>LR736858.1:1604540-1621092 GCA_902654985.2 Oryctes borbonicus | reverse complement strand
GGTTTGTCGTTTTGAAAGTTGTGGTATTAACTGTGAGGCAACAGCGATAGAAGGTAGAGATATGAAAAATACTCTCGAAACCACGCTGATAACGCCGGGTAGGCAGAAATATGTCCGTGTGTTATTGTATTTTTTTCTCTTTCCTTTTGTTGCGTTTGCCGTGAATTATTCCAACAATATACCATGAGGAAGCTAAGCTATCTTAGCACCTTTTTTTTATGTAACTTGCCGTATAATCTACTAAACATTTAATTTTTGCAGATAACATAGTGCAACCTTCTCCTGTATCCAACTTACATTTGACAATATGCCTAGTTACCTATTGCTATCATTTCTGACACGAGTAAAATTTATATGATAATGTTTATCGTTTTTATCGTTCTTCTTTTCAATCTTATGAATGTTCTTCTGAAAAAGAAAACGGTAAATTTACTACCTGCTTTATCCCCTACTTCTCTGACCTGTAGTTCATGTAATTGAAAAACCGAATTATTTATGGGATGATCCAATACATTGTTTAAGTACTTGAGGCTTTAAAGCACCTTTAAAATAATTGAAATACTTGTAACGCTTGAATCACTTTGCAATATACCCGAAACGCTTTTAGCAGTGCTGGAAGTACTTGAAGGGCTTCAAATGCTTTACCTTTTAGAAGTTTTGTAAATGAAAATATTTGATACTTGTTCTTAAAGCATTCTGGCCCTGTGGTTGTTTTATAATTATAAGATATCTAGTTTTGTTTCCCTCATCATTGTTGATGAAAATGTTGTTTCAGTTTTTGCCATTTTCTGATGCAATTTTCTCTATACTATCTTGGAGATTTAATTGTATCGCCAAAGGTTTTTTAAAGACTGAACAAAATTTTTTCGATATTTCAAGTCACAGAGTCAAGCAGATTAATGCTTGTTTAAGTTTAATTGTAAGGTACAGTTTACTCAGTGTTTAGAAGTTATTTCAAAATGTTATTTATAATTTTTAGAATAAGTAAAAGCTCTTATGGACTATAGTTTTTTTTTATAGATCCACATTAAAAAAGTGTCATAACATTCTGTATATAATTTGCAAGTAGTAACCAAAAATTCTCAAATGAGCAATTCTCAATCATCCTTAAAAACCATTGATATTTTTCAGAGGGGCTCCATAGATGTAATTATTTTTGATTATCCACGTATTTTGAATATTTGTTGTTAAATTTTTAAATATAATAATATACATATATGGCATAATAACACTAGCATGACCTTAAATTACTTGCCATAATCACGTTTCGCGTAGCTAATTGTAACTTCATTAAGAGGTTAATTTAGCCGACCTTAATTTAGCGGGCGTGTGTGCGTAATAAAATTTGTTCAAACACGGCGACTATCTTCGTATATTAAAAAAGACCCTAATGCCTTTTGTACTGTATATTTAGAACGAGGCCATTGTTGTACTGGTGAGTCCGGACCAAGCCGTTAATGGCACGATAAAATTCAAGCAGACCGACGACGGAGTTGTCATCGAGGGAGAAGTTCTCGGCCTGACGCCCGGCAAACACGGCTTCCACGTCCATGGCAAGGGTGATCTTTCCGATGGATGCACATCGACAGGCTCCCATTTCAATCCATTCAACGTAAGTATTGTATTGCGACGACCTCGATAGCTGTAGGTGTACAGATTAATAAAGAAGGTTTCCCCGGCTCTATTGGCTTAAATGTGCTTTAATTATGAAATGCCCTCGGAAATAAGGACGTGGCAACCTAGAAAGAATTACGTGGATTTAGTAGATGCGAAACGTCAGAAAATATATTACCCTGAGAGCTATGTGACAGTTTTTACGATTGGATACCTACATTTTACTTAATTAAGATAAATAATGCTAGCGTTAAGTTTATACATTACGTGTTTACATAAAGGGTAATTTTTCGTAAAGAGGAAGTAAAATAATTAGAGACTTTTTTAAAATTATGGTTATAAGTTGTTTTGTTTTTAACTTGATGTGAACATGGAATGAAACTATGTTTAAACTTTTCGCATATTTATCTGGTATCCAACTTCTTTATCTTATGGATATAAAACGAAATTTGCCGTATTGGTTGTAAGACTAAATAAGAATGGCAGCCGGTTATATATCAGAAACACAGTAATCACAGAAGTTTCCGGTAAAATCTTCTTTAGCAAATGTGATCTTTTAAACGAGATCAAGATTATTAGATTATTAGGATCGGTTAAGCAGGTTAAACAGGAGTAACTTTGTGTTTGTGCAAAAGATGAATAGTTTCATAAACAATTCGACGAATCAGATTGGTCAATAGCTGGGCGTTCAGAACTGATCCCGTAGCTACTCGTAATATTTTCTGCTCGAACTGTCAGAAGAAGCTTAAAAAAAACTGGACTGGTTAATGGAAGACCAGCAGCTGGCGCCACTGCTTACCAGAGATAACAGAGTATTCAGGTTGCTTGTAACCATGTTTTGTACTCTGATGAGTCTTCGAAAGCAATATCTCCCTAAAAATTCCAATTGGTAATTTTCTTGCGTGGAATTCGTTATAATGCTCATACAGAGTTGGTTCCTCTTCGACCAACATTTTTACATACACCATTTACACCAATAAGTCTCCCTTAGTCGAAGCCGAGATGTACTATAATATGAATTTAAAACCCTAAATGAGGAAGAAAATCAGAAGACGGCGTCCTATGAAGAAGGTAACGATATTTAACAAATATTAGTTACAGATAAAACACACAGCTCCACAGCAGAAAAGACATGGGAAAAATGGAAAAGCACTGGGTGGAAATGGATTAGTAAGCGAACTATAGAAGACGCATGGACATAGAACAAAAAGCTGGGAGAGTGGACTAATTGCACCATTACACAAAGAAGGCGATAGAGAACACATTAAGAATTCTTTAAGAGCAATAATTTTACTAACATATACAAAATTCTTGTAAATGTAGCAAGCCGGAAACTGATCGCTGGGTGAATCAAAGGTCAACAATCAACGCCAGAAATCATGGAGATATAACGGAGAACTACATATAATTTTCACAGCGCTTTCGACACGGTAACAAGGTACGTAATGTTAAATAAATTAAGCTTTAGGAACCGCTGGAAAATTGATTAAATTGTTAAAAAATACAGGAGTGAAACAAGGAGACCCATTTTCTCTAATCCTCTTCTTACCTGATTCTAGAAAGCACAATGTGAAGAGCGGAAGATATAACAAATGTAGCTCAATTAAATGGATACGCGGACGTGACAACAAAAGCGAAGGACAAAAAGAAACTAGTAGAAACAATAGAAAAATTAAACGCAGAAGCAAACAGAGAAAGAATGACCTCCTACCTAACAGCACAAAATAATAGATTTAAGAAAACAACTACCTTTAACTACTTAGGAGTGACAATAGGCCAAAAGGAAAGGATTATAAAAAGCAGACAAAAGAAACAAAACACTATTCAAAAACAAGAAAAAAAACAAACCTGAAAAACTACAAAACCTTAATAGCCATCAACGAATTGTTTACGCATTAAATACCAGAACAATGACAAAAAACGAAGAAATGGAATCGAAAATTGCAGAAAAGAAAATTACAATTTATAACAATACAGAATGACCGAGAAAGAAGTGGAAAGACGATGTGGAGGGTGATATATTGGCAATTAACGTAAAGGACTGAAGGACAAAGATTAAAAAGAGAATAGAATTGAAGAAAATTACTAATACAGCTAAGAAACGTCCAAACCTTTAAAACTAAAGAACTGCAACGTCTGCTTAAACTCTATGAAATGGGTTTAAGCAGATGTTGCAAAATGTGCATTTTAATGAATCGCCCTTTAAAGAAATTTATGCAATACAAGAACAGAAACAATATCTATTTAATGCACACAGCAAAAATTATAAAAATAAAATTATTCGAATAGTGAAATTTAAAACAGTAGTAGTTTTTCTAATATTTTAATTATAACAAAAATCTATTAATGGTAACAGAGTCAGCACTCGTTCTAGCAATTCACTAGTTTTAGGTCGAAGAAATTGTCAATTTTCATTATAATGTTGAATATGAGTAAAACCAGTTGAGCTGAAACATAATTTCGTTATTAAGGTTACTTTAATGCTTTAATCGTTAAAAAAATTTTATGATTTGTTCTAAACACAAACTTCCATATTCCAGAAAGACCATGGTTCCCCTGATAGCGAAAATCGCCACGTTGGAGATTTGGGAAACATCGTAGCAGATGATAAAGGAGTAGCCAAAATCCAGATAACAGATAAAATCATATCCCTTAGGAGTGGTGACACTAACATTCTTGGACGTGCAATAGTCGTTCACAGCGGTGAAGACGATTTGGGTCGAGGAGGACATGACGACTCTTTGACCACCGGCCATGCTGGTGGAAGAGTC
This sequence comes from Oryctes borbonicus, assembly GCA_902654985.2. Classification (NCBI taxonomy): domain Eukaryota; kingdom Metazoa; phylum Arthropoda; class Insecta; order Coleoptera; family Scarabaeidae; genus Oryctes; species Oryctes borbonicus. The sequence goes on along the minus strand of LR736858.1, from coordinate 1,616,707 downwards.
GCCTGCGGCATCATTGGCATACTGTAATTACTCTTTGCCTATTTTCTCACCTATTGACAAAAAAATGCTTAACGTTTTCTTTTATTTTGTAAATAGTATCGTTTCATGTTCAAGGGACATATCGCCAATTTTTGACGCTTTTGTGATTTGAATTTGTTGCTAAAAACGATGTTCTCCAATAAAATCCATTTTTATGTGTTATTGCGTTTTATTTTTATCGGCTTTTGGTGTTGTTTGTCGATTAACAATGTGGTGTTGAAATTTGCGGGAATGCTTTGCTTTGTACACTTTTAATATTGTCATTTGCACACATTAAAACAAGCATGAAAAATACTTACTAAATTGTTTGTTGGCATGGTTTCTTAAAAAAATTATATCGCGAATAGCTTCATTATGAAAAATAAAAATGAGCATGGAACTAAATATGATAATATTACTTCAACATTGTTAAAATACATAATCTTGCAGATTACGTCTAAAATCCAGTGTAATAGTTTCAGTAAAGTAAAAGTAATACCTAATTCTAAGCATTTAATGAACGATTTCTGTGTTCCCATCTAAAATACCTTCGACTATGTATATTTTTCAATATACATGTTTATATTAAACTGAAAATGATTTCTGCTATTTACTATACTGACTATCACGTTACTTTTATTTTTATAATATTTTACATTAAAACTGTATTCTGTTATTTAAAAACAATTGTTTATAATTTTGTTGTTACTACTGTACATAGCAGATACTAGTAGTTTGTCCAATTATTTAAAAATTTGGAAATCATTTGATATAATAAATGTCAAATGATTCAATGGTAGGTACTTTAGGTGATTGTTAAAAAATTCAAATTTGTAAAAGTCATATTTTTGTTGATGTAATAAATTTTATATTCTGTTTATACTCAAATTTACTATTTGCTAGGATCCGAACAGAATGACAATACAGTTCGAACAGAATAAAAATAGAATGCGAATAGAATAAGAATAGAATCCCAACAGAATAAAGGTAGAATTCGAATAGAATAAAAATGGAATTCTCTTCCTTTAGATGCGCAACCCGTCCTAATTCTTTCTCTCCTAATATTTGTTTTGTAGATTCTATTTCCAGTTCTTTCCTTATGTCTTTATTTCTTTAATTATCAATTCTTTTCAGTTTTAGAACTTTTCAATGGGATTTTATTTCTATTGCCTGCATCTTCATCTCGTTCTTCCGTTAATATTCAACTTAGCCCTCCACGTAGAAGTAGTGGTAAATAGGTGATTTTACAGATTTCATATATTTTTGTTCTTCCTAATATTCATGTATATTCAAGGCACTTTTTTGGCAGTAAGTAGTAAGCCCTGTTTGTTGGCTGTATTCTTTCGTTTGTTAATTGTGGAGACTTTCTTTGCTATTTGTTATAGTTCCTAGGTATTTGTATTTATTAACTTACTATATATTATTCTCTCTCACCGGTTATTTTCATGTATTTATTACATTTAGTTTTTTCTATACTTAATTTTTCCAATTATGTTTTTGAGAGCTTTAGAGTTTTCTCTAGGTTCTTTTCTGTGTTGTCAGATATGAAAATATCTGAATCGACTGTAGATTTTTAAATTCGATTATAAACTCTCCTATCTTCTGTTGTTTTTTTTATCGCTTCGTCCACGGTCGTATGGCAGCCACATATATTTTTGCACATCTTAATAGTATTCCATGCTCCATTTATATAAATCACAATACAAGATATCGTTACGGTTGACTGACCGCGGCCACGCTACCGTTAACAAGGAGAAAAGGCTGGAACTTAACGGTCCTGAATTTGAATTCATTAAATTGTTTTTGTTTTTGTAAATTTCCATGTCTTCATAACAATTTAGCTGTACATTGCTGTTTACGTTCTTAATTAAACATACATTGTCAATATTATGTCTGTCTCAAGCATACGCAGGGCAACACTGGATTTGTCAAATCTTCTGAATTTAAGATGAGTCAAGTGCTCTTTGTACCTAATTCTGATTGCTCTTTTTGTTTGCCCAATATATACTTCATCACAATCTTTACATGATATTTCATAAATTCCTGATTTTTCCGTGTTATCTACTTGGTCTTTTGGGTTTCCTAAAAGGGTTTTGAGGTTGTTATTTGAAGAATAAACAATTTAAGATTAATTTTAGAAAAGAGTTTTTGAAGACTTTTCGTGTAACTTGGAAAAAAGGGTAGTTTAACAAATTTTTTATTATGTGTGTCAGTGAAGTGTTTGTGGTAAGGGGTAATAGTGAAGTGTTTCACTCCATTTATTCCTCATTTATAACGCTCTGTTTTTTTGTTACTTCTTCAGTTATGCTGCCTTTCATTTCTGTCGTGTTTTTTCTTTATTTCCATATGTTCAAATACCGTATTTGTTATCAATAGTTCGCTATCTGCACAAGATTCTAGTAAACTCGCGCTATTATTATTTTGTTTGCCCTCTCCAAGTCCTACTCTTACATTAAGATCTCCTACTATTATTAATTTTCGTACCTTTCATGTAGCGTTTGCTAAAATTTGTCCTTTTCATTTTTGCTCTCATTCTCATCTGGAGCATAGATAACTATAATATAGTTTTGTTGTCTTTTTTTATTATTATCTCAATACCCTTTCACTTTGCCATTTTCGAATCTCTGAATACTTTTTTTTATTAGACATGCTGCCTCTGCTCTTGCCTTTCTCTCTTTACTTTTACCTTCCTTCATTGTTTCTGTTATTGCTACAATTGCAATATTGCTGTTTCCCTTCTTCTTCTGTTAATCGCCTCACGTTCTCTGTTGCAATCTTCCACTTATAAAAAATTTATGAGATCGTTTTTTTTTGTTACATACGTACTAACCAGAAGCGAAAGCTTTATTGCTATGATAATTTAACTGATTTGTAAAAAATAGCGATAGTTGCCCGTTAATTTAAATCACCCTATATGTTACTGTAAAATTAAAGACTAAGGCCAACGTATCTTAATTATTGTGATACATCAGTTTTAACTTAAATTGAGAAAATAATTTCCCTTGAAAATATACGAAACAATGGAAGTTATGAAATCATATACAAAGTTTGTACGATCAACTTAACGTACCTCAAAGCCAAATATCTGCTTCAGTATGAAACAATGGTAAATGAAGTCTAATATCTCTTTTTAAAACTATCAAACGGCTTTTATTCCCCGGATAACGAGCAAATGTTGTAAATATTCTTTAACACAAGAAATCTTAAGAAAGACTTTATTAACGTTTAACGTATCAATTATATGTTAAATAATATTTTGAAATTTTCACCTTCGATTAATTTTGTTTGGTTTACAGATCCGATGATTGGGATTGGAAATCAGCCGGTAATATCAGAATGCCAAGTGCCTTTCTAATGGTTGCTGTATTATTTAGCAGCGTTCTTCTCACCAGATTGCAGTAGTGTTTTGCGTAAACACTACATAAGTCTCGCATTTTCAAATTGTGATTTATTTAAGGAAACGCACCAATTCTTAGACACCTTTCTTTAATAATATGTACCTAAGTAATTCCTACTGTTAATTAAATGTGTTGTACAAGTAGAGTAGATTTAGGCGTACGTAAATTATTGAAATATATTAGTGAGTTTCTATATTACTTATATATTTATATTACTAGAGAATTTTCGATATTAGTTAGTTTAATATGCATCAATGCGTGTTTGTAAATTGTATATTGTATTCTCTTAAGTCATATTTATTTTTAAAATGTTTAAAATGAATTAATAAATGTATTAAACTTGTAGTTGGTTTTGCCTTGATGTAGGGAACAGGCTTGTGGTTGGACATTGGTTCCGTCTCGTGATCCCGAAATTCGTATTTATCTAGTTTTTGCAATGTAATAGACGCCCTTTGAAAGATAGTAACAATAGCAAATCTTTTTAAGCAACATGGATAAACATTTTTCAATGTTTTTTCATTTATTACCATTTCAGCTGAAAATGGGAAGTGAAATATGAAAAAAATTAAAAATGCTGAAAGGAATCAATGTTAGAGAGAAGTTTTCGTTGTAATCATCTCCATCAGGAATGCGTATTAAGCCGGCTTCTTGATGAAGTTTGTAGAGGAGAGTCTCTACAGCATGTACCAAGCAATAGTTATCATCTTTTTCTCTGCCTTTCCTCTCGTTGTCGGCCTTCGCTTTTTTGCCGGTGATTTTTCGCGATCCTTTGTCAGCTCAGCTTTTTTCCTTTTTGTAAAGTGTCAGCTTCAATCAACTCTGATGGTAAATTGGACTGATGTAAACGGTTCGGGAGAACGGTCTCGTTTGCAGATGTGTTAGGTTTCTCATCCGAAGTTCCACTTTTGACACAATACTTCGTATTTGCTCCTTTTTGTTCAAATAGTTATCAAGAATGCAAAGAGATGGCAGTATTATAAGGACAAATTCCTATGCTCTTGAAACTAGACTAAGGATGTGCCGAATTACTAAGACTTTGCTAGCGTTATTACGTTACCAGATAGTGCACTGAGACTTGTACAAGTTTTGACGGAACCACAAACGGAAATATCTGGTGGTTGCATGTGATGGCTGTAATGCAGTGGAAACAATTCTCCGTCTAAGCCCTATGCTTCTAAAAACAAGTACAAAGCATGATTTTCGAGTAATAGCAGCGGTGGTAATAATTTCGATGATTTATCTTGCTTCAGAAAATGTAATCATCAAGTGCATCGGAAAGTATCTCGTTTCTGCAGGCTTAATGATAAGTTAATGAATATTGGACTATGCGCATCCTTTTCTTGTATACGTTGCTCCATTCAAAACACACTTTAAAATGCTTTAACTACGTAGATGACGACTAAAGTTAAAAAACGAAAGTGAAATATTAATTAAAAATTATGCGAAAAACCACATTAGGTATCGCAAATGTGTAATTTCGTTTCGTTTTTTCGGTTGCATAAATCATCGAAGAATTACCGAGTTTTCGATTTGTATTTAATTTGGAAAGGATTGTACATGAAATGCGATTAATTCAAGGAACTTTAGTTCCATAGCGAAATATTAATGTTAGCAACTTCATGAAGGGAAGAAACCAGTGAGTGTTCAAGTTGCATGTCCAACCTATAAGCCTCTCCCCTAGTTAATTAAAGATTTTTCATGATTGATTGCCTAGTTTTATCTCGCAAATTTCTCCAACGATGAATTGAAGAAGAAAAGAAATTGTATATTTTCTATTAGACGCAACAAAAAAAACATTCCACATAAAGAACTTTTGTGGAAAATAAAAGAAAGCTCATGTTATAAAAAGAAGTCATCCTAGAGGTTGTGCATAGTGATTATTTTGCGATCAATAGTTCATTAATATACTATCACAAAGTTTTCTATTTCTTACTAGATATTATTTTTGTAACGTGGCTATATCCTGCAAATGATTTTAATTTAAACATTTTGTAATTGTTATTTTGAGAAAATAAATTCAAATAATCTGATGGAATAGCATTTACATGCCTTTTTCAATTAGTTTATTCATTATTTACATTCAATTTGCCGTCTAATTTAATGTATTTGGAAGAATCAAATCAAGTTTTTATGCCTATTAATCCTACATTAGGTTGAAGTAAAACAATTAGATCTATTTTTGGTAAAATAAGAAGAGGAAGAAGTAATGTTACCTATCTAAACTCAGGTTTAAAAACCAATTCAATAATTTGCATGTATTCTATTATGTACAGACATAAAAAATATTTTTCAAGTTATGGAATTATTTTTTTTGGTCCTGATAGTTGAGTTTTCACCAATATTTTGAATTTAAATAGTTTTACCAGGAACACCTCATACAGGATAAGCATATTAGATTCTTCTTAATGCTTTGCCTTATCTCCATCAATAAATTAACCTTTCGAAGAAAATCTGTCTATAATAACGTTAAGAATTGGAATAATCCAAGTTGGAAATCAAATCCTTGAATGAAAGGAATTGATATGGCCGCTGATCTATTATTATTATTATAGTCACAGCACAGCTCGCTTTTGGTCACTGCTACCTTATTAAATCTATTGTAACTAAATGCCCTTGTTTGAATAATGAGGCTTTTAATAAATCTTAGTATTACTCCAGGATTTTCTTCCTTGAGTTCAGTAACAAGGAAAGGTCTACTGAAATGTTGGTATCGGTTATGTGTAATTGTATAGAATGCGTTCTTCAGACCTTCTTGGGAAAGACGAGGGACTGATCTTTAACTTTTATTAATTTAAATAATCGATATTTTAGGAATACATGAGCTGTCAAAAATCACGTCAGAAAGTAATCCAAGGTTCCGTTTGCTGAACGACAACGTTATTTTTGCTGCCTTTGGCGAGGCTGATATGACTGCTTTAATTTGTTTTTGTCTTTATTACTTGTTTTTCTTCTGGAGACCACGAAAGGGATTAGAACCAATAAAAGCCGTATTCGCTGTTTCTTTGGGTAGCTTATTTACATTTTCATTTCCTTTTATCCTGTGGTAGCTTAAAACCCACCACAAGGTAGCGTGGTTATTGCGACCATATTGTCTTAGATTATGTACACATTTAATAGTCTTTAGAACTGCCTAACTGTCGCTCTATACATTTATAGTTGCGTCTTGTATCCCTTTCTCGAAATTCTTTATGGCTATCCTATCAACTGGTTATAAAGTACTCCACGCTAAACATTAACTCTAAATCGGGTGGAAAATTTCATTACATGGTGGCACGAGGGTTGAAGGTACGAATGAAATAAATTCCTACGCACATCCTTTCACATCCTTGTATCGCTAAGCCATTACGTTTACATATCGTTCATTAACTGTAACTTACTCCATTACTGGCGTACTCCAACACAGTGCTACCAACCTATATCGTATTGTACATAACTTTCGAAGATAGAAAACGGCGAAGTTTGGAAAACATCGCCGGTACTCAACTGCATCTTCAGTAGCATTTTCATTGCAAAAGCCACCATATTGGCATTTTCAGCAGTATAGTATCTTTAAACGGCTATGTAAGGATATGAAAATATACTTACTGTGTATACCTCTGTCAACCTTTAACATAAATTAAAGTTTATTTCCTTTTTCCTAAAAATGCTTTAATTGCTTTAAACGGGACATTCCTGATTACGATAGAAAATCTTATTAGGATATGTGTGCCTGATGAATGAAATGAAAAAACAATAGCTCGTAATCGTTTGTTTAATTATTTCGCGTGTGAAAAACAAAATTAATCGAAAGTCGAAAATCGAAGTTTGAATAATCATAATTTGTAATTAGTGTATCTCGGTAAAGAATCTTTTCTGCTTAGGACGGTTTAGGGAACATGCTACTTGCGCACCGGGAAAATTTCGCAAAGCAACGTCTATATATGACTCATAAACAATTCTTTGTATTCTTGTAATGTAATCCTTTCTTATATTTTTTTATGCACATTTAAAAATAAAAAACAATTGAAACCTCAATTCAAATGATAAAATTAGTTCCTCCGACATTAAAATCAGTATTATTACGCACCAGTTAGGAATTTTCTAGAAACCGCAAATTTGGGCTGAATATAAATAATTTTTTTCAGAAAACCTAAGGTTCGTTGACTGGTACTTGCCGATATTGGAACGAGTTATTTCCTGTCCACATCATGTTAAAGGTCCCTAGACATTATAATAAAATGCCTGCAGTTTAGATTTCTGCTAAAGATATGTAACCGTTTCGAGGAATGACGTAAAAATCATTAGGTCATCAACTCCTACGGCGTTGACAAACGTATCGATTGCGGTTTGGCAAAGGTGCTCGGCTAAACTCTCTATCAAGTTTGACCTTTACTTCGCGTGACGTTAAGTTTTATGAGACCATAATTACTTTTTATTCTTTCTTTCAGAAACCATCTGCATATTCCTATACTTACATTTTTGAATATTAAACCGACTGCTTTGGATACGCCTCCTTTATGTTGATCTCGATTGCATTCATTGTGGCTGAAGATAAATGTTAACAAAATCTGTTAAGAGGGTTATTAACTTATACTTATAATTCATTGGTAACACGTCTAATCATTGGATCTGTATTCGTAGGTCTCATAAAGTAAATGATTTTGTCTTTGTTTTGGACTTCGCTGTTAAAGTTTTTGCCAGTACCGTGTATTAAATGCAAAGAATGTATAGAAATGGTTAATTGAGATTTAATCTACAAATCGCTTTGATATATCGCTGATTATCTTATTTATACCAATATCACAGATTAGATAATATACATAGTAGAAATGTTTTTCAGGTGTTGTCGCGTCGTTAATATTTTACTTGACGTTTCGCTGATCATGCTGTCAGCTTCTTCAGTCTTTAGAAATCTTCTGAAGAAGCTGACAGCATGATCAGCGAAACGTCAAGTAAAATATTAACAACGCGACAACACCCGAAAGACATTTCTACTATGGATTACGGTCGTGAAAGCCTACACTCAACTATTAGATAATATACAAATGCGAGGTCATCGTCGGTGCCTTTGATTTCGTGCTACCAAATTTCCTTGTAATAATGCCGCCATTTTGTAAACGAGTTTATCAAAATCATGTTCATATATTTGAATTTGTTCAATAAAAGTTATATGTGTTTTAATTCAGGTCTTGTAATATTACATGGTAAACTTTAAAAACTTTATTTTGTGCTAAAAAAATATGGAAGCTATAGAATTTTATACTCTATTTCTTTCATAATTGCTTGTACATATGTACATAATGCAACTATTAGTGATGAAACTGTCATAAGCCTTGTTTCCCATAATTGGATATCAAACATTTGCACCTAACGTTTATTTTGGTCAAAGTTATGTTCTTAATGATAATCTCACATTTTGGTATCTTTTGAAGACCTAACAAATTCTTTTCCTCTTATATTTGTTGTATAACAGTATGCCTGCATATTCCTCATTATAAATTACAATATCAAATAAAATATACAGTGCGGCAATAGGATGCTTTGTAATAAGCCACTGCGAAAAAACAAAAAAAAATATTTTGACCAATTATTACTAAAAATAAAAATACGATTCTAAAAGTTTGTTATAACATTTTGAATATTTAAAGATAACATCCCTAAGATGACCACCGTAAAATTAAGCATAACCCGTCTGAGTAAATCTGTGTTTATCGAATTTATCTCTTCGCGAATTCTCTCTTTGAGCACCAAGAATGGTTGGGGACGGCTCGAGTACCTTTTAGGCTTTAGAGAACTCCACAGAAAAAAATCTGGGATGGTGAGATCGAGCGATTTTTTTGGATATGCAATATCGCTAAACTTTATATATCAAGCAATTCTGGAACAAGCGCTGTAAAACAGTAATGGTCCGTCTATCTGTGTGCGGTGTAGCGTCATCTTGTTGGAACCAGACTGCATTTTGATCCATCCTTTAGAGTTCCATCGTCACAAATTTTTTCAACACGTCGATATATCGAATTGACTGTAACGGTGTGGTCGTTTTCTTTACAAAGTGCACGGTCCAATCACATCACACACATCAAATATGGAAACTCCATACTAGACCATTGCTTTTTTTCGGGCATTTCTCTTGAGCTGTTTTCTCCCCAGTATCGAAAGTTTTGCTTATGCATAACATTGCACTCAACATTGTTGTTCAATATTCCCAAAAATTGTCTGCAGAAATTGAGCCGATTAACATTGTCAATAGGATTGTCTCTTGGGGATGAAATTTCAAATCCACATGCAAGATTTGTTGCAAACTTCGCTCTGAAATTTGCAGTGCAAGCAAATGCCGAATTGCAGAACGAAATTGCACGTTCAGCAGCAATTATGACCCTTCCAATATTATGTTGTGAGCGTACGGCTAAGAAATTTTAACGGCAATTTTCCTTATTTCATTGAAATCTCTTACCCATCTCATAATGCAATTTCTCGCACTAGCAAATTAAGTTCATTACGAAAGCGCTCCATGATTTTACGCATGTATCATGAACATATTTATCACGATTTTTTCTTCTCTGTATATTATCTAATTTGTGCCAAAACCGCGTGGTACTTGCATGGCATAAAAAACTGCTCGAGACACAAGTATTACAGGATAAATTTAGAGCGTTTTAAGGTGTAGTTAACCAACGTCTGGACATTTATTTCTTAAATTCCAGACAAAATCTAGACGCTATGGTATTCAAATGTGAGCTTGCAAGGCTTATTTTACATTTGTACTTGTCCATTCTATATATTTACTTGAATAAGCAAATATAATGACATCACATAAAAGTATAGTCAATTTTTGAAACATCCTTGGAAAGGAATATTTATGGTGCTAAACAATAAGCAAAGTAACAATAAAATTTTTGCCCTATTTAATCTTGGTAGCCCATGACTATTGCTAGATAGCCTACAGATTTTCAAGTTTATAAACGAAAGACTATTTTAAGCTTTTCTTTCATAAGCGAGGCGATACATCCGCAAGCCATCAGACGGATTTCTCGGGACAGTCGCATCATATCTAGCTGAAAGTTTCCGAAGATGCTGAAAGTCAGGAAATCACATGTACGGTAAGTCCAATTGGAACCAAGTACATACTGCACGAATAACTTGCGTTAAATGTAATCATTTCAGATTGGTGTATCTGTCGATGTAGTTTATATAGAAGGTCAGAGACCAAATAAAGTTGCAAACAATTATGAACTTGAACTTGTCTGTTGGAGGTATGTGTTGCGGTGTTTTAGTTTGATGGATTGTAAAATGTTTGCTCCGACATAAATTTTATTCAGGTGTTGTCGAAGGATCAGCGAAGTATTCTCGTGAGTAAAAAATTTGTTGGACATATTTTAATAAAAGTATCTACGCTTAAACGCATATACTTAAGGGCGATAACAAGATTTTAAAATGAAGCAGTAAAAATTCAAAAAAACATATTGTAAGGGTTTGTATTACCTTATTATATAAATGATTGGAATACATACTGGTTGGAAGTATGGATGGCAGAATTATTATGTTCCAGGAAGTGAAGGAAACCTGCAGGTTTGAAGCTTTCCAAGTCTTCAAAGTATTAATTAGAGCAATAAAAATAGCAACATATTAAATTTTTTCTTAAGATAATAGACATATTATCGATTATCGATTTTCTTTGTTTTCAATCACGGCTACAAAAAACCATAAAGTACCCATTTTCAATTTTACTTGGCCGCAAAGAAATTGCTTAATTAATAATATGAAGATACAAATAAAATAAAAATAGTTACGTAGGTACATTAAGAAAGTTTTTCACCTTCTTCAACATGTTGGCTTGATTATAACTGGAATGTAGTTTAAAGTTGCACAGAAAGGTAAAATACATGAGAGTCGTTGAAATTATTATTCTCTTGTAGTATAGTATAAATAAAATGTACTTTCTTAAAGAATGAATTCTTTCAAGTAGGACAAAACAAATTCTACGGTCTGAACGGGTTTGGAGAAGGAAATAGGCTTTTTGGTCCGAACGAGTTTCGCAGGCCGACAATTGGCGAAGCTGACAAACATAATGGGCCGGGCGTGAGTGAACCCATATAAATCTCAAAATGCCCACATCCAGTACAAAGTTAGTTATTTGTGATTTCTATCTTTAGGCTACATAGATATTTATTTGCATGTAACAAAAACATTGTAAAATATTAACGTCTATACATTTATTGCGACACAAATCGTGATTTTAATTTGCTGGGTCCCTTAAAATGTTTTATATCTACACTATTTCAATATTTTTGACAGTCTTCTTATATCTAGGAGTATATTGTGACAAATACAGTTTTAACAATTTTCAATTAGATAATATACTTAGCAGCAACCTAATTGTATAAATTTGTATAATTATAAATTGTTATTAACTGTTAACATAAGATCTTATTATATAAAAATTTCACTTAGTATACATTTTATAGCTGGCCTGAAGATGAGTAATTAGCTCGAAACCGGTCGCAAGTTTATATCATATTAAATAGAGTTTGTAAAATCTAACGCCTTCATTTACACCTCCCTTACTTCAAATCACTCGCACAGAGCTACCATTAATTCGTTTATGCTTCAATCCCTCAAGGTTACTTCTGTATTAAATAATGTGATATAGGAAACTGAAAAACTTTGCAGATGCTTTGATAGCTTTTGGATAAATCACGTACTCGAATACTGTGGCACTGGAACACTGAAACACTTCACTATAACCTTCTACCACAAACACTTCACTGACGC
>LR736858.1:1584561-1604530 GCA_902654985.2 Oryctes borbonicus | reverse complement strand
TCTTAAATTTTGTTTATTATTTATGGAGGTGAGTGACAGAAAAAAATTACACTGATTGGATAAAAGAACATAGAGGAATTCAAAGAATGCCTGATACGGCCGACAATGCGTAGCCAACTAATGTGAAACCAAAGGAAATAAAGTTTGTGTTTTCTTTATTTATATATACGACCTTAAGACCTAAGTAAAACTCGTAAAATCCATTAAAGAGGAACGTTATGAATGTTTTAAATATATGATTGTTATATCATCCAATCTAATGTAATATAAGATCATTTCAATTGAAGAGCCTGTACTATAATGAAAAGCATTAAAAAGGTGGAAAACATTGGGTTAATAAATACGGGCGGAATTTCCAACACCCCATGTCGATTGGTTTTCCTCAAAATTCCTTGTCAGTATTCCTAATTTTATCCAAAGAATAATATTATCTTTGACAAAAACAACAAAGATTTAAGCACCCTTAACACAATTGCGTGCAATTGTCAATTTGTTTAGCGCGTATAAATAATAAATGAGAATCACTACTTGAATTGTCGCGTTTGAAGTCTCTTCCTCATCCCTCTTCAACTTAGCTAAATATGAACGTGATCTAATGCGAAAATGTGAACAAAGAAACCACCTGAATACGCGAAAGTGGAAAAAAAATTACACAACGCACAAAAGAACAGTTCCCATGGTAATATTGTTGTACACAGAACAAGCCGCTGGCGATTGGTGGTAAGAGGCACCGCGAGCGTCTTAAGAGCGCCACTAAAGAGGCCGACGACCGACGGTGAGGGTGGAATGGTTCGCTCTACCCTCTCGGTAACTAGATTGAACAAGGACGAGAACGGCTCAATAATGGAGTCGTGTTCCATGAATTTTATTAAATATGTACTTTTTCTCTTTAATTTGGTGTTTGCTGTAAGTATTAGTACCGGGCTAAAAATACGATTCTCACAAATCTATAATTTCCTTTCAAGTCTTTTTTATTTCTATATGTGAATTTCAACGCCTAAACGATCGATTGCTGGAAATTAACGGCTACCACACGAAATATTTAATTTTACAATTCCATCTTGTTTGCAGATTTCCGGAATAGCACTAATTGTAGCTGGAGCCTTTGTTTACTCGGACGTTGGGGAATTTAAATACTTTATGGAAGGAAGAATCCTTGCGCCACCAATTGTTTTAATCATAGCTGGAATCATTATTTTTCTAGTGGCTTTCCTCGGTTGTTACGGAGCTATAAAGGAGTCTTATTATATGCTGATAGCTGTGAGTATGCCAAGTTCTAAAACTACAATTAAAAATTAATAGTCAGTTTATTACTATGGACTTACACCATCTCACTAAATATTGCGTGTGTTGCAAAACCCTGCTTATATGTAAATTGGTCTCTTATCTACATGTGTAATCTCGAGTCAAGCCAAAAACCGGTAAGAATGCTTCTTGCTATAATTTACTATGAAATGCAGATTAAAAAGAATTTAGAAATACTCTTGATGGCCAGAAAATTATAGTTAATGTTCGTATGTTCCTTGAAGTAATTAAAATTTACGATGGCCTGTTTGAAGTGGATAGGTTTTTTCTTGCCACGCATATTCTTTTAATTCAAAAATCTCAAATACGAGACAAAAGCTAATAAGTACATTTTGTTTGTGCATCGTAACAGTTAATTAAAAGGCCATAATGTAACGCAAAAACACACAAAACAAACATTTTTCTATTTATTTTATTTGCTCAGTCTTAACAATAACCAAATTACAAAATGTAAAATTAAATTATTATGTACCATAATGTTAAATTTTGGCCCTTGGACGCAACACGCAGCAGCCCAGAAGAAGCTTCATACAATTGAGAGCGAAACGTTGGCATTCTCATGCAATTACGATACGGTTTCAACCCGGAAACCTAAATTCTTTAAAAGGAAACAACGACCGCGGAAGTTTACAACAATTTTAAAATTGAAAGTTTCGCAACGAAAGCATATAAGGTCAAGTTGTCTGTAGGGTTGTAAGGTCTGCTTCCGCTGGAATTCTCGTTGGTTGTAGACATATTTTGCTGATTAAAACCATAACAGCACCAAAGTTGCCGTCCTCGTTTTCTGAGCATACGTGGCTGAATAGCGCTAGTTATGGCATCAATCATAGCAATTATATTAGCGGTATTTTCTTAGTCCATTAATGAATGAAATTCTAACGTCAAATTAACAGTAAAAAGATCCAGTGAGAATACTATTTTCTGTTGTAAATGTTGAGCCGTAATTTATAGTTTGTTTATCCCAATTTGAGAAGAAAGTGACAGATAGAGAAGGTATGCCAGCATCTTTGAAACATAACTTTTCGCTTCAGCTTCCCTGGTTCAGCATTTGCGAGAAGAGTTGCCGATATTTTTCGCGCAACAGTAATCTGTATGGACTTTGGCGTCCCTCAGGGCTAAATATTCTGCTACGGCATAGAATATCTCCAAGTGTATTTTTTCTACTGCCTGTGCATCACAACGACAAAAATCTTGTGGTGCATTGTCGATAATTCTAAAATTCGCTCATTACTCTTTTTTGTTTCAGAGACATTCACACACTTTATTTCTACCTTTCTGAGTAGAATTTTGGGCCTCTTGGCCTTATATTCCTTCGATCCTTGCTTCAAAATTTTCCTAAACCTGAGATAATATCCAACGATGGTATTTTTGTCTAGTAATAGTCTTCTTTATCATGAAATATTTTATCCATAAAGAACTCAATCTCTGTTCTCTCAAATATCCAACTAGCACAATCTTCTTTTAAAGAATTTAGTTTCCGGAGCTTCTTCTGGGCTGCTTATTTATTACGACGCGGTTTCAATCTGGAAACCTAAATTCTTTAAAAGAAAAAGATCGACCGCGGAAATCTATAACAATTAGCACAGACTTCTTTTTATATTCAGTAGAATTTTCTGCCATCCGCTCTTTTAACTTGCGGTGACGGCCCAACGTATAAACTTTTTCAAAGCAAATCATGACCTTAGGACCCTTTTAGTGTGTAAATTTGGAGTATTCTTTATCGCAGAATTCTTTCTCACAATAATAATCAAACTGATATTTGACAGCTTCCCCACTTACAAAATATTCTAGATCGACACCGGCTGGGCCGGCTCCGCTTACTCGCTTCTCTTCAAGAAACCCATCAACACGTTCTTAATTCTAAAACCAGGTAGCAATTTTGAAACCAGATTATTTGTAGAGCAAAAGTATTTCTAATTGGTCTCTTGAATTTCACCATTTGACACTAGCCTGAGGCATTGCATATAATAAATCTGGTGCCCTTTCAAACTAAAAAAAAAGAGAACAATGTTTACCAAACACTTGTTTCAACAAGATCATGTCGATTTAGGCTTCGACATAACGACTGACATTCCAAATCAATAGTTTTCTTCCACTTGATTGAAAAGCATTTTTTTTCTTTTCCAAATGATGATGCCTTTTCCCTTTTCTCTGCTTAAACGATGCATAATACGCATGCATTCCAAAAAATCTTGGCAGCCGATTTTACCGTCTTCGGAGATCGTTCGCCTTCAAAAAGCTACTTTTTGATTATCTCTTTGTCTCCGGAGTGTAGCAGTGTATCCATGTTTCGTCCATAGTTATGTATCGACGCCAAAACAAGATTGAAAACACTCTACCTTGCGATATGACAGTGCCTCAACTATTTTGCGCACTTTGATTCGTCGAGCATTCAAAACTATTTTGTCAATGATTTCGGGAATAGTCACTTCCACAGGACGTCCAGAACGATGTTCACTTTTTGTGAATGTACGGTTACGTTTAAACTCATTCACCCAATTGTAAACAGCTACTAACACAGGAGCAGATGTACCATGAACTTCATGTAACTCAGCTTTGACCTCTTTTGGTGTTAAGCCTTTTAAACATAAGTGTTTAATCATAGCTTGAAACTCACTTTTTTCATTTTCCTGCATAAACAAAAATTCTTTGCATAAATTAAAAATAAAAATGAAACCGTGTGATGGATATAACTGAAACTTTGACTGCTGTCTAGTGTTACTAGAAACAAACAATTTTCGATACTACAAGCGCCATCTCTTAGACTTTTTAAGGATTTCTTGAACCATCCTCGTACGAGCTATGGATTTGGGATCCTCAGATTAGACGGTTAGGTTGATGTTTGTATATCTGAATGAGCTATTAACTTAAATGCTGAATAGGCAACTTGATTTCCCAGAAAGCAATGTTTACTAGCTCGTAACTTGCTGCGCCTTTGTATTTCAAATTAATGTTATTGATATTTATTAGCTTCTATTAAAATTCGTATCCATTGTTGGTTCCGTATCCACAAGGTCGCATTTTATTCTCATTTATTAGTGTGTTTCTTGTAGAATCTTTCTGAATAAAAGAAAGTAATTACAGAGTATATTTAGAAATGCATTAAATGAGGCATTTTCTAAGCCACGAAAAACCTTCACTTAATCCAATAATTTTACTCTAACATATAACAAGTTATTCTTGGAAAACTTTCCAAGATTCTGAGTAATGATAGTCAATAATTATAGTAAGCAACTACCCTACTGAAATATATTTCCTCTTTTTATTCAAGCGTAATAGAGTTATTTGAGGGAATATAAAATGGCGTGACTCATTAAATTTCTGTAAATTACTGAGGTCAAAGTTCGAAAAATATATAAATACCTTTGATGGTTTTATACCTTTGCACAAGTTCCTTTTGAGAAGCACCTAATCTAATACTCATTGCATTTTAGTTCGCTGTTTGTCTCTTGATAATTTTCATAGTGGAGTTAGCGGTTGGTATTGCAGCAGCGGTTTTTAAAGGTGATTTCGAAATGGTGATGAGGGATACGTTGAAAACCTCAATGGATAAATATCACAGCGACAAATCTGATAAGTTGGCATGGGACCACGTTCAAACAAAGGTGAGAGTTAGGGTACCTTTACGTAAAGGTTTTCAAAGATTATGATAAAGTTAGAGCATGGGTGTAGTCAGAGGGGTGAATTTCACTTTCGTATCTTATTGCCGATCATACAAAAGTCTACAAAATGTCATGAGTTAGAGGTGGGAAAATGAATCACAAACTCAAGTAGACTTACTAAGCTTGCAGAAATAAGTGCTTTCGCAATAGTGTACGGCTCGGTTACTATCAATTTGAAAAATAATCTATGTAATTACTTACTATTTTAGTATGATTGTGTTGTTGATGTAGACCAAAAATCATTAGCATAGCTTCCATGGATGACTCAGTTATACTCCTACGGCGAGGTGAAAATATATTGCTGTATTTGGAAAATGAGCGTTTTGCGTCTAACGATGTGATGTTCGCGAATTTAAAAAGGTCGTTCGCATTATATTCCCACTCTTAGTTCTCGCTTGAAGTCTTGTCTATACGTACTATAGTTGGAAAATCGGGATTCTTATTTATAACCGCACATAATTTATCTGTTGTTAACCTTCCTACGTTATCTGTTAGATTTCCTAACGAGGCTTTAAGGTTATCTACTATATTTAGCGCTTCATGCAATGAAAGCTTGGTATTCTTTAATTTAGAAATAGTATCTAAGAGAATTGAATTAATTTTCGGAAATTTGCTCTATTTGAGTATGGATTTCGGTATCTGAAACCAGCCGCTGGCTTAGTTAAACTGCTTGGGCTTCTTGCGGATTTAAATTTAAGATACTAGGTTTAATAACGTGCAAAAAATTCTCATAATATAAAACAGCTTCAAGCCACCTTCCCCATCTCGTCAACACCGGTTATGGCGGTTGAGAAATGCCCGGACAAGCCTGTTTAAACTTAGGAATGCATTTTGGAGTTTTAATAAAAACTTTTTTGGTAGAAATTTTGGATAACTGTTTCTAATAAATTCAGCTGCAAGATGACATGCATGGAACAGATAAGTTACATGAAGCAATTGGGGATGAGATTATTTTAGTAGTTTTAGTTTGAACCCCCATCTGTAACCCAGCTGTATTTACTACATTTATTATAGTTTCTACTATCGTTTCCGCGTTTGTCTTATGTAGTATTGTACTACGTAAAAGAGGAAGCACGGATGACACATCGCTTTTTAATGTGCGCACTAATACATTTAAAATACAATCCTTTCTTGCATCCGTTGTTTAATCTACCGTGAGCTATATTTTTTATTTTTTAACTCTGCCTTGATTTGATCCGTAATCATGTTTTTCAGCCGCGGTAAATTAAACTGTAATTGATCTCCATTCCGGAATGTATTTCCCCCAAAACTTTCGAAATTCTTCGTTGACTATAATATTTTGTGGAATGCCGCACGCGCTTAACATAAAATAAAGTCATATGGAAATTTATAATATGGTATATTACGTTTCGCATTTAACAAGTGCTGTTTGTTAACATGTCTTTTACAAAGAAAATACTCCAGGGTAAAATGTTGATATTGCAAACAATATGGTACATTTAATAATAGTGCCAGTGTATTCTAATGTCGGGACTCGGTTAAGAAATCTATTAATTCCCGTCGAACATAACAAAGCACGCCGTCGATTTGTGATCATCAATCGAACCCGTCCTTCCTACACATACTAACTGCACGCGTATGAATCCCGACAAGTATGTCCGATCGCCTTCGAATTAAATCATCGCCGCCAATGAGTGCGCACTCGTTTCTGCAGACTTAATACTTACCTATTTGGCATTTTTTAAATTTCAGGGATGATTTACGTTAGTAGTGCCGGCAACGAAGGACATATTTGTCTATTACTAACATAAATCATCCGCGAAATTAAAAAATTACTAAAACGGGTATACTTCTAGTTATAACTTCATTAATAAATGCAATATATTTTCTCGATCAGTTGGAATGTTGTGGAATCGACAAACCCGAAGATTGGCCCAACAATCAAAGACCATATTCTTGTTGCCATTCGATACGTGATGGCGCAATTCCACCGGATATGAAACAATGTCAAGCGGCGATATCAAACGATGAATATATCTATTCAACTGGGTGTCTTGACAGACTAAAGATGAAAGCTTCTGATAACGCAAAAATCTTGATTGGTGTTGGAATTGGCATCGCTTTCATCGAGGTACGAAGAAAAGAAATAAAATTAATAATATTATTGTTCTTTTATCTCCGTTGTAGATTATAGGAATTGCCCTAGCTTGTTGGTTAGCAGCAGCAATCAAGAGAAAGGAACAAAGTTAATTTAATATAAACTAATAATTAATTTATTATTTCTGTTAAATGTGAAATGTTAAATTTATTTCTTGTTAGTGTTTTTAAGAATTTATATGAGCGTCATCTGTTGTGCAGTAGCTAGAATTAGCGTTTAGCAATTTCTGTTTATGTTGTGAAATATATACAAACTAATAAAATACGTCAATTGGTTCTTTTATTACTTTTATGAAATGCAGATTATTAAATGAAATAATAAAATAAGTAGTATCTATTATGAGGTTACTATAATGCTAGAATTAGTACTTATTTCTGTTTGCGATCTGTATATTACCTCAAAGTCATCAATATAATGGCGCCATCTGTTAGATACACCCAATTATTACAACATATTAATTGGTTATAAATTTTTTAATTTCGAAATTTTATCTTTTTCCTTTCCCGATGGAATCGATTACATCGATAGGAAATTGAAACGTGGTACTTTTATAAAAAAAAAGAAAGTATTGTTGAAACTCAACCAACACAACATTCGAAAATTTCAGTTTCCCAGTAGTGGGGAGCAACACTGCTGAAAATATTTGGGTGATATTTACCTATAAAGTGGCAATAGGAATAGTTAGAATGTTAAAATTGCGGTAATTGGTGCTAAATTACAGGTAAGTGAGAATTATAAACCTATTTGCGTACACGCGGTTTATTTAACTCGTTATTGTGGGTCGGTGTTTGTTCACATAACCTCAACTCTACTTAACATTAGTCTATTTCTAAATTGAAAATTAAATTCGGATTATTACATAACGTAATTAGGTAATGAGTTGCACTTATGAAGCGCTTAACGTTGATGAATGTAGGTGAAATGATCGAGATCATTTTGGACCAGAAATAGCTATAATGCGCTGCCACTGTACATATACCTTTATCGTTATTTACTGCGTGCACGTTGCTTTTAAAGACAACATGCTTTTATCACTTAAGACTAATATAAATGCTTTTTTTTCTTTGTAAATACATCGACATGTAAGTACGTACTCTGTGACCTTGTTTCGCAATTTATACGGCGACCTGGCACAGTGGCATCCCGACTTGTATAGGTGCTTTGGTGGTGTCTGGTAAGTTGATGTTAGGTTGAGAGGATAATTACACCATTACACCATGTGCCTGCATGTTTTTGTTCCATCTTCTTCTTGCTTATTGCTTTTGTGTATAGCGCTGTGCCTGTTTAACAGATCACGCCATACTTCGTCATTTGCTTTTTAAGGCACAGAGACGTACTAGAAAATTCTGCCTTTGCCGATAACATCTAACGGTGTTAAATTGCAAAGAAACAATGCGTTGTTATCTGTTGTAGCAGAAATGAAATTTTAGAAGCTTACGTTAATATATTTAAAAAAACCTATTCCTTTGTTTATGCTAATATATTTAAAAAGAGATTCTTTAAGACCACCATTTTCTGTAGCTGGAATGCTTTAATTTTGTGTAAAAAAGTATATTTTTTAATATTTATAATAATTTATAACATTTTTCTAAGTTTATCGAAAATTAATAATGATAGCAAGGACTGTGGCGTAGTATGGTAAACAACACATAAGTATCGGCACCCTCCGCACCACAAGTTTAATTTATTATATAGTAATATTTTTGAAAAATTCAATTGTCTAGGTTGAACACTTTCACAATTATAAAAGTTCATATGCACATGTCCATCTGTAAAAAATATAAAAAAAAAATACAGTTATTTAAAATATTATTCGAAATGGCAACATAGTTGTCTCATCAAATAAACTTTCAAATTAAAGTAGGAGTTCAAACTGTAGTAATATACAGGTCGCCCTGTTTATAATAACAACTCCTCCATATTTCAGATATTGTTCGATGTAGCTCCTCTTGAGACACTCTGTATAAGATCTGTACTATATATAAATATTCCAATGCATGTATTTTAGACGAGAAGGTCATGGCAACAAATATTAAATATTAAAGTACACACTTATGTATCTCTCGATAAAGTTGATTAACCACAGATTGCTTTATGAAGATAGCTAATATATTTTTTTGTAATATTTTATCATCCAAAGCTGATCAAAAAGAGAAAATAGAATTATTAATTTATCTTTGTTCTTAATGGATTTAAATATTGCAGTTGCTACCATCCAAACACTTCTCCAAACTTAATTTAACGGTGGATTAGTTATTTAGATTTAATTCGCGGTATACATTTAATACCATGCAATTTAATACTGAGACATACATATATAATACAATGCTTAAATTCCCGAGCAATTGAGTTCATTCACTTGCCTTCTACTTTGAAATTTTGTGTTGTACATGACTTGATTAAGGTTATTATTACGGTTTGAAATCCTATCTTTGTCTATAGCCGACAATTTTGTACTTATTATGCAAGAGTCATCTATCAAATAGTGAAAAAATTACAAACGGTTGGTTTAAAAATTGATCAATGGATGTTTTTAGAATTCAAAAGAAATATAATTGTAAATGGAAATTATTAACAATTTTTTCCCAGTTATTTACGTAGTTACATGATATGAGGTGATTTAGCCAAGCAGGTTTCCTTAATCCTTGACTGGGTTATTTTGATCGGTTTACAATAAAAAAGAACCTGAATAAATTTGCAAAAAGTTGTCTGCAGAAGTGGATATATAGAATTCTATTTCTGTCGTAATAGTCTTCTTATTTGGTCATCTGGCCTATATAATTTTATGCTAGTTGTTCTGTAAACAGTTTGAGCTTTTTAAGACATGTTTCGCATTAATCATGATTTGATTATCAGAGCAAATACTTACACCTTAATTGTTCTAAAAATTGTGCTTATTTAGGTATGTGGGTTGATAGTGAAGAATCGAAAAATATGGTTGCTTTAATATCTTAATAATTGATTACACTAATCTTGATTATTTATCAATTGGTATTAAATTAGAATTAAAAACCATGAATTACAAAGATTGTGAAAAATTTTGTGGCAATAGTAAATAATATTCTTCAGATTACTTCTTTTTTTTAAACGATCTTTCAATTATCTTGCATAAAGTATTTCTTTTAATCCTTTTAATTTTCAACTATTTCTCAAATACGAAGAAAATATTTGTGGAAACCATAAGTAAAATACTGAAGTATTATGATATTGGCAAAGTTATTGAAAGTATTTGAACTTTTTATGTGTCAAGAATGAATGTGTGCAAACTTTCGTTTTGTATATATTTTTCTATTTATTCTATTATTTTTTTCGCGGAGGAAACGATTTGTGGTTTTCAACTTGTATTGACACGTTTCGATAGCTAAGCTATTATCTCCTATTGTAGTATCGAAGTAGCTTTTCCAATACAAATGAAGTGTTGCGGAAAAAGGTGGGAGGGAAACATTTCAGTGAACCAGAGTTACAGCGTTTGAGTACTCAATAATTAACTTCGTCTCCCGTTTTAAAGATTTTCTGCTGCTGTTCATTGAATATCCTGAAAAAGACCTGCTCATAAGTATGTGATGACTTAAACATGGATATCACTTTTTGATGAGCTCTTAAACAAGCTAATCAAATTAATGGGAAAGCATGCAGTTTCGGTCTTTTTCGCATGTTGTATTGGTGAATCTGTTTATTGTTCTTGAAGCAGATTTGGATCGTATACCTTGTTTCTTCCATTCCTATACTAGATGTTTTACTTTACTTTATTTATAGACAGGTTGAACTCAAAATCATTGTAGCACAATTAACTATGAAATTAGGAACACGCATGTACGATTATAGAACAAATTTTTAAGTTGTCTGTAGGGACGAAAGGCTTCTATGATATGCATTGCAGTATCATCGGTGCCCAACATAGGTTTAGGCTTGTATTGATTTGCTTTAGATTTCATTGTTTTTCACAGCTTCTGATATGGCTTTAGCAGAGGATATGCTAATGTCCAAAGCTGTGGCAACACGCTAAAATTACATAGTTTATAATTCTTTGAACACTAAGTTTATGCTTCCTTACTACTACTTTCCTCGCTGTCCCAAAAGGTATCAAATGTTGCACGTTCTTGTTCAAAGAACGATATCAACGTTGCAAGCAGTTATTTCATTTGTTTCGGGTATTTTAGCCGGCATGTATGTTAGATAATGTTGACAGAAACATATACAGTGCATTGTTTTATAGATGCCCTCATAACATGGTAAAAACCTCTTCTCGTGTTAATGGTTTTTCCACTTTAGGTTTTTGGATAATTTTTGACACATCTGCGGTTTGTAGTATGTTTACAGAAGATTTAAGAAGTTTTAAGACGTTTGCTAGTAACTTTCAATGGCGGAATAATTTATTTTTTCGTATTAGTGGAAGTTAGATAATTTGTTTGGGTTGCTGGATTAAGCACAGAGGAAAAAATGAGGAAACCATATACTTGGTAATTGAAGCGTGACAAAATTATTTCACCTATTCCTGGTTTCTAGCAGCAGATGCTATAAAGCTTCGGAGAAGAACGATTTAAAAGCTATAAATTGCACAACTTTCATCAATTTCTAGAGAAAGACCATCTTGCTCGAATGGAATTGTGCGAATACATTTAATGAAAATCCAAATGCCCCAAACCTAATTCTTTTCCCTGAAGAGAACAGATTTTTACTCAATGGAAGCGTCAATGGTTAAAACACTAGAATATAGACGAAAGTAAATAGTTATTTCTTTCAAGAAATACACATGCAGTGGCCCCAAAAAGTAAACGTGTGGAACAGTTGTGATCTAGAGGAACTAAAAACTAGAGTACTTCGAACTTCTAATCGAACTAGTGTCAGGCAGCTGCAAAATATAAAAAGACATTTTCATGATAGACTGAGTCACTGTTTAGCAGCTTCCGGCAAACAGTTTCAAACATTTGATATGATAATTAAATAAAAAAAAAAAACATAATAAATCGCTATAAATTAATTACAAAAGCTTGTACGCTACTATAAGGGTTAATATTTGTAACTTTAAATGGTGTAGTCTGTAGTCATCGAGCAAGTTCTAACTTTTGAATCCGGATCTGTTGCTGCGTTTTTAATGGAATACGTCTCTGCTCTATAGTGTAGTACATTAACATCCATTGTATTCCTCCCAAGTAGACGGAGAAGGACGCCTGATAGATGGTAGACAAAGATAGCGGATGTAGTCTTTCTACCATTCCGAAGCTCTTCAAAGCACGAGTACGTGCGTCCGTGGGTAGTTTCCGTACGAGAGTCATCGATGCCACCCCTTTTGACGCGAAAAGATGTGAATTAACAAAACCGAAGGGGAAAACATGGAGCCGCCGTCTGCTAGAACACTACCGGTGCTCTCGTGAATTTCGGCTTTTCGATTTGGGCGTTTCTTGCCTTCTTTATACGCCGGCTACATTATAAATATACATAGGCACGAATTTGTAACGCCGGATTCGAAAAACGGTACGTGGCGGGCATGTTTATCAATTGCCTGTATGTATTCTTCCAGCCGGATATGGAAGGTGTGATTGAGTTTTTGTTTTTCATGGGCATCGTCTACTGGCTGTATCCGAACTTCTTCACTGAGGGTTTGTCCAGGTTTGGTATCACTTTTATTTTTGCACGGTTACTGTGTTGAGATAGGTTATGTTTGACCGTACCGCATAACAAGTGTACAGAGTGTTTCAATAGTATTGTGCTCATGGGTATTCGGATATATACAGGGTGTGGCGTTTAAATCATCGGTTAGCCGAATGCTGGGAATTATTACTAGGTGAATGCTGAAAATTTGTTCTCGAGGGTTTTTGTTACTGACCCTTCAAATAACGATATTGGCAACTCTGAATTACTTCTGGTTATACCGGAAACAAATGTCACTGTGCTGATTTTAAATAGAACAGCGAATATAATGAAAAAAATTAGTAGCCTTTATTGATTGAAGAAACAAAAAAATCACTCAAATTTAAAGGCATTTTTTGTTAATATTTCTTTATAGTTCCATTCATGTATCTGATTATTTCTTAACAAATCGTAGATAAGCAGGTTTTGTATTAATTTGTACAAACTAAATCAGCAAACAACACAAAAGAGTCGGCACTCTCCGAGCAGTCTGAGCAGGTATGTTAAAATTACACATCATTCAGGCATTTGGTTGATAATGAGGATTCTCGCATTCTCGAGACAGCGGATTGATTAATTAAACTTGTGTGGTGCAGACTCTATTGTGTTTGTTTGCTATACTACCCCACAGTCCCTGCTTCTATTATTTAAATTAAATCAGCTTTGTATTAAGTTATTACAATTTCATTTGCGTATTCTTTATTTACCTAAAAATAATTCTGCCTACAAAAATATTTAGTAACAGAGTTATATTTATATAAAGAAACAATTTTATATGGATTTGCTTTAATTAGAATAATTCAAAAGTAGATTATTTTATTTTATTATGAAAAAATGGCCTAGTGCAGGGATTCCCAATGTTTTTCTTGCGTGGACGCCTTTTAAATGAATTGTTTTCGGCTCGCTTACATTTTTTTCTAAAATACATACCATAAAACTTAATCGTAGTACAAATAATTGCAATTAAATAACTTAAACATAACAATTAGATTGAGAATATGGGCAAAAATTGTTTATTAATTTTTTTTTATTATATTTTGTACTGTTATTTTTAATTTTAGAAATATAAACAATAACGACACACGCTTATTCATCATATTGTGTAATGTTCAATACCCATCAATCGCTGGTGCTTATTCTATCGTCGACCCCCAATTGACCACTTCATCTTTGATCTCCTTTAAAATCTCATCGGCCCCTTAAAATTAATCTAAATATAATAATAGAGAAAATAATAAGATGTCCCCTTTTTTGTGTGGCACCGTGCATATGCTTAGTAGTAGGAAGAGCTAATTAACAATATATGCAAAATTAAACAATAATAATATAAAGTACCATTAATTTAATAAAGTTAACATTAGCCTAACCCCAATATGTGAATTTAAGTCTATAGTGTGATAATAGAGTTTGCAATTATGTAACGTTACCAAAACAGTTAAGATACACTTGGGTATTACATTCTTCTATTCAATGTTAAGATTTTCAATATTTCATGAATCTTATTATTTCTTCTTTTTTCATGTTTGCAAATATAATACTGAAATTGTTTTCAAACGGTTTGTTGTCTGTGGTTAGATTAGATTTAAGGGAAGGGATTTAAGGCAAGATACATACAAATTAAAGGATAAGCTTGGTAATTGAAAATTCTAATTTCCTTCGAGTTCGTAAACCATCAGCAAATTTATTAATAGAACGATAGCAATTATGTAATTACATTTACATAAGTCTACCAATGGCGTCGGGAATTTTAGAAATTAAATAAGATTATGAATTGAAACTAGAACAGAGGCGTGATGTCTAGCTGAACTTAAAATATCTTTTTGTAATCAAATATGTGGGCATCAATAGGGTTTTACATTTATAAATAGTTATTTTCCTTAACACAATGGATGCGTAATATTTCCAAAAACAGATTTTTCTTTTTCAACTCCAATTCAATATATTCGAAGTTCTATTATTTAAATTAGGTGTTCACAGCGAGAAGACGTTTTAGTATGGTTTTAACGAAAATATTCGGACAAAAATTTGAAAAATTACAAATTGTATCCAACTTCTGTTTTTAAAATACCAGCAAAATATAAAATATATTGGAAACGTATTAATGATATCTCTCTAGCAAACTTAATATCTATGCAAACTTATCCCATAATTAGGTGGGCTAATATATGTGTATGTATTTTTATCTGTCAGATAAGTTAAAGTACTTCCGTCAAAATGTATCCTGACATGTGTGCTGTAGTTAACTAGATGTTCGCGAAAAAATACTGACGAGCCCTAACATCTCGAGACATACTGATCCACCTTATTTTGCATGTAGGTTTTATTGTTTAAAACTAAAAACAGAAACTGCGACAAGGTTTTGATTCAACATAATCCAAACAGAAACTTCATGTATTGCTGTCATGTAGTGCTCGAAACCCAGCATATTTACCAGAGAACTCCACGCTGCACTGAATCTAACTTTCTTCTAGTTTTGATTTACCCAAATTTGCAAAGTGATGAATGCAAATAATAGGATTTTCAGTTCCCCTTCATCGTCGAACAAGACCTACTGGATTTTTAACACTTATAGCTTTGTTGTTTCCTAAGGCATTTCCAGTTATTTTGAATGAATCCCAAGCATGCTTTTGTCAGTTTCGTTCATAATGGTCGTAAAATTCGAATCCCGCATTAGAGTTCTAATTTGTGGTCCATCAAACACCCTGGCATTTGTCTTTTTAATACTGTAATTGATAATTTTTTTGTGAATATATTTAAAATAGCCACTATCTGTATTTAATGCTTTCAGTTTTCATATATTGTTTATACCTAATTTAATATATAGCGGAGGAAAACGATTCTATTTCTATCAAATAATTGTTGATTTGTTATTATTCTTTCTTATAAACAGAACACATCAGAAACTGCCCGAACTGCCCGAGGGATGGTTTGGGGAACAGTACCCGGTTTATGTCGCTGCTTCCTGAACGGCAGGTATACGTTTCTTTGGCACTAGAGGGCGCCAAGAAATGTCGAGTTTGTCGTTTTGAAAGTTGTGGTATTAACTGTGAGGCAACAGCGATAGAAGGTAGAGATATGAAAAGTACTCTCGAAACCACGCTGATGACGCCGGGTAGCAGAAACATGTCCGTGTGTTAGTGTATTTTTCTCTCTCTCCTTTTATTGCGTTTGCCATGAATTATTCCATCAATACCATGAGGAAGCTAAGCTATCTTAGCATTATTTTTTGGTTTTTCTTTCTTATGTTTAGTAATACGCCAATTTTTTGTGACCAATGCTTACAAGCCAAAACGTTATTAGAATAAACCAACCTTGGTCCAAGGTCAACGTCAATATTAAACATGTTACTGAAGATATTCCTAAAATTATAAATGCTTCGATGCAATGAAAACATGAAAAAGCTGCGAATAAGAAACTTGACGTGTTTTTTGAAATCCTTACTTGAAATTAGTTAAAATCAGGTATCAGATTACAACCAGCAAAAAAAAATTCATTGAATAGTATAACACATCTAATTCCTAAAGCAAAAAACTAGAATAATCGTGATCTTTTTGTCGCGTGGTACTCCCGTGAAAATCTCTTGGTTTGTCAAAATTATATACTAAAGTAGGCAGGTTACATGCCGGTGCACCTATTTAATTTCGTGGTATAATGTAAACTCTTCGTCAATGAATATGTTCCATTTTATAATTCATATTACCAACTCAACAAAGAGAATTTTACGTACAGATGATGAAATACATATACTCATACATATACATATACTCATACCTTCAAATAACTAGGACCATTGTATACCCGTAAATTCTATTTTAATATCAAAATCTCTTTAATGCAGAAGGATCAATATTATCAATCCCGTATAATTCTACTGTAAGAAGATAGCGTTTATGCAGTAAATTTATTTTGGGAAATTATATTGAGTGCACACTGCATGGTTTGTAAGTAGTTAAGATATTGTTACAGTGTGAGTTACTTTGTTTGATGTAAAATGCGTAAATTATGTGAATACGAATAAAATCTGCAATAAAAACGGTGGGCTTTAAGGTAATAAATGCTAGGTTAGTTGAGAAAATTATAAACTGGGTAATTATTAAGCATTTGTAAATGCAAAATTTATTTTGAAATACCAAATCGTTGTGAACAATAGCGTTTTACAGAGAGTCTAGCTATTAAGTAATGAATATTACAAATTTTTATTTTATTTAATGCATTGGAAAAAGGAAAAGAATTCAATGATCATATTTTTGTTCTGGCTTTTACACGAACAACTTTTGTTGGGCTAATTCGTTCTCAAAGACCCAAATTGCTGACTGTCACGCGGTTTTCTGTTTGAACTGTAATCAAATTGTGTGGAATACAACGGACACAGAGCTCATGTACTACCAAATCTGTTTGTGTAAAATGGTGTCAATTGCTTTTTACATTAATCTTTAAGTTGCTTGAATACTTCTGGTAGTAACATTCCGGTCCTCTTCAATCATGGCAAGACATATTCTTTTCGGTAACTGCCGTTTTTAGCTTAGAAATTCGAAAATTATCATTTAAGGCCAAACATTCGATTGATTCCTTTGGGAAAGGATTACTTTTAAATTATGTATTTTAAAAACCTTCAAGTACATTTGATGACGTTCGCTATAACTACGACTATGTTAAAATGTCAAGTAAAATTTGTTTCAAAATATCACGACCTTCTGTATAGACTCGAAGAAAAGAGAACTTCCCTCGTAGATGAGGATTACTTTGAATGTGATCGAATTGCAATATTTTTCTTTATTTGAACATTTTGCAAAAACAAAGGACGCGATATATTTGGCAAATGGATCGTGTTTCAATAGGGCAATGGTGCTAAGCCCACTGCAAAAGCAAAACAATTTTTTGAGGAATAAACTCAAGCTTGTGCACATATATTAACGGAGTGGCCACCACACACTTGAGATTGCAGTCCTATCCAACTGATATGGGATATCACGAAAAGAATTATAAAAATCACTACTAGACTACTGGAAAGAATAACTCGCATTTGAAAGGCAATAAAGGCAGCGCCATACATGCGGCATTTGCCGCGTCCCAAATAACGTGTTTATTATTCAGCAAATACCGAGTAGTGCGATTCGAGCAATTGCTGGGAATATCCGGTATTCTCCGAACTACAATTATTTTTCTTTTGGGATCAGTGGAACAATACACGTCAAAAGAAGTGATGTTTGTCAAGTCTCGAATAGACTCTTCGATCTACATATTCCTGTAGTTTTTTTGATGCATCTGTGTCCGCAGTATAGTCATTTTCAAGGGTTTTTTCCCTATCGAAGTAATATATATGTTCCACTCATCACAACTAATGCTATTACATCTCTCTATGTGTTAATTATTACAAAATTATAGAAAAATTGTATATTGAGCATAAACACGGGGGTGTTTTCCGTGGTAATTGACTCGTTTACTTGCTATTTATCAACTGACATAAACGTGAAGACAAGAGCTTATCGTCGAACAAACAGTTCGTCAAATAGTTGGAGATACGTAAACATTTCTCACTTGACAAATACTGCATGTATGGTACCGCCTTAAGAAACGCTAAACACGCTACATTAGTGCAAGAATTAGGGTATAGTGCCAAAGTTTTCACAGTGCACATTAATACATCGCCGTCTCGTCAAAGGACCACTAGATGGTACTATCGCGATCGAGATTCGGCATTACTGTTTTCGTTACATTTTACATTACTATTCTTGTTAAATTTGTCATTTGTTGTGAGCGTTTAAAAAAAACGCAATTTTGTGAAAAAATAGAGATTTCAGGGAAGATTTTCATTGCATGATTTGTTACGATTTTAGGCCTAACAGAACAACAATTACACGGAATCGTTATGTTCATTATCGTCGAAATCAGGAGAAACAATCGACAACGCCGCATGATCCGTTATCATGATAATGCTGGCGTTTACAGAGCACGTCAAACAATTGATTATTTGAAGGAGAAAAACATCAATGGTCTCATAGTTGAATACGAACAATTTATCGCGTAACGATTTATGTTTGTTCCCGAATGTAATACCAAAAATGGATAACTACCGATTTTTATCATCTCAAGAAGCTGTTGAAGCATTCAAAACCATAGTTCGAAGATACCACTTTCAGAGCGGAAAAAATGTTTCGAGAATTGGTTCAAATGCAATAGTGTTAATGGCGAATATTTTCTTATGGCAAAACAAATCATTGGTTTCAGTTGTCAAATTAATGCGAAATATTGCACAAATTCTTATGCTATTTTAGCAGTAACCTATGTGAAAGGCAAGATGCAGGTATAACTTTATCTTAACCCCACTTGCTTTGTTTTATGACTTACATACTTCACCGTAATAGTTTATGGTAACGAATCAAGTTGATCGATTATTTCAAATAAAAAATGAAAAGTTTATTAAACTAGAATTTCCAAACCGCCCAAGGCCAGGATGGTAAATATTATTATTTAGTAAATTTAAAATTGGTTTTTGCAGATATCACTTTCGCTAAAATGCACGTTTCGAGAATAATTTTCATTTTGCAATAATATTTTTCAATTATATCTGAAAGAAATAACACTTTTCGCCTCATTGTTGTTTATTAGAAGATAATGATGTTACTTCACAGTGTCAATATTGCTTCATTTCGCCAATGTTGTGCGATTTTTTCGCTTGCATTAGAGAATAATGTTTGCATAATATATACACATAGATGATACAAAAATGATAAGGATCCAAAAACAGCAATGTGTTTTAGGACAAAAGTAAATTATGTGTTTGAATCTAAGACAAGAGGTTAGGTCACGTGCTCGAGTTTCTAAGTTTCTGCACGTAATACGTACATGTTTTGTATAACATTGTTATTAATAGAACACATCAGAAAATGCCTAGAAACAATAACCAAAAAATAATTCTAAGATAGCTTAGCTTCCTCATGGTATTAATGGAATAATTCACGGCAAACGCAATAAAAGGAGAGAGAGAAAAATACACTAACACACGGACATGTTTCTGCCTACCCGGCGTCATCAGCGTGGTTTCGAGAGTACTTTTCATATCTCTCTGAAACATTCCAGTTAATGATTATATGCGAATTGACTAGCTTCGAATGTGTATATGTTGCCAACCGCGAAATTAACTAGCATAACATTGTCCGGTGGAACTCGGAAGGTTTCTTCCTGTTTGGTATCGTTGAGTTTCGTACCGCCATAAAAATATACCTGCAATCTTTCTGTTTCGTACCGCCAT
>LR736858.1:1084962-1584551 GCA_902654985.2 Oryctes borbonicus | reverse complement strand
TACCGCCATAAAAATATACCTGCAATCTTTCTGTTTCGTACCGCCATGTATAGTCGTTAAATCTGCAAATGGTTTTCTGTTTAATTGACTGAGGTAATGAATCGAAAAGGAATAGTAAAACACGACTACTACTTCAAAAATTTATAATATTATGCATAGGTGTTTAACGTATACCAGGTGTGTCGGTAATTCCTTTCCGGTTTTTCCGGCAGATGTCACTGGCCATAAGTATGAAATGTTATGATTTGATACATATGTAATTTTATTCTACTGACATTAACCTTAAAACTACACAAGTTACGTTCCGCCAAAATAACAGCGTTATAGATTTATAATTTTTTGAAAATGTCGAGTTTTGTGCCTGAAAACGTGCATTTGCGGCACGCATTACTTTTCTTGTTTCATCAAAAGAAAAAAGCCGCTGAAAGTCATCGTTTGCTAGTAGAGACTTACGGTGAGCATGCTCCAACCATAAGAACATGTGAAACGTGGTTTCGACAATTCAAATGTGGTGATTTCAACGTTCAAGATAAAGAACGTCCTGGTAGGCCGAAAACGTTTGAAGACGCGGAATTGCAGGAGCTATTGGATGAAGACTCAACACAAACTCAAAAACAATTAGCAGAAAAGTTGAATGTGGGCCGAGTAGCAATTTGTGAACGATTACAAGCTATGGGAAAGATCCAAAAGATGGGGAGATGGGTGCCACATGAATTGAATGACAGACAAATGGAAAATCGAAAAATCGTTAGTGAAATTCTGCTTCAAAGGTATGAAAGGAAGTCATTTCTGCATCGAATAGTAACGGGTGATGAAAAATGGATTTATTTCGAAAATCCCAAGCGAAAAAAATCATGGTTATCACCTGGCGAAGCTGGCCCATCGACTGCAAGGCCAAATCGCTTTGGTCGCAAGACCATGCTCTGTGTCTGGTGGGACCAGATTGGTGTCGTATATTATGAACTGTTGAAACCGGGAGAAACAGTTAATAGTGATCGCTACCGACAACAAATGATCAATTTGAACTGTGCATTGATCGAAAAACGTCCACAATACGCTGAAAGACATGATAAAGTGATTTTGCAACATGACAACGCGCCGTCTCATACAGCAAAACCAGTCAAAGAAATGTTGAAATCACTTGGATGGGAAGTTTTATCGCACCCGCCGTACTCTCCAGACCTGGCTCCATCCGACTACCACCTTTTCGCATCGATGGGGCACGCGCTTGCAGAGCAGCACTTCGCCGATTTCGAAGAAGTTAAAAAATGGCTCGATGAATGGTTTAGCTCAAAGGAGGAACTGTTCTTTTGGAATGGCATTCATAAATTGCCTGAGAGATGGACAAAATGTATAGAATCAAATGGCCAATACTTTGAATAAATAAATTTTAACTATCCATTCTAAGTAACGTGTTTTCTTTAGCGAAAAAACCGGAAAAGAATTACCGACACACCTGGTACAGGCACAGAACTTTAGGTGCAAACGTGCTGCCCAAGAAAAAACAAAAAAACAGTAATTCTAGACACTGTATTACCATATGTATTGATTGACGATGAACATGAACGGATACTCGTTTTCTCAAATTATCACAAGGATTCATTCTTTTTTACCTGAAGGAGGTTTATTATAGGTATTAGAATATAATTCTTGGGCCTGTGTACTTTATTTCCTTCCCAAAGAGAATTACCGACAATATGCACCGCGCTGTATATTTAAATATACAGTGCCTAAAAATATTATTTATTTATAGGTAAATGTAGAAGGGTATAATTGAGCTTTGCTTATATAAATGCAAGAGACAGGATAATGAATTTATTAATTTAATAATAATTAATTTAAATTTTGTATTATTTTATAATTTTGAACAAAAAATAAAACGAATTTTGGGTTGATAATTGGTAATAAGCAATCTCGATAAGATCAATTTCAATTGCCAAGCTTATAGCATTGCTTATGGGATTTAGCAAGCCTCGTGCTGATGTAATTTCTTTTTTGGGATACGATTTGGAGCGTAGTTGTCTATATTTGACCATATTTCTTGTAAGTTCCCAAATCCAATTCATGCATTAAGAAGTGCGTTGTAACACATTGAAAGATGTAATAACCTTGAGATTCTAAAGCCACCTAACATCTGATGTAAACGTTAAATAATTTTGGCGAGATGTTTGGTTTTTTCGTAACTTTGCGTAATAAAACGAGTTTAAAACAGTTTTTATAAATGGAACTTTTATATAAGAACGATATTAATATACTGGATTTGTTTAATTAATAAACAGCACATTTAAATTTTTAATGGAAGTTGTAGTTTTCATACATACCGTACAAGTCAAATAGAGTTCCATGTTTATTGTGTAGAATAACAATAAATTGCTAATAGTACGACTGTACTCTGTTTTTTTTTTAGTAAAAATATGATAGCCTACATCGGTCAGTAATATGCTTGCAAACATTCTCTTCCCTACGTATGTCTTTAAAGTCTCTTAGCTTTTTAATGTATAAAAACGGCTACCTTTATACAAACTCAATGAGTATTATTGACATGCTCCGCTGCAATAATCGGTTTGCGGCACTGTAGTCGAGTGCACTATTAGGTCCTCCGAATAATTTCTTGATTCCATAGTGGTTCTGTGGCCTTCAAAGAATTCAGATTTTTCTTCGGTTCTATATTTAAGAGTTTTCTGGGTTCTATCTTTTGTGTTTCTAAACTACTGTGTCTTGTGCTGTTCTATGCTTCGCAGTGACTTATAAGGTGCAAATGAGTTTCCTCTCCATCACCGCATTTTGTACATACCGGTTCAGGTACGAGTCCCATTTTGTGTAGATGCTCGTTTAGTCATGGTCAGCAATTCCTCCTAGTTGTCTTTCGAGTAAGTCGGTGTTAAGCTTTTCGATGGTTTGACTACCCGACAGGTTACCACTTTTTCAGGCTGTTATATTTATGAATTCTTAAAGATTCTAATAATTAACAACGCGCAAGTGTACTAAATTGATTGGTTGATGTTGAGAAAGTATAGCCGCGGCAACTTTTCGATGCACGTCATTGATCGTAAATGCTGTCATAAGGTACACTGTTGTCATGTAATCTGTCGTTTGTCTTTGAATACAAAAATCAGGTGATGATATTTAAAAATACCGAACGAAAATGGCGATTCTCCTCAAACAATTGAATAAAATTTTCATGACTTATTTCTCCATGCTATTGAATGTTTTTAGAGCCCGAACAAAATATCATATTAGGGATACATTCGGTACAAATCCATCGTCAGTGCCAGCGCGTAACTAGACTAATACTGCAGTGAGACCCGAGCTTACATTGAAGCAGAATTTAAGAACAAAAAACAAAGAGTTGTTAAAAAAAATTGATGAACTTGCAGAAATTTATTTACAAAAACTCTCAAAGGAATAGGAAAAGTCAAAACTATTAGAGAACTGGTAGAAATTGCATTAATTAAGTTGGCCAGATGTTGATGTCTGATTCTTCTATTCTTGACTATACCGATCACAACTGCAACTTCGGAAAGGTTATTTTCAAAATTAAAGTTAATAAAAAATTGTGTGCACAAGAACGTTTGTCTGGATTGGCTATTTTGAACATTAAAGTCGAGACAGCCAAGCAAATGGATATACAACACTACATTGACGGGTTTGTTAAATTACAGTCGAGAAGGCGCCTTTAGAGTGAGTTTTTAAACTTACAGGATTTCAGCGGGCCAATAACAAGTTTTGCATCGAGGTTCGCAATTTGTAATTACGTCACGAGTGTAAAACAATGTATCTGCAATGCAATTTACAAATATGTGCAAAATAAGCTTCTAATCTTCTATGAATATTATGCATGTGCACATCTTTTGCCCTCAGTTTTCATTTTCTTAACATCTTGTCAAGTATGAATGGCCAGCGGAACCATTTTGAAAAATGCTATTGATTCGCAAATTTTAACGTGTTTTTAAGGTTTGTACAAAGAATTAACTCTAGCATGGGTGACAATTCCGTCAATCAATAATGTTGACACGATAACAACGATGTGTTGTAAGAAAGTCGAGTTGCTTTAATTGATAAAATAAATAAATCAATAATTAATTAACTGTGTGATAAGTGATAATTTATAACTATTTATACAGTGTGTCCCGATCTCTTACAATTCGCAGAAATATACAGGGTGCTCCATTTAAATAAAAAACGTTGAGAGCGTTTACGATTAAACCGGAAGTACAATAACAACCCATTCAAAATCAGATTTATTATATCTTATCGCACATACCTGCAAAATTCTAGTTTCCGTTTTAATGATACTTGCTTAGTTCCATACTTTACCCCAAACCTGTGTATTAAACTATAAATTTTCTTATATTTTAGAAAACTACAAATTCGTATTTTACAGTTGGTGAGTATGACGCCAATGACGTGCATCTATATCCATACTTTTTAAATGGTGGGAATCTTCTATAGTATAAGATTATGTTTTCACAAAGATTTAAAGCTTGAATATCTTCTTTAAGCGCTTTTCGTTAAAAATGTGCTTTTACATTGTAGTATAATTATTTTCTTTCATATTCGTGTACTGAATTAAATCACTATATTATTTACAAGACTATCAAGCTGATCCCGTGCAATATGCGTTCAAACTACGCAATATGACTTATTGTTGCCGGAATTATACAAAAGCCTAAGAAAAAACAGTTTCAGAATGAAAACATCAAAATATTGTGCTTAAGTTGAAATCGTCTTATTTTCGTTTGTGCAAGGCATGATTTCGAAAGAGGTTTTCTTTTATATTTCTGTAACTTTAGTAACGGTGACGGAATGTTAAAGGTTACCAATTTTTATATATTGTTATTTATAAATAAGTTTGGTTAATATCGTTTTTGATGATATAATTTTCCTATGTTGCGCAATATATTACTTATTACTATTGCACATTGGGACAGTACACATAAGAAGTACACATAATGACTACGGCACATACAATATGTTCATTACTCTTTATTTGTGTAATTTGCAAATATAGAAAAATATGAAGTAACTATTTAATTTGAGCATTTTATTATATTGATTGCCGAAAAATTTTGAGGTGTTTAATTATATTCGTACCTCATAGAGATTCTTGTTTATTGCTTTCATTAACATTTTGACATTACATTGAACTTGATGAAGGCGATTTCGTACTTTGTTATGTTAATTTTACAAACATATACTGCTAGAGGACATGCACTTGCTATAGTTTTTTTATTTTTGTGTTCAAAGTTTGCATCTCTAGTTTAATGATTAAACTTTTTATTGTATTTTTGTGTTACATAGAAACTTATGTCTTCATGCAAATTTAAATACGAACTAGTACATTGTAAGCTTTTTCTCTTTAGTTCAGCTTCGAATCGGTTCAATAAATCAGCATATTACGTCCCGCGGTTGTCTTTCCCTTTTCCAAATAATCGGCTTCCTCTTCTTTGGCTTACGTTCTCCGAGAGAAACCCATTTTGCTGACCGATCTTTGGTTTCTGGCGTGTAGCGATGTATCCATATCTCATCTACAGTCAAGCGCCGCATCACTCACCCGTATTTCGATTAAACCTCTCCAACCTGGTGATTTGCTAACACGATATCGTATCATATTGTCCGTAGTCACCTCGATGCGATGACCTGGCTGCTCCTCATCGAAAACGGATGTTGTTGTATCTGGTGGTAGTCATCGAAAGTGCATGGTCCTTTGGTCCCTAACTCATTGTAACCTGATATTGAATGGGAGCGTGTGAGGTTGGCCCCTGTACGTTCGATTTGAAAGCGTAGACGTTTTATGCTAATTTGTGTCGGAAAGTTTAGCGCCCATTTCAATTTTGGAATAATCAAGTTTAAAAATGCATGTTGCCCTCATATTTCCCCTTTTTTAAATCCGTTCATACTGACGCTTTGTTCCTGGGCTATGCTGTAAAGATTTTATTTAGGGTTCGTCCCTTTCTCAAGATAATCAACGAATGAGGTATACGGGAATGAAGGCTACTAGAAACCCTTATTTAGCACCCGCTACATCAATATTTCAATGTTTTGATTTGTGTTGTAAAAATTTCGCTTACCGTGGAAATATTCCAAAATGAGGATCGGCGGAGATCCTTATTTAGCACCCACGGTACGAATATTTAGATTTTTTAAAATGTCCTGCGCTATTATTTAAATTGAAAATTTGCGTGTACGCCGAGTGATTTTCAATTTTAATCAACGATTAAAGCATCGTATTTATTTAAAACACTTAAAACTAAACTCTGAAGAGAATAAGCAAGAAAATTAGCTCGAAATGCTAAATAAAACGATTAGAGGGAATTTAGAAGAAAAGGAATTGGAGCATTAACACAAAAGGGAGAAAACGGGATATCAAACTATAATTTCAAAACAAACACTTACTGTAAGTAAATTATAAAAGGCGTTGAAAATAAAAGACAGGGACTTGATTGTCGTTTAATTCGATTTTTCATTTACTAGAGAATGAAGTAGTGTATGTGTGTAAAAGTAGTTCAAGGATTATTTTAGCATATTTCCCGGAAAACTGAGGCAAATATGTGAATCGTGATAATCTGCGACTCCGCACTCAAACTGTCGTAGCGTAGGAATATAAGAATTAAATCAATATCAATTGCTGTAATAATTGGAATTACTGTTAGCATGAAAATTGATATCGTTGGATTCTTTCTTTATTTACATGTGTGAGTGAAGCGTGTCACTTACAGAATCATACATGGCGATAAGAAGTGTACATTACGCGGATCGCGTGGTCGGTGATCTTTGATCCGTGGATTTGTCTTTGATATTCGGAGGTTGCATTCTGTTGTTTCGGATTTTTGTTACACTTTGATACTGCAGTCGCTTCTTGATTATGCAAGTAAGAATATGTATCGCGTTAATCTTATAAACTTTGATTTTTCTTTTGTTTCTCGTTTAGCTTTTTATCTAAAGCTTAAATTTACTTACTTGTATCCATTACGTGACATTTAGCTTGTCACATGAGATGTAAATGACCCCAACTGCGTCTGGGGCTTATCTCCAAAATAAAATATATTTATTGTTTATTATACAATAGTGATGTGAAAAACTGCTCCTTAGCGGCCACAACCTACTACTGCTACCTTTGGTTAGCAGTTTAGAATAGCAGCTACTTTTTGTAACAGTTTTCCTTGCATAATGATATACAGCAAAATAGATAAACTATTTCTAGGTTCCTATAACTTTGCTGTTGACGCTAAATGTCTATGATACAAGTGTAAAATGGCTCAAATATTAATTGGGTATAACGATATTTTTGCTTTCTATTTACTTATTTTTTTTTGTTTTTATCATCATTATATTCTCGTAATTGTTTTTCTTTCTTTTATAAATTTTTCTAACCACCATCTTATGTTTATTGTTTTTTTTCTTATTTTTGTTAACTACTATATTCTGTTTATTGCCTTTTTATATATTTTATGTAGTATTATTGGATGTTTGAATTTTCATAGAAACTATCCCTTAATGAATCTCGCCATATATTTTAGTTTTAGAAATTAATTGAGTGAAACTATTAAATAAAAGTAACATTACCAATATCACTACATTTAGAATACAAGAAGAACGAGAATGTAACTTGTATAATTTAAAAAAGCAATCAATATTTATTTTATAATAACGATGATTTAATATGCATATAAAAATGATTTTATTATATATTCATTGAAGCTTCAACTACAAAATGCTCAATATTGATAAACTATACGTATGTATGTAATGCAAAGAAACAGTTTTCGAAAGCGAGATATTTATAAACTTAGTTTTACTGCGGTACACTGCTTTGCGTGCCAACCTAATCTTTTCTCATCCAATATTCGTTTCCCTGACTTTGTTTCCAGTTCCTCCTTGTCTCCTCACTTCGTTTCTTATTAATTGTCTTCATTCTGTGGTATTTCATTTCTATTCTTTGTAATTTCCGTCCCATGTAAAAGTATAGGCAAATAGATGATTTTTGGGCAAATATTTTTCCTCTTCTTGATATTTGTCTGTGTCCAATGATTTTCTTTTGTAATGAGTAATAAACCTTGTTTGTTACCCACATCCTTTAAATAGTTGCTATTTGTTCCTAGGTATTTCTATTTATTAACTTGTGCTACATTGGTCCCCACCACTGTTATTTTGTTTTCGTGATTGTAGTTACTTATTAATATGCATTTCTTCTATATCTAGTATTATATTGTTATTAAGGACGAGCCATGGCTCCGATGTTTTTTGTCACTGTGACCTAAATAGGTACACTACCGTCCATAAGTATTTAACCACCTATGTTTTGTTTAGAATTTCGAAATAAAATCGCACTTGAGTCCTGGATATTATTACTTAATTTTAATTTCTAAGAACTCACTAATAGAACGAATACTAATGAAACTTAATGATCTACTGTATCTCTCTCGTTATCTGTAGCAGATAATTCATAACGAAGAATTAAGAAAAAGCATAGGTTGCTAAATACTTATGGACGGTAGTGTATATTGCAACGGTGTCCTTTTGTATTTTACAGAGTTGAAGGGATTTAATAAACTTTAATACTATTCTAAGATCTTCTTCCTTCAATTCAGTAGGTGTGAGAATTGGTCTAGTTTATATAGGTGGTACTCTAGGGCTGCGTGACTTGACAATAGTTCTGTCAGTAATCCAAGGTTCTCTTTGCCGAATGATAGCACTATATTTGCTGTCTTTGTCGTGCCTGATATAAGCGCATTCGTCTGCTTTTGTGCTGGCATGTTCTGCAAATGCGAGGTCTTTTGATTATCTTATCATTTTTTGATTACTTGTTTTACGTGGCTCTTTTACAGACCACAATGAGGGTAAGACGTGTTCGCTTCTTCCTTTAGTTTCTTTGGCCATCTATGTTTATTTAGGCTTTAATTTGTTAAGGACGCTTTCCAGTTTAAGTTTTTCTGCAGTCCTTTTTCGGTGTTGACAAAGATCGGAATATCATTACGAAGACATATCCACGAATGGAGTTTGGAAGAGAAAAACATTTTTATTTGTTGATTCAGAAGAAAAAGTCACGCTGTGTAAAAATGTCTTAAAACTTCAATATAGAATATCAGATTTGCTGATGTTCTGTGAATGTTGGTTTTGATGTGCCCTATATAGCAATCACAAATCTGATATTCATTCTATATTGTAGTGTCAAGACATTTTTATAACTTTTTCTTCTAAATCAACAAGTAAAAAATAAAAAGAAATATATTTAGACAGAGGTTAAACTATTATTTAAATTAATTATTCCTCTAATTTTAAAGAACGACTTTTTCTTCCAAACTCACAAAGAAAAAAAATGTTCCTCTTCCAAACTCTATCCGTTGGGC
Source organism: Oryctes borbonicus (assembly GCA_902654985.2). Classification (NCBI taxonomy): domain Eukaryota; kingdom Metazoa; phylum Arthropoda; class Insecta; order Coleoptera; family Scarabaeidae; genus Oryctes; species Oryctes borbonicus. The sequence goes on along the minus strand of LR736858.1, from coordinate 1,575,201 downwards.
ACATTGTATATACATAAATAGGTTGTAGGTTTTTAAATACGACTACAATCTTTCGCATCTTCTGTGAGCTTAGAAATATTTTTATTTTCTTCAATATTAACGTAATACATAATTTTAGTGTGCAGTTCAGCCATTTTATTAATATTCTTTTGATAGGATGTTCCACGCGGTCATTCTTCGAAAGCTCTTTCGGATGCAGGGTTACTTACTCATCTTTGCTATTTTTTTAGTATTGAAGTTAGAAAGACGTTGAAATTAGAGGACTTGATGACATTTTTTCTTTAAGTTAAGTCTAAAGTTCTAGTAATAACGGAGTTAGTATTTGAGGTAGTTTCAGAATGAAAGAATCAAAGAGTTTCCTGATTGGTGCATATTTTTATTTTTATTATGGTTCTGCAATTTCTTTTGTAGTGATTTAATTGTTTATAAACACATCTTTGATTTGAAAAAGGGAGAAGCTTATTGGATAATTATTGCCATAAACTCTATTTTTGTTTTGAGTGTTATCGACCGATAAGAAGCAGTTTGTATATTCGTGCACGTCTATGCATCACTTACGATCTCTGAAAATTTGCCTCCAGCATATGCATCAGCTTACCGATGCCCGCATACGCCACGATCTTTTGAGCGTATCAATTTTTTATAACCATTATCTGTAAACTTTAAAATGTTCGCATTTGTAAATGTGCTGTTAGTTTTGTGTGTTTTAGTTCGCAATCGTCTTCTGATCGTTCGGGTTACGAATTCGCCTCCCAGGGCGCGATTTTAATTGGATAGTTTTCACGTATCTGCAAATGTGCATTATATTCGGCTTTTTCAGTTAACACCGTAATTTTGGTTTTGCGAATTATTGTCGTCGGTTTTCACCTGTTTAATTATTTCTAAATGGATCTGCTAAGAATATCCATTATTATGAACACAGTGCAGGGATCGGTTCAATTGACTCTCGTCCTTATAATGACCTATATTATAATTGCACTGCAAGGGTATGTAAAATTTCAAACCTTAACGTTTTTAAGGGGAAATAATCTTGTTGAAGGTAGTTTGGTTTAATTAACTTCCTCAGAAACGTCTATAATTTTAGGAAATTTCAGAACGCAAGACGATATCCATCTACAATAATTTTGTTATCGTTTTGTCTGCTTGCTTGCTAATATATGGGCTGAGTCCAAGAATCTTGATTTCTGGCGAATAATAATCCCTTTATAAATTACGAGGTGCCAATCATATTGCTTTATTTCATTTCCAAATTACTAAATACAACACTATTTGCTGTAAACTTTTATTATTTCATATTGAACAGAATCCAGATTTAGTTAAAGGTAGATAATTAAGTATTGAAGGGTTAAAAGTATTTATACAAAAATGTTTCTTGGGACATATACAAATATTTCATCTATATACTTCTAAATCATCTAAATTATAATAATTGTAATAAGTGAACGATTGATTTATAGGCAATGATTCTGAGGTAAATTTATCATTCTTTCACCGAGCAATGGGCCAAATTAGAAGGATTTTATTATTTACATGGAGTAAATGGGGGAAAATCAAATAGCTGCGTTTTAGTATATTTATTGAGAAACACACAACATGACCGACTTTATGTGTGATTTGTAAAACAGATTACATCTTTCTTACTTTTAAAGTCTTCAACTGTCGTTTATCTTTGGCCGCTCCCATTAAAAACTTGTTGGTGATTTTTAAATGGACTCATCATACAGCGTCACGTATTACTGTTGGTTATCCGTTCAGTTCTTTTGGAATAGTTGTTTCTGCTCAGTGCAACCATTTGAAGCCCAACCAATGCATGTATTACATCCATCAGCGGCTTCAAATTCCCGCAAAAATTATTAACCTATTCTATTTAATCTTACGGGTAACTCGTGGCCTGTAAAGCACTTTTAATCTGGCGCCATTTTGTCTCTGCATATTGCAATATTTTACGGCTAACCGAATTTTTAGAGATGGATCGGTTTGGATTAACTGAACAAAAACTTTCTGTATAAATTTTCTTCATCGATGAATAAAGAATTTCATGTAATCACAAATGATTGATCAAAAGGAACTGAATTACAGTATAAACATCACACGATTTAATTAATTACTGTGAATTACGAAAGTAGAAAAATTTGTTTTATTGCCTCTTTACACATGCGCATAAACGTTACGTTCTTTACAGCAAATACTTTGTAAATAACCTTCATTTTACTACTATTGTGGTTACAGATACTGAACTAGCAACTGTTACTATTACTGTTCCGAATTTGTTTGTAATTCCGACTTAATGTTGTCACTATCTGATAATGATCAATAGAAAGATGCAAATAAAGTCACGGTACATATATTGTCACAAAGATATCTTCATACATCCTGTTAGCATTCTTGGACATTGCCAAAACTGGAACTTGCATGCAGCTGGAATGAAGAACGTTGCAAGATGCCTGGATGCCAGACGAGAGACATTGAATGAAACGCGAGATTGTAGAAAACTCTATTGTGAGGAATGTTCAACAAAAATCTTGCGCAATCTTGATTATCAGGTCGCTGGAACAAAAGTTCGATTCCATCTCGTCGCAGTAAATCACCTTGACAGGCACTTCTTGGTGGATAAACTCCATTAATTCTGAACGACAATAGTTTCAACAGTTTTCGGTGCAGACCACTACGACTAACGTAGGTGGGATTCCGTATGAGGCTAGCGTGTTCCAGTTTGTTAAGGACGAAGGGCTGGCATAGTGGTTTAAGGACGTCTGGACCCATGAAGTGTTTGGTTAGTCTAGTTGTTAAATAAAGTTCTTCGAGCATCAGGCCAAAATTCCGCACCGAAGAGACTCGATAATTGATAATTGCAAACATAATAGTATGTCAAAGTTGGTGATGTTCTTTTAGAAAATGATGCAGTACAACACTTAAGTTCAGCTTTGATTAAAATACTGAATAACAAACGTAGAAAATATTTAATTTAAACTTTTACATCATTGCCACAATATGAAGAACAAGTATGCCATCTTAGTAATAAAGTTGTACCATCGTAAGGGTAGCGTTTATTGAATATTTAAAAATTTCACTGAGATGATTTAGTTTTTCATTAAAACCATTAAATGTGTTACTTATTTTAGTCAAAGTTTCAATTGCAGAACTCAACATTTATTTGGCAGTGTTTCGATACTTTGATTTTCCAAGCGTTGGCAAAGCTGAATATAAGTGCTGTACTAAATTGGTACATATTGCACCCAAGGCACATGAACATGCTCCAGCAACGTGGCTATTGTTATATATTCATTGTATCATATTGATTTATTAAATTTAATAACCGCTGTACTAAAATACAAATGAAGCTGCAAGCATACCCTTTCTTATCGGTTATTTAGTGGGTAATAGTGGGTAGTTATTTTTAAGTGTCACACGACCATGATTGTGTAATGGAAAAACTAAAGACAACATTGAAAATTAGGTAAGGCAAATAAGGTATATTTAGACAGCGTTTTGTATTTTGGTAGTTTTATAGTTTTATATGTAGTAGAGTCCCAACACCAGTAATTGAGGATTTAAGAAAATTTTCAGTAATAATCTACATATTGTTTTATTTAGTAGCACTTTGTTTTTGGTCCTATCGTATATCGCTTGAATTAACTACTCATCTACATTTGCATTTTTTAGACTTTCCTATGTCGGTGCTATATTCATTGAGTGTACGTATGCATATACCTTTACCCTTTCGTATTCGAAAATGTCTATTGTGTAAGCATTATTTTAATTAGTAATTATAACTGCAGCTATATCTTTGCGGCAAAGTAAGGAATTTGTCACTTCCTTGGTTTTTACCACGGATTTGCAAAATGAAATTGATTGTCAACGCCTATATATTTCAGCATTAGTTACAACTTATCCAATTATTTTATTTGTATTGTTTGATAGCATGTCCCACATGGTTATTTTTCAAAAGCTCTCTGAGATACATTATATCTAAGGTTACCTTCTCATCTTTGCTAACTTTTTCTAATATTGGAATTAGATGAAATTAAAGGACTTGATTTTTTTTTCATTGGACTATGGTTATCACTCAACCCAAAGAATACATTTTCCAATTTCCAAAACTTTAACGATAACAACATTGTTATCGTTAATCAATTACTAACATTAGTAATTGGGGTTGTTTAAGTTTGAAAGCAGCAGTTAAGAAGTGTTACCTAATTGGTCCATATTTTTATCTTTATTGTAATCCTACATGTTTTTGATTTCAAAAAGAAAGAATACTATTGCTTAATTATTGCTATAAACTCTATATTTGTTTCGAATGTTATCGACCGATAAGAAGCATGTTCAATTATATTCGCGCACATCCATAATAAATGCGTCACATACGATCTCTGAAAATTTGCAATCTTACTGCCTTTAGCATATGTATCAACTTACCGATGCCTGCATACGCCACATACTTTGAGTGTATTCATTTTTTATATCATTATCTGTATCAACTTTAAAATATTCGCCTTCGTCAATGTGTTGTTAGTTTTGCGTGTTTTAGTTCGCAATCGGCACTGTGACCGTTCGGGTTATAAATTATAATCCGCCTTAGAGTAATCGATTTTAATTGGTCAATTTTTACGTATCTGCAAATGTGTATTATATTTGGCTTTGGTGGTTATTACCGTAATTTTGGTTTTGCGCATCGCTCTTGATTTTCACGTGTTTAATTATTTCCAAATGGATCTGTTAACAATGCCTATTATTGTAAACACATTGCAGGGATCGGTCCAATTGACTCTCGCCCTTATATTAACCTATACTGTGATTACACTGCAAGGGTATGTAAAAGCCTCAAACTCCAATATTTTTAAAGCGGTAATAATTTTGTTGTATGGTTTATAACCCAAAATATCATCTATAATTTTAAGAAATTTAAGAATATTTTCCAACAGTAGCTTGCACCATAAGATTTATTTGGAAATAATTACATCTCTAACTTGTAATATGCGAATTATCAAGACGATATACATCTGCACTAGATTTTTTATCGCCTAGAGATATGGACTGAGTCCAAAAATATTGATTTTTAATGGGTAATAATCCCTTTCAAGATTATCAAGTGCGGTTATATTGCTTTTGATATGACTGGTTTGATTTCCAAATTGCTTTTTTCTTGGTAAACTTATTTCTGTAAACACAAAAGTAATCGTTATAAAGCTTTAATATTTTGTATTGGATGGAATCCAAATCTAATTGGAGGTAAATAATTAAATATTGAACGGTTAAAAATTTTGATTTACTTTCTTTGACTGCTAACGTATTACTACTTTACAGATTAGTAGAACAAACGAATTCAAAACGTCTTCTTGTAATAACCCTTAGGAAAATTAAACTTTTTGGCATGAGATTCTAATGAAATTATTGGCGTTAAAAACATATGTATTTGATATACATACATAAATTAATTATAATGATTGTAATAAATTAACTATTAATTTATAACAGGCATGGGCGCCCTCTAACGGTTCTGGGGTTAATTTGCCGAGGTATGGGCCAAATTAAAAGGATTTTATTAAGTAGATGTAAATAAGTGAAAATCAAATAGTTACATTTTGGTTTATTTGTTTCTACTACTTACCTCAAAATTATAACTTCAAAAATTTGGGAACTGCTTCAAAAAATGGGAGAGAAGCATGATGGGGTGAAAAAGGACAGGAATGATTTCACCGTACAAATTGCTATAGCGGTCTTTTTAAATCACTTACTCTGCTACATCCCTTCTTAGAGGTATTCGTAATAACCATGTGTTCTAAAAATTATCGACGAGATATTGTAGAGAATTATCTTTTCTTAGAAATTTTTTCCGAAGCTCCCCTACTTCAGCGTTAAACTGTGCAAGTACTTCTTGAATTGCGCTATTAACAATGTTGTACAACTAAGTTAGTTGTAGAAGCCATTGACACAAAATATTGGTAAGTACTTGATAATATGAATTTCCGACTCGCACAGTAATTTGACGAAGTTTAAAAGCAAATAGTTTTAGAGTAAAGTTATTTTCTGGCAGGAATATTTTACAATTACCAGAGTAAAATTTCGATTGTTTGCTTTGCTAAATTGTGTAGTACTAGTGAGCGTAGTTAAGGAAAGACTTTAAGAGTCTGCACTTACAGGATAAGATACTTATTTTTGGGAAAATACTTGGGACGTAGTTTCATTTTATCATTTCATACGATTGAGAGATACCACGATATTCCTAGAAATCACTTTGTTGTAGAACACATTACATGACTGACTTAATGGTATATATGTGAGGTTGTTAAAATAACGCGTGGGTATTTTCTTGATAAAACAGATTATATTTGTTACTTTTAAAACTAAAGTCTTCAGGTGTCATTTATCTTTGGCAGCTTCTATTAAAGACCTGTTAGTAATTTTTAGTTGATGTTATATGATTCATGTGGGAGGGATTAAAAGTAACGTGCAGGGTGTAGTTGCATTCAGCAAAAGCAACTCTTCCAAAATAACTGAGTGGATAACCAATAGGAATATATGATCTCGCATTTTCTCTGTAAAGCGACCCATCGCCGACAATCTTTCTTCTTGCTTAACGGTATGGGTCGAATTGAATTAATTAGAAAACTTTCTACACATTTTGTATATAATATTTGGTAATATGCATGCAATACGCCTTAGCTAAAATACAGAATAATAAGCAGAAAAGAATTAATTTAATTTTTAGTCTGTTGTCATTATGAAACCAAGCACATTATCTCGGTAACAAGGTTTTGCTATTTGGTATTGCATCGATGGCGTTTATTGAATATTTAAAAATGTTACTGAGAGCATTTAGTTTTCTTTTGTGTTACTTATTTCAATCAAAGTTTCAAGCAATGTAAGATCTAGTAGATCCAACATTATCAATAGAGACTCCTAGATTTCTGTACGTTGTGAAAAGTTACCACCTTTTCTGGCACTTTGATTTTGAGTACAACTGAACCTTTTACTGAATTGGTGTACATAGCACATGAACATTATATCGTTACATATCATCATATATATATATATATTTTTTTTTTTTTTTTTTAATTGATTGATTATATTTGGCCGATGGTGCGCTCCGCAACATTTGAATACATTGTCACTTAAAAAGGCCCCCAAATGCAAACACACGTATTCTTATTGTTTCTTAAGTTTCATACGGCCATGAATGTTCCTGGAAATGAAAAATTGAGAAATTATGTAAAATGAGACAACGATCATTTAACAAACACAGAAATAAGGTCTCTTTTATTTATTATTTTGGCTAAAATAAAAAGTAATTAACAATGGATGAAATATTCCATTCATACGAAGAAATGATGAGAAAACAAGAAGTTAATATAAAATAATGGATTCACTACAAAAATGAAAAAAGACCCGAAATATGTAAGATTTGTTAATTGAAATATTACGGGATGTTTATTATTTTACTGACATTTATTTATTTATTTATTCATTTATTAAAGGCGTTCCATAATAACTAATAATTACGGGGCAATGAAGCTTACTTGGTTAATTAAATTTAACACGCAAATGCCAATAATTTTATTTAGGCACAAATTAGCGATAGGACAATTATTTCATGCCAATTCGCTTTTCAGTATCTTCGAGTTCATAAAATTCATTGGTCTTACTAGAGACCTTATTTTAACTTTTTTTTCTTAATTTAAATTAAGTCTTACACCTTTTTCAGATTTAAAAAGATGGTAGACGTAGTCACCAATCGGATGTTCGACATCTTCAATAAGTTCTCACCCCACGAGACCCATCAAAATGATTCCCTATCCACAATAACGAGTCTGAAGCGGTTCTCCAATGAGCAGAAACTCCGGAGGCATCTCAGTAGGGAAGCGGAGACGAAGGTGAGATAATCTTCTGTGAAAATACTGTATTCGCGAAATCGCGAATCCTTGCTTATTATTCAATATTCTAATTATTCTTGATAATGAGAACATTGTAAACATTGAACTTTATATGAGTTCAGTTAGTAAGTATTTATTTATATTTTATTATTGAATTGTAGAATACAAGGTCAATTAATTAATGCAAATATTTACATCATTCGGTATAAACGTACTAATTTGATTCATCCTACACTGGTAGATTATTTTCTAACGGTTTTGTATTCTGACGTCAAAATATATACACACGCAATGTTATTTTTTTTAATATGTGTTGATGGCTTGATTTCTTAACGAACAAATATACAAGATGAGTCATCACCACCGGCTCGGAAAATTATCCCTTTGTGGATGGAGATTTTTTCAAAAAAGTTTGTTTTTTCTTGTTATAAGGTTTGATTGTGATTGAAATCTATAAAGTGTCTCATAACTTCGTAGCTACCCAAGTTGTATCCTTTTAAACGGAACATACAGTATATCAGGTGACCAAATAAGTTCATGCAGTTTTTGTCAGATGTTGTTCGATAGCACATGTTTGTCACCTGCTATATGCTTTAGTATTAATCCTTCTATCATTGGATACATACTCCTTTGTCCACAATTGTTTAATTCATATTTTAAAATATTTTGAGATGGTAACCAAGAATGCTTTAATTTGAGGTTATTTACTCGATGGGTACAAACTCTTTGCCAGAGCTGCAGTGACGGCGTGAAAAATATGTACCATATTTGAAGATAATGCTACAAGTGATCGAACGGCACAGAAATGGTTGAAGATATTTTCTTCAGGACATTTCAAGTTGACCGATGAAGCATGCTGCGGGAGATCAAAGATTATTAACAACGAGGATATTTGACGAACACTTGGCCAAGTGATTATCACTCGACAAGTGCACGAGGCGTAGGCAGTTCCAAACTCAAGTTCATGTAATAAATACAGCGCGTCAAAGTACTCGTTCAAAATACATGAAGTATTGTATTGCATAAAAGATTTTTACATCAACATTAAAAAACGAGGTTTCTAAAATCTCTTTGGGTGAATTTTCATGTTGATAATCCTATTGTTCTAGCTAGAATGGTTAGACATTGGAGATCTTTGTACTCGAATCATTTTCGAATATCATTTAAAACAGTATCTTTCAAGAGTTTTTGAAGTATTTTCCACGATAATTAGTTGCTTTGCAATCTATTTATTGTTATTATTGTTTTTGGTTAAGTACATATGTACGAACGAATTTTCGATTCAAAGTGTACCAAAATATTAACAGAATAATAAAGATTTATTATCTAAATTCTATAAGATAATGATAGCAATCAACTATAAAAAATGACCTTTGTTGCTACTGCTTATGTTTACGTATTTTATTTTAAGCAGTGATACGGACTTTGAGGTAATATCTCGAGATTCGTTTGTCTTTTTTACTTCATAATTAATTTTAAGTGATTGGAGTGTTTTTTATAGACATACAGGAGACTGTTTAGCATTATCTGACGATGAAATGAAAGACGAAATAGAGCTTGGAATATTCTTATTGACAGATTGCTTAATTCTGCTTTTTCCCGATGCTTATTCGCATTTTGGGAGCAAATAAAGCATTATTGTATTTTAGCCCTTGAGACTTCATCAGTTATTAAAAAAAAATATTTTAGTCTCAAGAAATAAATTTGTAACATATTTTAGTCAATAAGACTTAAAAATATAAGGTTTATTAAACAATTGAAATTAAAATAATTTATATTGAAAATCGACCTGAGTCAATATGACCATACGTAACGCATCGAGAGTTATTGTTAAAATGATAGCTATAAAAGAGTGAATCCTTTCTATTATGGATTCTTTTAATTAGCGATTTTTTCGTTGTTTCGGATCCTTCAACTCATAAAGGACATGTATCAAATAAATAAACAAATATACGGTGATTCGTTGTAAAAAAGTAATACACCTACCATTGTAAAAAGTATGCACAGAACGGAAATCTGCTATTGTTCATATTTCAAAGAATTATTACCAAGATAGGAATTTTTGAATTCCTTGTGGCTAATTTCACTTCCCGTTTTAAGTCCTCACTTATGTTAGAAAGAACAAGTAAATGTCGATTAATATAGGTACTAACAAAGGGTTATTGGGAATGATTTTGACAAGGGTATGTAATGGAATTTTACGTTCCTAGGGACGTAAAGTATTAATGCATTAATACAAACATAGGTGTCAATACATTAAATTGACAAATTAGGTAAGTATGTAAACAAATGCCAAATGTTTTCGTGATTTTTTGGGCCGTAAGTGCTTTTGCGGTGTCGGATGTACTGCAGACCTCGGCTTCGTTTCGGTCTACAAACTTACGTCACTTGTGACAGAAACAACTATTAGTAACAATGTCAATTCATCTTCTCAACCTTTTCATCATCATCAAGGTCAATGTCGAAATAAATAACTGATTAATGAACTAATTAAGATTAGGCGTAATGTGATTGCAGGGATGTACACACTCAATAAATTATTACTGTGGAGCATAGGCAACATAACCCAACAGAATTGATAAGAACGTGATCTCGATCTTCCATTTCTTAAAATACCTAGGCTAAATTCCTAATATTTTTAACCAAACACAACGTATAACATTCGTGAATATAGCTGTTTATCAAATATTAGTACGAAATTAGCTCATACTCACTAACATCAAGGTCTTAGTTGAATTATATGCTAATATTCGTTTTTAATCAGTAATGTTAAATTCAATTTAATTTCAAACGTATGTATAAACCCATCAAAACTAACGACATCTAAAAAGTTGTTCTAGTTTACCAATAACTTTGATAAATAACCCATAAGATTGCAGAACTTGTCTTGCAAGGAGTTTTGGTGCCAAACGAGTATAAGGGGATAAAGTATCTAAACGAAGATGGATACCTCCGTAATACCATTGCACCCTTTCAATGAAAGCTCGGGCCATAGAAGAACTTGCAGTATTTTTCTCAAGTAAAATGTTGGCTCATGACATTTGTAAGTATTGCGACTAGTATGATGGACCCATCGCATCAACCCATTTTCCTTTTTGACACACCGCCTTCGTGTGGGTTTACAGTACCTCTCCTTTTAAATTTAGCTACTTGCTGATGGAGAACCCTTTCGATAAAATTGGATTTTCACACAAGCATAGCAGATTACACTAAAAACACTTATTTGTTGTAAACTCTTTAATAAGTTGTTGGATTATCATTAACATACACTTCTCAAATATTAAAAGATTTAATGCATTAGTTTTTAGCTGTGTGTTAATAAATTTATTAAATTTAATAAATGGTGTAGTGTATTTATAATGTAAATTTTGATTTGTTTTACATTTATATTGCTCCTTATTTCGAGTGTAAATTTCAAATTTAACTTTATTCTTTAGCTTGATTTTTTTTTTTTTGATTTATTTTGAATCTATTTGTATAAATATTGTTCTCTTAATACAAACTAACTCACCAATTAGTCCAAGACAAATTGTCTTTTACCGCTCATGGACGTTTGAGACATAGAAGTTTAGAGATTCAAAAATAAATATGAATTTAATAAAAGTTGCTAATATGTGCATAGCCAAAACATTTACTTCTGTCTTAAAGGTAATGTTATTTTTTTTCATCAAAAATCAACGCTTTGCGTCGATAATATCTTTCGTTACTTAGTCCACTATTTCAATTAGTTCCTGTAAAGTAGATCCCATTACTCTTGGACTCCAGGCCATAGGCGTTTCCTTTAAAAGTAGGATCGATTATTCGCATTCTTCCATCAAGATATCTTGGGTCATTATCATCCATAAAAGTAAAGTTCTGGCTAATATGTCGCAAACCCGAAGGAATAGCAGAGGTTTCTATGTTTCACTGCACTGCTCCTTCGGCATTATTTCTTCTATGTTCTGCACATTGCCTACCTTAGAATACGAAATGCAGATCTTTACCGTACACCGTGTTTGATTGTACTCAGAAAGGATTCTGTCGTCCGTTGATTGTTCTACGGTTCAATTTTGATGTTCTCGTGCTCACTACAACCTTTATAGTCAATTACCGTGGTTTGTTATAAATTTGCTTCTCGAAGTCAACGTTTCATTAAATTGACAAAAATTGAATTCTGCCATCGGTGCCTTTGCTCCGTACGGTTGGAGCAACAGATTTAATTGTTCATCGATGTGCCTGCTGGAATAATTTCTTTTATAGTGTATTATTGTGCTAGATCTTCTATAATAGTGAAACTGAATAAAATCGTGCTGAAAGATGATTATCTATAAGAAGTCAGAGCTTCTAGAAGGAAAGATACGAATAATAGAGACCTTATTTACTTTTTAAGAAATTGCGGATATTTCTCGTAATCCCGTGCGCATGTCCCGACAAATTGCATGCTGTAAAATATTTGGGTTTATTAATATTTTTTTTTGTATTTCGTCGGTGAAAAGTGAAAATCCGTAATTTCCTTGGTTTTCCGATGTATTTAAATTGTTTTGAATAATATCAACCACGGCAAGGACTCGAACCTGACATATTCCGTTCGTCGGACAATATATATATATATAATATCTAGATCTCATTTATTTGTTGGTATTACAGCCTTTATTTAAATTATAGGCATGTCTATTAAAACTTTTTCAACGAAAATAAAGCTTTTCTTTTGGTCTTTTGTAAACGATAATAGGATGTAGACAGCGCCGTATTTAGATACGTGCAAAGCTATAAATTACGATTTCGTACAGAAATTTGTGGTGATTCCGTTAGAAATGCCCTACTTTAGATCGGTGGCATGGAGAGAGTATACCCAACATTCTTCTTACTAGTCGATGACCTTCACTAAACTGCGCGTACACATATTTACATTGCATTCATTCAAGACTGAATCTTTGTACTTTACATTCTCTTGTAGCGTAAAAATAATTTCGTAACTTACATCAAAAACCGTTATTTTTTATGCAGACATTATCCGCACCATTCTATTTCGGATTACACATATTAGATATAATCACATCGTTTTGGATCTTAACTATGGGTTTCCTGTCTGTCAATTGAAGACGGTGTGAACTATACTTACATATTACAAGGGTATCGACTTCATGAAAGTTATAAAATAATTTTGTCCGCTACTTTTTAACAATTTCTTCTTTGATTTAATCTGAATCTGGTTTATAATTGGTGTATCTCTTTTGTTTATAGGCGAGGGAAAATCATATCTTCGAAATAAAAGAACATGCGGCACCCGCCGTTGTACCAAAACGTCGTCCGTTGATGGGGCTGAGTTGTTATGGCTGTACACCAACAAGCAGGGCAAGTATACAATACATATTGTTATGTTTGCAAGCAAAAGCGAACAAAAGGCTACGAATAAGTTTGAGTTATGACTCATAACTAATGGGTTTTTAATCAGTGATTGGTAATCACTGATTTTGTGATACATGTTTCATCCCGTCACGTAGAATCTTTTCTTTCTAGAATCTTTTCTAGAATGTTTCTTTCTTAGTGAGTATCAAATACGAGCGAATTGCGTTCTGTGAAATTTAAACGCGTAAAAAAGCATATTTATCTTAATTCGAATACAGAATTATAGTATATATATATATATTAACTCAATTTGTGTATCCTGCATGTAATACTGCATGTTCCATTTTGCTACTTTTCTAAAAATGCATTTATGATTGTTTTGAGAATAATTGTGATAATAATAATAATAATGTTTTTATTGCTTTTTTTTTACAAAAAACAGCATTTATCTACCTTTAGTAGTCGCGAATGTAGAAATTCTTCTATGTTGTAAGGTTCAACGTTTAATAACAATTCGTGAATAAATTTTTTTAAGTACTCACCTGCTGTATTCTACGGGGTAAACTCTTGAAAAATTGTAGACTTACATAACTAAGACTCCTTTCAGTCAACAATAATCTGTGTTTGGGGTAGCAGTAATTTATTTTATGTCTAGTAGAATGAGTGCGAAGAAGAAAAGAAGGACATTGTTATCCTAAAAAAAAATTATGTTTAAATAAAAAAACATTCAAAAATGTCGATTGCAAACTTCTTTAAAATGCCCTCAACAAGATTGACTGTAATTGAGGCGCAACATTAAACGTAGATTTTGTTTGATTGACGAAAACACGATCAAGTTCCCCAAAAGGTGACCCCAAACTTTAAATACGGATAGTAGAGAAAAATAAACCACTCGAAGTACGTCAGCGCCGACCACATCACGTAGTATTCGAATACAATAACACAAAGCATTTATTTTCTTGCAAAGTAAGTCTGTATGATTATTCCACTTAAGACAGTCATCCACGTCTAGGCTCAAAAGACGTGCTGAATGTTGTGCATTGATTTCTTTCGCTTCTAAGAACATAACATTGGTTTTACTGTGATTAAGAATTAAGCTATTAAAAATTAATCATTGTTCAAGTAACATCAAGTAACTTATTGGATTAGTGAGATGTATAGTTACCGTAGAAGGTTGACGTTCATGACTTAAAATTTCCTGGGAAAACTGTACAATATTTTTGAAAATTGCTCGTATTTGATACATCTGGCATTGTTGTATTTTTGTTTTTGTTCATTTAGGTTGACATTTTCATGGAATGCGTGACATACTAGAGTAGCGAAATGCAAGAATTAAGTTATAGCGGTGTAGTGCAGAATTAAGAGTTTATGTAGTGTGAAACTATACACACGTCAAACTCTGATGGCGATCCTTCTATCAATTACTGCAGAAATTATTAATAAACTATAATACGTTTCTTTGTAATTTCACGTATTATTAACAGATAAATTTTGGTTGCGTTATGGTAACAAATGTGTATAATGTAATATTTCGCACTAATTTTGCACAACCTTATGTGAACACAGTTTAAGGAATATGTAACGCGATTAAACATCATCTATTCAAAATGTAAGAAAACAATCTACTCACAGATTAATAACTAAAAATGTTTAGTATTGGTATTAATCGATAAATTAAGTACATTAAACCTATTTGACTCTAAATGGGATTGTTCCATAAAGTATTTTAACAATTCAACTTACTTTTTAACATTGATTGTAACGAATGTGGCGTAACGGATAATTTTTTAAATTAAGATTGGACTCGAAAGCAATAATAAATCGTTCCAGTTGAAATTTATACACCATTGTCTGACTAGCCTGTAGAAAGGGGGCAGTACGTATTCCACTCCTAATATTAATCGTTTCTGATGGCCTAGTCTAATTATGTGGATCTGCTTCTAAGGTGTCTCGTATTTTTAAGAATTTCCCAAAGCTTTCCCCCGATCCTTTGGAAAACCCATGACCATAAAATGCGTTTTTTTTCCATTTGTTGCACTAGTGTATTATTTTACACCGTTATTACGAATAGAAAAAAATAAAATTATATATCTCTAAATACCCCGGATGAGATTTTTTGCCACCTCTACCACCATACCTCCTTACGGATTGGGGTTGAACTGGAAAGGGCAATATGCGCACAAGTGTATATGTACACTTCTTGGAGTGGTACTTATTTAGGCTGCCATTTAAGGAAAGTAATAGAAGGTTCTATGTCACAATTTTTCAATAAACTTGGTTTGTAACATAGATAGCTGCGTTTTTGATCGCAGTATTAGAGTTTTTTGAGTAAAAAGAATTATTTGCTATTTGCGAATAAAAGTAAATGTTATTTCATAAGGGCGGAAACAAACGATTTACTGGGAACCCCAGTACTATTAAATGAGTTTCCTGCTAGGAATACCGTGAAATGAATCGATTCTTATTCTTCAACATTTCTTTTATTTAAGCAAGTGCGTGTGAAAAAGAAGAAGGTAAATGAAAAATTAATACTTATTCCGCAGCCGATGTGAACAATGCAGAGGAGTTTAATAGATCTTAGACAAGTTCAGCGGGCACCCGAAAAACAACCGATCGCGGAAGACGAATGGTATTGGAACCTGGAAAAGGAATAGTCATGGGAGATGTTTCACTTGATGAGAAATTGGTCATGGAGGAAATTCTAGATCCCAGACGGCGGATCCGATGAAGAATTTGTATTTGAAGGAATCAATAATAAACAGTTTTTAGAAGACAATAATGACAATCGTACATAAAAGATACAGAAAATATTCAAGTAGCTCGTTTCGCTTAAAACGAACGCACGTGATGACAGTTTGTGGCAAGACTAGTGCAGATTGCGACTGAGATTTTATAGTGAAATTTCCGAAGAGAATTGATTTAAAAGGTATTTCCTCAAGTTGACGAAATCCAAGAAATTTCCAGAAAGCAAATTATTCAGGTAGTCACAGGGCGTGATATCAGAAGAGGAAGATATATTTTTGAACAATGGAGAGGAAAACGCGTTGAGTGAATTTTTGTTTTAATTTCACTTTATTGATTTATGACATTATTTACGCGTTTGTTGCATATCTTCTGATAGTTCTATAATTTTTATTTTTTAAAAATTAAAGTTAACGAATTTACTTCATGTAGCTTCTAAATAGGTTTTTATGGGAAAATAAATGGGTAACTGGATTTGCTCCTCAATATGGGAAAAACCACCACAGTTGATGTATTAAAAAAATATTGTTTTCAAATACTTTGTGTTAATACATATGGTATGCGGTACCCAAAATATGTGTGATTGTATATTATTTTTTTTTTTTTGATTTTTCGCCTAGTAATAATAACAATACGTGCAGCTCAGGAATAGTATGCAAATGTGATCAGAATTGCCCCACTTTACGGTACATATTTGATCAACACATGATGATGACCTGCTCTTGAAACCAGATTGATTATTTCTGAGTGTGTTATCTATTGTATCTTTTAATCTGTTCAATATAATATGTGTCAATGCTTTATGAGCGTTGTTCAATAATGCGATTGTTCTCCAACTTTCACATTTTGTCATATCTCTCTTTCACGGTATTATTTTAATACGGCTCATTTTCCATTCATCTGGAATTGTTTCCACTTTCCAAATTTTTTCTATTAAGCACGTCATAATTTCTGCATTGATATCTAAACCGGCTTTCATTTTTTCATTGTACATTTTATCTGGTCCTCTAGCTTTATTGTTTTTGAGGTGCTTAATGATCTTTTTGACTTCTTCATATATTATTTCCTTGTTTCTTGTTGGTTGGTTTCGATATTTTTCAGAGAGCTCTCCTTGCTACCTGAAGTTAATATTTTTTATTTGCTAGTTCCTTTGTGGTGTTGTATAAGGTTCTCATGTCATTTTGGATAGTTGCCTTTTCTGCTTTTATCAGTATTTCCTCTGCAAATTTTCTTTTGCGATTGTGAGTATTGAAATTATAAATATTGAACCTTTGATTTTGATTTGAAATACTGGGCCTTCTAATTAAAATGAGTACTAAATTTTCTTGAGAATTCTTTCTTGTATAAAGAAATATCAACATTGTAGAATAAGTTCCAAATTGTTCATTCATGATCTATTAATGGTATCGGAAGCTATTTCTGCTTATGTTATTTTTAATTTACTCTTAAATAACTTGCACTTTACTCTTGGCAGAAGTTCACGTTTTATGATTATTGTAAACGACTTTTCAAAACAAGCAAAATATTTGATAAAAATTTTTTTTGTTAAAATAAGTGTATATATAATAACACTTTATTGTATATGATTAACAAGCTAAAAATAAGAAGAAAATTGAAAAAAAAAACACTCACTCTTGTTTCTCGGATGCTATCCTGCTTGGCTTTAATTGCAGATATGCTGGATTCACAAGAAGCTGACAAAGTGAAAACACGCAAGAAACTAGAAGCACAAAAGAAAAGAAAGTTTCTAATAAAAACAAAATGAAAACTTGAAATTTGACTATGTATTCAGCCATAAGAGTAGTTTCCTCTAAACTGATTTTTTTTAGAATAGCAATGTACACATGACTAATCTATTTGGATAGATTAAAGTCCGAATTATCTGGAATAACTCATTAAGATAAATTTGATTTTTTTTCCCGTGATATTACAATTTCAAAACAAATAATGTAAATAGTCATTTAATAAACGTATTTCTAATGCGTATCACGTATAATTTGAATACCCTTGTAAAAAAATTTCATGGTCATACGTATAGTCCAATGTTGAAATTATTTAAATAAATTACTGACGTACAAATTAATTTTAAAAACAGTTAAATGGTTGGTTAAGTAGTTTATTTAAATTCTAAATTGCAACAAACAGTACGCTTACTGGTTATTAAATAAATGTTCCAAAAATTATTTTCTACGCAAAAGTCGCATTTGAATTGGCTGATAATTGAATGTAATATAATGGATAGACGTATAAGAAAATAACTACCTAACTCGATACTTCTTACTATTTTTGTAACATGCAACCTGTATGTTATTCGTAGTGGCATATTATTTTTAGCCACATTTGCGATGGCGTGGCGTGGTTTTTACGATATAAATTCCAGAGTACGTTCAAGAATAATTAATGAATATAATAATAGCTGTGTTAAATAGATGCATTGTGAAATTTTGATGGTTTATTTAAAATTCGTTTAAAATTAATTCGCCATTCATTCTAATATAACCTTTGTTTCAGCAGGAGTCATTAGTTAATAAGACCACCGAGAATTTGGCGCTGAAAAACATTCTGAATTTCAACCCGCCAAAATCGAAGTATACGTTTCTCCAAAGAACCTTCTCCCATTTGGCACAGGTGTATGAATTAAAGAAGTTCGATTATCCGCAGGTGACTGATCGCGTTATGTACAATGAGAGATTGAAGCATGCTATAGAAAAAGCGGCCAATCAGCAATATAAGGAATCAAAAGATACTGGAGATGAATTATATGTGACGCTGTTGAGAAACAATGAGAGAAGAGCGCGAAAAATTTTGAAGGATATGCGTTCGACGTTGTCGGATTTTTTACTAAGGTATGTAACGCGTGTTAATTGTTTTTATTTCCAAAATCTATGTTATTTTTATCTTAATTATTTATATAGGCCATTTCGTGGTATTAAGGAACGCGCCATTGAAAATTTAAAATCGTTTAAAGAGCATATTTGTTTTAGATATTTAACGAATCATCTTAACTTATGCAGAAAATTCTATTTTGTTACAGTTAAACTTGTAAAATTTCAATCTCTAAGATAACGGATAATAAATTGATGGAAAAAAATTCATTAAATCCAACACATTCATATGTCATGATGCCATGATCTTGTTGGCCGATAAAGTGGCTTTAGCCTTCTTTGTCGCCGATTGTCGACGAAAAGCCCACTGTTTGGATTGTTCTTTGTGGTATGCTGTGATTCACCAACAGTTATGGATCGACGTTAAAAGTTATTCGGTTTGCGCTTTAATATTGCCAAACATTTCTTTGAAGGCGTGTTTATGATTAATTGTGGGCAATCGCGGCACCCGTCTTGCAGAAAGCTTCCTTACGTTCAAATGAGTTGTTAAAATGTTATTCCCACGGTTAATTGAGGTGCCCCTAGCCTCACCAATCTCACGCACTTTCAATCTCCGATCGTTCATCACCTTACCGTGAATTTTTTCAATAATTTCTGATTTGGTGACCTCATTTGGACGGCCTAGTCGTTCTTCACCAAAAATGCTCGTACGACTGCGTTTAAATTCAGCTGTCCAATATTATATGATCGATAAGAAGATTGTTGTTAAATCACAAAAGTTGTTCACTTTAAATGGCTGTCATTTACAAACTAACTGACGTATCTGTATGAAAATTGGACAGGACTCTTGTCAAAGATTATTTTTACGAAAAATAAGTTACAATTCTAATAGCGCCATATCGTTTAAATATTTACATTTTTCCCTTATTTATTTAAGTGATAGCTTCCCAAATTTGTTAATTTTATGCTTTTTGTGAACAATCGGATTGGTATACCTTCTTTTAAGTCACATTAAATAATTTAAACCGATAGTTCTTTTTGTAATTATTTAAAATTAAAAACTTTTCGCTTACGTTGCAGGTTTACTTCCTGGGTGTTATACAAGTTGCTTCCATGTTTTCTAACGTCCGTTGTTGTACATCCCACACAAATAGAAATGTTAAAGAAGGCGGGAAGTACCGATCTTCCATTGATATTCCTTCCGCTGCATCGATCCCATTTGGATTATATTCTGATGTCATTTATACTCTTAAACAATAACGTTCGATCACCACTGGTAGCTTCTGGAGATAATCTAAGGATACCATTTTTTGGGTGCGTTATTATCGTCCCGAATTTGGTAAAAAGATCAGTATTGCTAACATTTTTTGCTATTCTAGATCATTATTACGAAGTCTTGGTGCTTTTTATATAAGACGACGAATAGACCCGGTGATGGGCCAAAAAGATTATGTGTACAAAGCAGTACTACATACTTACATGAATGAATGTTTACGTGCTGGTCATAATATAGAATTTTTCTTGGAAGGTGGTAGAACTAGAACTGGTAAACCATGCATGCCGAAGTATGGAATACTTAGCGTAATTGTGGAAGCATTTATGGATGGCACAATAGAAGATGCACTTCTAGTACCTGTTAGCATTAATTATGAGAAGTTGGTTGACGGTAATTTCATTAGGGAGCAGCTTGGCCAACCTAAAGAAATGGAAACATTTGGAAATGCTATTAAGGGCATTTGGCACGTATTGAATAGTAATTATGGAATGATGAGGATCGATTTTAATCAACCATTTTCGCTTAGAGTAAGTTCTTTTGCGAGGAACACTTTTGTCTTGTTTATTAATAAGTGCGTTTTAGGAATTAGTCAAAACGTTTAATACAAATGGGAAAATTCCTAATAAAACATTTAACAAGAAGCTCAAATCCAATCCGTCAACTACAAGCCTTTACGGTACCGATGTAGTTTCGGAAGAACATAAAAGTTTAGTCGAAAGTATCTCCAAACACGTTATATACGGTAATGCATTTTTCATATTGTGTGAATATTGTCGAAATGTGATTTCATTAAGAGAAAATTTCTTACAGATTGTGCTCAATCAATGGCTGTGATGTCAACTAATGCTATATCGTTTCTGTTATTGAATAGATTTAGGAAAGGTGTAGTTATTGATGAGTTGATTGATGCTCTGGATGAATTGAGAGCAGATCTGACATCTGTTAGAAGAGATCTGGGATTCACTGGCGATTCACTCGATGTAATTAATTATGCTGTAAGTGTTTTACACGTATATACAATAGCAATAGCATTACACCATAATTAACATGTTTTCGTGGTTCATTGTTGTAACTAAAGGGAGGCAGATCGTATCCGGTACCTTATTATTCAAACAAAATTTAGCTTTGTACTAGATAGTTACCCAAACTCTTCCTATATCAAATTTAAAGACGCCGATATACCGAGTGCTTGCGTTCGTCTTTAGGGTGAGCGCACTGAAGAAAAAGTAAAAGAAACGGCTTAGATGTTTTAGTTTGTTAGAACAGGAACAGACTATACGCGTTACTATGCTGTTCGGATGCAGGCTCGAATGAATGAATACATTTCTGTCCAACACATTGAATTCTCAATATGCAGGTCGAGAAACCTAAGTTTTTAACGTCCATGAGTGCTAGTGCATTAGCAATGTTCCAGTAAGCTTTCGCATTTTAGTTGCGTATCGAGTACTAGTGTTCGCGCTTCTATTAATGAACCTCATTCGGGGTGGATGGGTATCGGTTAATAATTTACGAATGTACGAAAAATAGGCACCTGTAAATGTGTTTTAGAGTAGGGAAAAGGCAAGCTATGTTAGAATTAAAATCATTTTATCACATTATTCGACCTTACGGTTGAGAATAAAAATCGACAATTTCTCGTCCCGATCGTTCCAAATTAATGAAATATTAACTTGTGGGGTGCACACATTTCAATGTCTGTAGCTGATATATCGACAGGCATCTAAGAAGTGTTTTGATTCTGCGAAGTGTTTCGATTTGTGTCAACTATTTGCAAATCGTCAAAATTGTTTAAACATGGTCGAGAATCACTGCATGAATATCTTCCTCCAGGTGGTCTTATTGACGTGATTACTTCCGATGTTATTGAGAAAACCAAGCGTTTGGTATTGGAAGATGCAAGATTAGAGAGGAGTTTTAGAAACCACGGTTTTCAGAATTCTATACGACTACCTTAGATTACAAAAGTTAGTGCAAGATTCGCCAAGATTCCGGCTGGAGACGCGTAAAGACGGATATTAAGTAACCAAGTAACGAGGTATTAGCAGTCAGGAAAGATAATTATTATACCAATTCTTGCTCCAGATTCTGATCATTGAACATCCTTAGGTTCATATTTTGTTTTAAATATGCTTTTTGTACGAAAGATAGATAATAGTAATAATGTACATTTTATTGGGCTTGTACTTTTTATAACGACTTCCAGCCTTGGGCACGTTACGTTGGGGCACAAGTAAAGTTGCACAAACGACGAGGTAGGATCGACAGTATAAAGAAGACTCACTTTCCTACAGAATTATTGCGTATCGTCCAGGTTTACATTTACCCTGTTACTCCCTCAGAGTATCCTCGTCATATGGACATAACAATCTACATGACAAGCTGTCCTGTTTAATATTGAATTAAAAATCTGATTGATATCGTATAGCTGTCATCCCATATAAAATATCGGTTTCTGGTTGTATCCATCAACCTACACAAATACTCAGATAGTTAAAGTTAACTAAATATATTTACCCCTTTTCAGGTTGAATTACTAGGACCTGCTGTGATACGTAAAGAAAGAATACATGCCGAAGAAATTATAAAACCAATAGCGTTATTACCAAATATTATTGAATTAGGGTACTATAGCAATACGTTAACAACAGTTTACGCCCTCCAATCCGTAGTAGCTACTGCTTTGTTTACGCTGGATACTACCTTAGGATTTGTTAATCAAGACGACTTATTGGAAGCAGCTTTAGAATTATGTAGTATTCTACAATACGAATTTATTTTCGCGAAACCGTGCCAGAATTTAGAAGCATCCATAACAGATTGTATAGATGATCTGATTGTAAGGAAGGAAATATTCAATGTAGTACGTATGATTCGTTAATTATAGTCTTACATTATTTGAATTTTATCTTGTAGAAAAATGCAAATAGTGTTGAAGCGGAGAGAAGTCGGAAGATTGCCAGACAGCTGGAAGATTCCTCAGATGAAGAGTATTACCCGGTTGTAGAGTACGAGATAAATAACAAGTCTACAGAATACTTAAAATTTCTTAAAAGCATATTATCTCCATTAGTGGAAGCGTACTCAACGTCTGCCTATTGCATGGATAAGTTAGTTGAAAGATCTCTATTGGAGAATGAATTTGTGTCAGAAGTTATAAATGAAATCAAGCAACAGTTACGAAATGGATCCTTACTTTATGGTAAATATTGAATTATTTTTAAACTGATCCTTTAAACGAATTTCTTTTAATTTTGCAGAAGAAAGTCTTTCGGTTGATTCGATAAAGAATGCCCTCAAATTATTTCAAAAATTGGAAGTTCTAGAATGTCATACCGAGAAGAAAATCAGGTTATTTTATTTAAAAGAGAATCAAGACAATTCTGACAGTGTCCGGACTTTATACAATAGGATCAATAAGTTTAAAACACACAGTAGGAACGAATTGTAGGTTTAACCAAAGTTCATACGAATCTATTAAGTTAAAAGTGGTTTTCGTTTCACTCCTTTTCTACTGAAGACAGTCTACTTTGTTTTGTGAATCTTTCCCATCTAGGTAATAGAACGGTTAATAAATGAATCATGTAATTTGTATATATGTTTTTATGGAGTTCGCGACCCATCATTGTTGTTTTATGAAAAGTGACGCGTAATATAAAATTGCTCATTACTATTAACATTATTTCAGGACAATTATCGTACTGTGATAATGATAAATGAATTTGGTAAATTAGTTATAATTGTAGAAATTGCAATTAGCGATCATATTTATGAAATGATTGTAATGATTTGTAAATACAATATTGTAATAATGTGTGCTTTATTATCCTTAATGTATTTTAAAGTGGGTGTAAAGTGGAAATAATGCTATGATCAGACTGTCAAAAAAATGCGTGATTACTGTCAGTAATAATGAAATATCGGTTTGCAAAACTGTTTCTTAATACTCGTGGGATAACAGAGTAGTCGGATACAACCGTTTTAAGCAAAATGGAAAACGGGATCATAAAAAAGCATTGTACAAGACCAAATAAGGATAAAGGGCATAAGGCAACACGTTCAACTATTTCCTTTAGTACATTCCCACCACACTAGATAAAAGCCAATATTTCAATGCATTGACTACTTAAAATACATGCAATTGAAGAATGCTGTACAAACTGGTACTTTAAGACAACACAGGGAAATTCTTAATTCTGAATTAAATATTGCATTTTTTAAACCCAACAAGGATCTACATATGTAGCCATGTAGTGGCAGGTCCAGAAGATAAAGTTAAAATCAGGAAAGTACGATATCAGCGACTTTTTGCGCCCTTCTCCGTCAATTATATCTTTATGCCTATTACTGTAGCATTCTAAGTGTAAAATAAAATTTAAAAAAAAATGTTAAAATAAAATATGATTGTCTAGTAAAAACCACGTGGAGGTGAGTCAATTCCTGCCTGGGAAGGAAAATGGATAAAAGGTGTAAGGCAATAAAAACTTAAAAATAAACTCTTAGCAAACAAATAACGGAAAAAAATAATTACAAGCTCTTAAAAGCTTCCACCAAAAATAAACTTTAGAAACAATAAAGTCTTAGCAAACTAATAATAAATGTAGTAGTAACGTCTTACAAAACTTTACAATAAACTAAAAAGTTAAATAAATTGTATAATACTAACTATTACCACTTAGATTTACATTTACTTCACATTTGTACTATAATTCACACGAGCAGTTGCGTGTTAAGGTTTTACCACCGATGACTGATGTCATATCATCTCATCCAGCAGTCAACTCTCCGGTCCCTATATCAAAGTACATATACATTAGGACGATAGTCTACTGGTATTAATCATCTGCGTGGAACCAGTTTTACGGCTAACCTCCTCGCATGCTGTTATAGTGTGTAGTAAAATTCATGCATTATTGGAAGTTTGTTGCAGTTTTGAGTTAGGTAATGATTAAATATACCGATTTATCATAAATCCTTTTTTTTTAATTACAATAATTTTATGATAAATAATAGGGGAGGATTAGACTTTCCTGACGAGCCGCCATTGTAGGGTGTACACCGTTTAAATTAAACCAGGTAAATGAAGTACACTTTACCAGATCTCCGTCATGAAATGAAATTCAAGCACGCCTATGATGACGAGCTTAAGACGGAAAAATGTTCGTAAGAATAGAACCAAGAACGATTTTAAACTTTCATTTGCTGTACTTGAGCTTACCTGCTATAGAAGGTAAGAAATTAAATGGGTTACTAGACTCGTGTAAATTAAATGATATTCCTAAGAAGAATTTATCATAACTATTTTTTTTTTTTTTCAAAGCCAAGAAAGAAAAGAGGAAGGAAAAATAACAATATTGAAATGGGAGCTGAGAGTGAGAACAGTGAAGATGAACTGGTTTATTATTCAAGTGATTCAGATTAGCACTAAAAATGTTTCCTCAATATTATTTTTAGAAATAATGTTTTTTTTTTTGAATTCTATTAAGCTTAGAGTAAGTGTTTTGTTTTTCTTTAACTAAATCAAAGAAAACTATAGTTAGTCTATAAAGTCTCGTTTTTTTTTAATCTTTGTACTGTTTAATTATTCATAACGTTCTATATAAAAGAATTCCAGTAATGAGAGATATTTTCTTACTAGAATAATCGTATTTCTTACAAAATCTTGCTAAATGCTTATATCACTCCAACAAAAATATGAGTCGCCATAATCTTTGCTGCATGGGCGAAATACCTTTTTAGCGTAATTATTTTAATAAACATTTAAGTTTGGAGATTTCTTTTTTCGTTTGATAATTTTAAAGCTTGACTATTTTCTTTATCATAGTTATGCAATTCTCTGTAATGAACTCGTTCAAATCCAACCGCGTTGTAAGAACTGGAGCCGATGACCATGCGTGCAATTACCGAGGATTTGTAATTCCTAAACGGTTTTGAACTGCTCTAAGATTTTGAGTTTGAACAAACTTAAAGAAAACAACGATAATCCAGAACTTTACCGTTCCCATTTTACGACTCATTCGCACATGCGTTATATATTAAATTATATATATATTATAATATTAAATATTAAAAAAAAACATACGTTCAATTTATTTATTGATTTCTTTATTAAAAGAACAAAATAGTCGATCGATTGTTCAAATTTGATTAGGCGTCTAGTCTTTCCTGATATTTACCGTGTGATCTACAGTATTACTGCAATTTTGATCATTTAATTCTCCCTTCTCATTCTGTATAATTACACCACTTTTTCTTGCTATTGTAATACAGAAAATTGAACTAAACCACTAGATATAAACACTTGTAACTAAAATATTTACGTTTATCAAATGATAACTAAAATAATCAACGAAAATTTGGCAACATTGCATTGACTTTGTATATGAACAATGATTGCATAAAATCAGAGCCCTAAAGTACAGGATTACCATAAGAACTTTTAAATGTAAAACGGTCACAATAAAATATTTAAAACATGTTGAGCAGTAGGCTTTTCGGCAGTTCCAAACACTTCTAAGCCAGCATTTATCATTGCTGCCTCTGTAGTAGGTCCAATAGCGATCATCTAAAATTAACAGTATAGGCATTTGTTAAATTGTCATATTCACTGTTAGTACCTTAATTAATTCTGTTGGTAAACATTTTATGATATCATCTACAGCTTTAACTCCCGAGGGACTAAAGAAAACAATATATTCTGGCAAATTTTTAAAATTATTTGTTGCATCTTGAAATTCTTTTCGAATATGTTTATTTGGTACAGTTTCGTAAACCAGTATTTCATTTAAAGTTAAATTTGTTCCTTCAAACTTGTCTTTTAAAATGTCCATTTTCAAATTGCCATGAGGATAAAGGAAATCCATCTTGCATTTCGTGCTTTCTATAATCTGAAATTAATATTTCTATATTTTATACAATTTTGATTTTGGTGAAACCTTTAAGCATTAGTTGTGATAGCACATCTGCATTGCCAGTGTCTCTACCAAGACAGTGCAAGTCTAATTCCTTTAAAGCAGCCTTGTATGTTGCTTCACCTACTACGTAATTTGATTTCGATTTCCAATCAACAGGAAGATGTCTAGTATCTAATGCTAATTTTACTGCATTAACACATCTTGGACTAGAGAATACAATTCCGTTATAACCATTAGGATTTAGCAATTTGTTCTTAAGTACGCTTAGATTCACATAATTAAAATCTATCGTTTTTACTTGTTGAAAGGTGTAATTATTTTTCTTCAGTATAAGTTCGTATTCATCTTCTGGGTCATCTTTTTGTGCTTTTAATAATAACACAAAATTCGTAATTATTGACATTATAATGCTTGTATCTGTATCATTCGTATACTTTTAAATATATTAAGCGATGGCTCAGCATGATTATATATTATGATTTTACATAACCTATTTAACCGTGTAAGTTTGGTTGCCTAAATAGGCGTGAAAACATAAAATGGTTGAAAATGTAGGTAAAGGAGATTACTCCAAATCCTTCAGATTATTTTGATATTGACAATAATCCTTGAAAATTCAAAAAAAGTTTTAGCAAAACCAATTCTGGAAAAAAGCAAAATTATACATGTGATTGCTACTATTCAAAATGTCCGGGATACTATTGAAAACAACACAAGACGTAAATGGTATAAAACCGATGTATATTCAAAGCAAAAGGAATAAAACTGGTACATCAAACATTTGCCAACACGTTCCACCTCCAAAAAAAAGTAATAGGGCGATTCGTTTATTTGGAGCATGTGTTATAGCTGGTGGAGCAGTAATTGGATATGCAAAATATGATAAAAATTTCAGAGATCGAATAACAGAAAAACTACCATTTATAAACTGCGTTATAAGTTTTGTGTTTCAAGAAGAAAAGACTTATTACGAGTCTTTAACTTGCGTATATGAAAAGATAAAGAAATTAATATATCCTGAAAAATAAATTATACCTACTTTAACTACTGTATTTATTTTTTGTTAGGATTTTGTGGTTTTTTTGTGGTATTTATGTGAATTTTCGTATTTAACTCAATTTAAGGCTGGAATTTTTCCTTTTCTTTCTGCAGTGTGTGACCTTCCTTTGAAATGGGAGCATCCCTACAAAAAGATAGATAACCGGGTTTCACATTGGACAGATCTTTAACGTGCCATCTTACCAACTATTGAAAAAATAAATACGAGGGATGTTTCCAAAGTTCTGGGAATTGTGCTCTAATTAAATTATGCAGAACTTATAGGCAATGCTGTTGGTGATAGGATATGTTTATGCATAACATCTTTAGAAGACGATTCATGCAGTGGTCGCCCGAGTACGTCGGTGCAGAAAAAGGATAGACGAATTCGTCAAATTAGCATACCCCTAGGAATGGGTACACGATAAGTGCATGACATCTTACATGATTGTTTGGGCGTAAGCGAGGATTCAGCTCGCTGGGTGCTAAGACTATTGGGATCAGGTATACTTATTGTCAACGTTACAGTGATGAATTTTGGCAACGGATAATAACCACTGACGAAATGTGGATCCCTTGTTTCAATCCTGAAACCAAAAGTCATTCCAAAGAATACCGTAAACCGGAAGAAGGGCTTCCACTTAAGGGACGTGCAGTTCCGTTTGTTGGAAAGGCAATGCTTACTGTATTCTGGGATTGCGAAGGGATTAATTTTTATGGATTATCTGCCGGAAGGTACTACAATTAATGCAAAATATTAAAATTTATTATCCAGACTACTGCGGGAGGCACTTGTCAGAAAACGGTCTGAAAAGTTGCATAAGCGTACGTTATTGTAATAGGATAATGCAAGACCCATGCCGCAAGAAAAACAAAGGATGTTTTGAACGATTTGCGATGGGAATTGCTTCCGCATTTACTTTACTTACCAGATCTCGCACCCAGTGATTTTCATCTGTTCCCAGTTTTGAAGTAACCTCTACGGGGTGTTCGATTTGAATGATTAACTGACGTAAGACGTGTCATAAATAGGAGAAGTGCGGAGACACCGAAAAAATTCTTTGAGGACGGCTTAAAAAATTAGTTTATCGTTGAGATAAATGTATTCAGTTAAATGATGATTATGTAGAAGAACTACATTGTATTACGGATGAAAATTTACAAAAATATATTATTTGGAACTTTCATCCCTTGTATATTAATATTTAAAAAAAATTAGATTTTTACCAAAATTAAGCTTATTTCAGTATTTTACGTTTACGTTTATATATACTGACTTTTGACATCTTAAAATACAAATATCTACCCTCCGAGAATTAGACTTTTGCAGCAGGTAAACCACTGAAGGGACCAATAACAAGCTATTCAAATCGTGCGATTTTGGAGGGAAGATGAGTAGGCGTTCAAAAGTTTGAAGTTTATTCTAAAAAGTGAACATGATAGACTCATCCGTCTGTGTTAAATGGTTGGGTGACAACTTTGGAGGGACTCATATTTCTTAAAGAAAAACTGTTTAAAATGGGGTTTACAAAGCTGTCGCCGCGAGATGCTTGATTTTACAAAATAGTTTATTAAAAAGCCCTTGGTTGTCTTATTTTTTATATACATATCAGACCTGGTCGTGAATAAATATTTTTATTTCTATAAGATTCCTCTGAGGAAATAAATAATATTTTTTCGCGAAGGTATCGGATTGTTATTAATATTTAAACATAAGTACCCTATAACCATACATTCTTTAAATAATTCTCCATGCTGTACTGTAGATGGCAGTCTGCTATCTTCATATAAAACCAATGGTGGCAATTCTTTTAGAGTGGTGCCCTGTGGTTACTGTATAAAAATCTAAATATATTTTTCTAAATGTTAAGCCTTACTTGGTTAATCTATGTAAAAATAATTTTTGAACGGTTTCCTTAATATAATGAAAATCGTTTCAGCGGCTGATATATTATGGCTTAAATGTGCGTTAGTAAAATTTAAAACAAGGGTATAATATCGTTCTAAAATTCTTTGCACTATGTCACGTAATGATAGCCACCTAGTTTGTGATAACTGTAGCATTTTGTGTGGTTTCAACGCTAAAAAATGTTCGAATTCCTGAAATTTTGAGTATCTTTTAAAATACTGTAAATACGTATACATATTTCTAGCGTCTTTTTCTTGGCAATTTTTCACACACGTAACTCGTACACAGAAAAGACTGGCACACGCATTTCATGATAAATAAATTTGGAACATCTTCCTGAAATTTGGCTACAAAAGAATTATGAGCAACCATCATTACATTACGCAAAACCAATTAAATTTTTTCGATGATTCATTTTCTTTCTTCAAAGTATTTAATAATTGATACTAATGCAACATTTTTGACAGAACCTTTATCGGTGAATCAATGAATTTGTTTGAATTTCAAGTTTTTACAATTTATTCACGACTGCATTAGCCTTACTATATTATTGATAATTGGGCTAGATTTTGTCCGATTGCATTTAATATTTTTAGCAATTTCTGAATCAAAAAGTTCACAAAGATGATCCATTACTTTCAACGGAATATTTTGTCCACCTATATATATTGCAGGGTTGTAGCCAACCTTTCCACTCTGGATTTAGTTTTCAACTTGTATTGTATTTTTGTGCGCAGAACTTCCTCTTCATTTTTCGTTTTTACCTTATTGCGACTAGAGCTTCTCAGAAGAAGACGGTGATGACAATGATGATACTGCCTGTTCTTTTGGATGGCGTAGATTTCATTATAATTTAGACAACTATACAGACGTATAAAACCTTCCTAACAAAATACATAAACTAGTCTTACGGTTGACTTAATAAAAATAATAAGGTAGACGCCGATTAATAGAATCACGTAGGAACAGAGCATAATATATGAGTCGATTAAGCGACTCTTGCAGAAACATCATACTGTAGGTTCTACACATGATGGTTGTGAAGTAATTTCTCATATATGTGATAATTTATTTATATAAGTACATAAACATTTGATTTGGATTTTGAACAATGTGTGTGCAACCTCATATTAAGAATTATTTTTTATGAGTAAAATTGTACTTGAAACTGACGCGCGCGCTATTTGTTTTCACAATAGTGTGGGTAATTCGCCGAATATTGAATGACACATCGGTAACAAATGATCCAAATAAACGATAGATGGTGTTTTTAATGATTAGAAAAGCGGGAAAACATTGAACGGGTCTACACAACAAATAATGTGTAATGTCCACGTTATACAATGCCTTAATAAATTCGGAAAGTATTTTCATAAACATTTCTATTCGTTTTATGCTGAACTCGTAATCAACTTTTGTTTGCTTATTTCCGCTATTTATTATTTATTATAGGTACTTCTTGCTAGACAGTGTATGGAGGAAAATTACACTTAGTATAGTAGATATTGCAATTGTACCAACAAAGATATCGTTTACACATTTATTTTAATGAGCATCTAGGCGAAACAAACGTTTACAGTATTTCGTTGCGGCATCTTATGTTTTCAAACGAAACATAGCTGCATAGCTTCATATTTAATTTACTGCATTATTTAAAATGTAAATTACTAAAGAACATTTTAGGTATAAGAGAATGTTCATAAAAAAGTCTTTTTCTATCATATACAGGATGTTTTTTATTTCAAAACTTCTTTAAATTGTTTAGGAAAGGAATTATATCCGGAATTATACACGCTGTATATGTTTTTACAGGTCATACATACTTAATAAAAAGGCTTTCAAAGCCTGTGTATATGAGGCTAATCTGATGTATGATGTCCAGGTCCCAAGAAAACGAAGAACAATAAAAAGGTCAATATGATGTACAATGAAACGCAAAATACGTCTGCTTGGTTTCTTACTGTAGTTTGCAGAAGAGCTTCCCAAAATACGAAATTAGAAAATGGAAGAAAACTTAAAAGACCTTCATATTGGACTCGCCAAACAACACTGGAGCTTTAGTAGTTCATTCTTAACCTTGATTCAACTGAAGGAAGATGTTAGGGTAGTTCGAAGATTCATCAAAAGCCTCTATTTTATCTCTCTCTTCAGGTTACAGTAACTACAGCGATTACTTTCCTGGTTTTTTTCAATAATACTAATTGATATGATTACTTCGACAATTCTTAATAAAAAATATATTTACCAATATAAAGCAAAAGATGATCGCCATCATACTGATCGATCATACATGATTACAAAAATCTAATTACAAAAATTGATGACAAAATATTTTCTTCCTGTACTTATGGTTACGGCTGCGGATAACTAAAATGAGTTGGCCATCACACAATTTAACATTATCTTTATCCTTCAACACTGGAGAGCTGTCAAAGCCGTTAACCATTCCACTGTCTTGGCATAGGTTAAGACGTTGCCCAGAGGAATTGCCATACTGGAGGCAAGAGATAGGCGTTCCTCATGAAGCATGCTCGTTTTAGTTGATGGTAGTACGTAACACTTGCAGAGAATATGTTTTACTGTCTAGTTTTGGTAGTTGCTGCATGACAGGTCTCTGGCAAGTTTCATTTTGAGGTGTGATTCTTTAGCCGACAATGTTCAGTTAGAATTTCAACAACCATGCGATAGTCCTTTCTAGAGAGTTTCAGGTATCTCTGCAGTTCGTTTGTTTGGATAAATTAGTGGTTTTGGCCGTGCAGAAGTAATCGGTTCCATCTCACCTCTTTAAGAAGTTTTAATGGGTGACGGTTCTTCTGCTTTCATAAAGCGCAGAGACAGGCAGTCGAATGCAGGGTTTCTATTTTTTAACTGCTTTATTTCTTTAGTCACATTACATATTGGATACTTTTTCTTTTAAAAAAACTCCTATTAAGGTAGTCCTTAATAGAGGGAAACCCGGGAATGTATTAGTATACATTACCGGGTTTCGTTAACTTGTTAATTGGCTATCTTTAGGAAAGAAAACGACTATAAATTTCAGGTCAAATCCAAATATCAATTTTAAACACAGAAGCAGTCGAAACAGATATACTGAATAGTTTTTTGCAAATTGATTTAATAATGTCGATCGACATGCTTCAATTTCGAGGTAGTTAGAGCAGGACGACCAAATCGTTTTCTAATATGACCCATTTTTCCGTAGTTCTCCGACAAATACCGTAAAAATACGACCATTGCTGGGATATCGCCATAATGGCGATCCTATCTCGGCCCTAAATCGGATAGCAGATAGCACAGGCGATATTATCATAAAGCTATTTTTCAAGTGAGGCATTTAGAGTAATTTGTTTCTTGCGGCGTAATGGAGCGTCTAATGAGAAGCTCGCCGCCGACGGTGGCCAAGGGACCGGCAAATTGAATCGTTCCCGGTTTTAGACACAGCGCGCCAGGACACTTCTTTTTCTTTTCTCGTTTTCTCCGAGAAGTAGTAAGCGAGATCCGTTTCGCAGAGTCGGGTACAGTCAGCCGCCCCAAACGCGCCCAATGCGCCAAACTCACACTCGCCCCCGTCAAGCGACGGAATCGAAGAGGAACCTTTCGCGCCCGGCAAAAGAGAAGACATTTCAACTAATCACGAACTAATCTCGGTGTATGAATATGTCTGGTTGGGAAAAAGTTCCGCGCCCGTTGTTGTCGATGGTATGGAAGTTTGATGGCGCGACGGTTTTGCTTCTTATTTCTTCGGTGCGCTTCTTCATGCGTCACTTCTATTTTTACGCTCCTGGGGTTCGGTTTCAAATTGAATCCTGAACAAGTTTTGTTCTTTTTTTTGCTATAGAAATCTACTAACACGATACTTGTATTCAGTAATGTGATACAATAGACAGTTTGTACGTAGAATATTACAAGTTTCGAGCAAAATACATAGAAAGCATTGAAACAATTAATAATGATAGCAAGGACTGCGGGGTAATACGGGAAATAGTAAAATATCGGCACACTCCGTACCACATAAGTTATTCGATGAGTTCCGAACAATTGTTTTGGGAATCTGTGGATCCCTATTGTCAATCTAACATGCCTTGTTTTATCCCAAAGGATCATTTGTAGAAATGAATCCATCAAAGCTGGTGGCGAAAAGGACCTCTTTCTCTGTGCAACAAACTTGCATTCTCTTTGATATAAATAGTTTCATAAACGTTCAGTTTTTGCTGTATTATATTCTGTTATCTCCATGATTTTTCTAATAGCGTCGGTTACAATTCATTGTAAATCAAAGGAAGCAAATACATTTCCTTATCAGGTAAGGTTTTAGTTAATAGTAATAATGTTTGAGTTTTACTTTTGTTTAAACAGAAAGCTTTACTCATAAATCATTCATCTGCTTCCATTAACGCTAATTCAGAATTGTCTTGCGGATCTCCATGTATATTTCCTCAAGTTAATAACGTTATACTACGATAGACTATAAACATCAAGCGACCCTTTAAGGTGAGATATAATATCTTCTGTGTGGTTATTGGATGCAGAAGAATGGAGTTCTGTAAACGTTTTAAGTCATTAAAATTATCTGCACTTAAACAATGATTGTCTTTTTGTGTTGAGTTCTAGTTTCTAAATTTGTTTCTGGCTGTATTATATCCTAAATAGTTTTATTTTTGTCGAATATGAAGACTCTAGAATGTTAGTACTGCTGTGCTTTTTGCCTTTTGAATTTCTGATCTACACTCCTTTTTCAATTTTTTATATATTTGTTCGATTTCTTGAGTCTTAATTGTTTTGAATATTGTATACATATATGGCGTAAATAAAGTAAATAGTATTGAAGTAGAAGATGAAAAAATGGAATTTACACTCAAGCTCTGCGAACATCTGTTAGTTGGTACACCTGCAAGAATACCTTTTAACTGAAAGCGGAAATGAAAACGTACTCGCGGCTGCTAAAAAGAAGAAAAACTTTGCTACCATACGTGGATAAGAGATATGATTGCTTTGAACAGTGGTCAGTAAATGACGATTTGAAATATCCTGCGCGTTGAAGATTAGGATCCGGCAACAGTCGTTCTACAATTTCTTCTTCAAAATACAATGTATATTTGTGTTGCAACAAAAATAAAAATTGTTTTCATGCGTACCATAGCAAATAGAGTTGAAGTATTCCAACGCACGCAATTGTGAACATTCTGAAAATCTTGAGAGAACTTTTTGATTTTTTTCATTTTGATGGTAATTATCAGGGGAGTTTGATAATTACATAGTCTCGGTAAGAGATGGAGCTATAAGGATTAAAACAATTATTTTTCGTAAAAGTACGAGACAGAATTCTGTCAAGTTTTCAAACAGAATACAACTATTTAAAGCGAACAACTTTTGTGATTTAACGATGGAGAAAATCTAATATAGAATATTACTACGACTAAATATTTGTTTTGAAAAAGAAAACGAATAATGAGATAAAAGTGGAATTCAGTGAAGTTTACCGGAACTCTGCACTTTTGTTATCGACCATAAGATATATGAGAGTTGAATTTAAAGGCGATCGTACGACCATTTTTGATGAAGAACGTCCAAGTCGCTCGAATAAAGTCACTACATTAGAAATAATTGAAAAATTCTTTATATGGTAACGAATAATCGGTGACTGAAAATGCGTGAGATTAGTGAGGTTGTGGGCATCTCAATTGACAGGGTGAATAACATTTGAATTAATTTGAATGAGAACAAGCTTTCTACAAGATGGATGCCGCGATTGCTCACAATTGATCATAAAGACGCACTTTGAAGTAATGTTTGGTGCAATCCGAATGATTTTTGGCGTCGATTTATGACTGTTGACGAGATATGGATTTACCACAGCACGCGAAAGACCAAAGAACAGTCCAAACCTTGGGGTTTTCGTACCAAAGAAGGTTAAAGCCATTTCATCGACCAACAAGATCATGGCCGCAGTGTTTTGGAATGTATTACGTTCGAATTTGGCGAAGACAAAAATTCTGCTTTATCAATGCACGCGCGCACACTGCTGTCGTCGTCATGGTGAAATTTCATGAGTTAGGATTCGAATTTCTTTTGGACTCACCACATTCGACAGATTTAGCTTCCATCGACTATTTTCAATTTCTGAATATGAAAAAATGTCTGGACAGAAAAGTATTTGGCTCAAACGATGGAACACAAACGTCTATTTTGCGGGGTTGGAAAAGTCGCATTTTTCAAGTGAAATACATAAATTGTAATTTGTTTATATCTATTTCAAAAGTTTCGTTTTCAAGAGCGAATAGAGGTACTGCCCTATTTGTATTTATAATTTGTGCGTTGTCGATTAAGTAGGTAGCGTTCTATAGGTGGCAAAAATAAGGATATGCTCATTTAAAGCGGATATACGCGATCATATAACGCATAAAAATGAAGTTAAAGGCCTTTTCGATTTTCCAAATCATTTAAGCGTCCGTACAGTTTGCCCATCGTCTAAGATTTTTACTCCCTCAACCTTATACCTGCATGAAATACGTACACGAAGCCCGGAGGACGTCCCGTTTGTGCATTTCTAATGGTGTTCGCGGCGCCGGAAATGATGGAATGTTCTTTTGTCACCACAGGAGCGTTCATTTTCCGGTCGGATTGACGTCCGATAAAAAAAAGGGCGCGCGCAAAGACCATGAAAACGGCTATGAAGACTAGTTTGTTACTTGTTTCGGGTCATTTAACAGATAAACGGTACCGAGTGGCCTAGCCTTAACGATACCTACGGTCCTTTAACTGTTTAACTGCTGAAAAGTTTAGTTAAGACGGAACGAGATTTTTTCTTCAATTAGGTAATTTGGAGTAAGTGGTCCGTTTATACCCGGCGATTGGACATTAATTAACGACATCTAGAGTAGATGAGTTTCAAAGAAATAAATTGACTTTAACCCATTAGGGGCCACGGTGAGTTATAATTATAATAAATAATGTTGGGAATCATACCTATATGTACAATGTCCTTTAGGGGTCTTATTTGCTTTCTTAAGTAACGGTAATGGACATCGCTTACAAGGAAACACTGGGAACCCGTATACTCAGATTTCGAGGGTATCATTGTATCAATTCTTTTCAGCGGCTAAATATCCTAGTTTCGAGGTAAGCGCCC
Organism: Oryctes borbonicus; assembly: GCA_902654985.2. Taxonomy (NCBI): domain Eukaryota; kingdom Metazoa; phylum Arthropoda; class Insecta; order Coleoptera; family Scarabaeidae; genus Oryctes; species Oryctes borbonicus. The sequence goes on along the minus strand of LR736858.1, from coordinate 1,538,169 downwards.
TCATAAGTTTGCACCTTTTGGTTTTTTGTAAATATCTCCAGATATTTCTTTTTTGATAATTTCAAGTTTATTACATAGTTTAGATTAATATAAAACTGTAATAATAATAAATTTTTTTGGCAAACAGCGGGGCGAATTTAAAAGGAATGCATGATGCCCAACGCACAATAGCAGGTTTATTACAAACACTACACAAAGGCGTAGACTTCTTATCTTCCGTCCTTGAGTCATCCTTAACTATGTTACTATACTTTAATTTATCTTAAAAAAAATATAACTGTTATTAGTTTATAAAATATTTAGGAAATCTTAAAATTGTGCAAATTTATGGGGACGCTCTTCTCCGAAATCGGAGGATTCAGTCGCTAAAATTTTTTTTGTTTTTATGATACTCTTTCAGTCTCCACAGCTTCATTTAGATCTGAATTTGCGGGTTGCTGGTGTTCCCTTGTTAGTGCGATTTTAGCTATATTACATTATAGCTAGTAAAATAATTATCAAATGAAATGATGTTGTCATCGGGCGTCTGTACAACCTCTAATAGTTCTAAAACGACCCTCCAGTCCAAAGGAAGTTAAACTAAAAATGAATTGCCACTTACTACTTCTGCTCCACAATACCCGTTAGAACTACAGAGCACTCGATCTAATATTTCAACATTGCTTCACTGAGCTTCATGCTAAGATTCTGATGAACGTTTTCCATTGCAGCAAGCTTTTGTTTACTTTTCTGAGACGGTGGACGTAATTTGTACAACGGATCGTTTGTATTTACATCACTATTGTACATCAGGCACACTGAGTTCAATATGTTCACATGCTGAAAATTAAGTTCCCTCCGGTGTTTTGGAGGATGTGTATGTTTGTGAAAGCTGCAACTCCTTTTCTCTTCCATTATCTAGTGTGAGAGTTAGGAGAATATTGTAAGTCCAGCTAACGACGTTAGTGGTGGTACAGCATAATAACTTGTTTTTTTTTTTCATTTTCCTTACATCCTAAAACATTAAATTTAGCATAAAATCGGCCTATAGTAATCTTCAGTATAATTTTAGGCGTATTTAGGTGTAAATTCCTGGATCGTTCGTTAGATGGCCACCATCTTTTTGGTTTTGTCAGTATAATTTTAATTTGTACAGTTGTTTGTGATGTGAAACGTCAGACAATAGTACAGAATCAGTGGCTTCCTGCATCGTTTGCGTTATGCTACTTCTAAAAATAAGAATTTCCGTTTGTATTAATGTATTCTTTGGAAAAGTAAAATTATTAAAATTTGCTGTGGGCAAAAACAATCGCTATCGCGATTAAACAAATGAATGAGAAGCCGCTAAATAATTTCTGATTTGCATCTAGGTAGTATTTAGTTGTGTTCCCATTTTCAAAGCGTTTATTCTTTAAATTTTACTGGTAATTCGAAGTTACATTGGAGAAGAATTAGAGTTCCAGAAAGGAGCATATAAACTTAGTTCTCGTTCCAATTTCATATACTTATCAAAAATTCTTTCATTTATTGTTTTCCAGTTAAAGTCAAGTTGCTGAAGTGTTCTTGAGACACTCCCGATCCCCATAATCCCCTAAATTTAATCAACTAATTTGGAAAAATCAACTATTTCTAAATCCTCGTACATTACATTACAGTATATACCTTTTTATTTCTTTTTGTTTAAATAACAGTGTGCTGCGAGAAAATACCATACATTTTTTTATGTGTATAATTCCAATATCCACTTGAAATGATTTGCCTTTTTCTGTACATGAAACATGGCGATTATCCGGAGTTATGGAATTATGCGTTACGTTAAGAAATTTATTTAGAAAGATTTTTATTAATATTTGAAAAACTTGTATAAAAGGGCCAATAACTTTTAGTGTGTATATTGCCGTCCGTTGGCGAGGAATGATTTCCCTTGATTTTTCGGCCGTAATTAAATTTAAATGATGAAATAAAATCTTATTTGGATACCGGTGAGATTTGAACCTACGACTCCAGTTTGCGGTACCAATTACACCACAGAATCTGTAGGACTAGACTGATAATGATGTGTTTTAGTAGTAAATAAGTGTTTGGTTCATATATTTAAAATTACTTGGTATTTGATTTAACATCTAAAACAAAAAATAATTTATAATTATTGTTATTAATTATTTGGGCCACGGTTGGAGGTTCTAACGCTATTAAATAGCTATGACTTTTCATTTTACATAGGAATGATTCTTTTATGGATATTTGTGCAATAACATCCAGGTATATTAATTCCCTATCTATAAATAGGTATATGAACTTAATTTAAATTATATGTAAAATCCATCATCATAAGGGCGATTATAATAATTATAATGGGTAATTAATAAATCGACGTTCCCATTAAGTAAGAGAACTTAATTAACTTACTAATCGGATCGAGAGCGCGCTAGTTGTATCTGAAACGGAGCGAGGCGCCCAGGGGATCAACAAAACACTATCGCGACGTTCGCGAAACTTTTTTGAAAGCTTATTATCGGATCCCCTCCGGCGGAGCTTTTATTTTTTCCGTACCGTACCGTCCTTAGTCCTTTTTAAAACTATATTATACTTTTTTCAATGCAACACAGCCCGGAAAAATACGAAATTACTTCGATTCCAAATGTCTTGACGGCGGTGGTTGTTACCAATTTTAGAAAATAAAAGATATAATGAGTTCTTTGATTTCCTATTGATTCTAACTACTGCTTGAAATATGAAGAAATGAAAGGATTTAATATTTTTAGAACAAATTTGGATATATTACATTTATTACTAGGGTTATTTAGAATTAATTATTATTTTGTTCTATCCTTATTGGGAAGTTGTGAGCCACACACATTACGAATATATGTGGTATCTATCCATATTGATAAAGCAAAATTAATTTTAAATGTCTGGGCGGTCAGCTAAGTTTCTTCTTCTAAGATAACTTTGCAACGACAAAAAATTAAAAGGAAGTTCATCAGTGAGTCTTTATGAAGCGTAGCTATGGATTATGATCAAGAAAGAATAACAACAGCAAAAGGAATATGAGAGAAAAATGCGAAGGGGTACATACAGCAGGAACAAATTTGGTGACTGATGGTTGAAAAGAACGAACTAGAAATTGAGGGAATAACATCAGGCCCTCCAAAGCTACCAAGGGATAAAAGGAAACGAAAAGAGAGATAAGCTGGCCAAAGAAGTAGTGAACATGCCTTCCATTGGTTCTAACCGGTTTTGTGGTCTCTAAAAGAGCCACATAAAACAGGCAATAAAGATATGGGAGGCCAATCAAAAGACATCGTATTGGGGAAATGTTTCAGGACAAAGTCGTAGAGGGATCCTTAGATTACTAGCACGATTTATGATAGGCCATATAGCCCTAAAATATCATTTATTTAAACTAGCAAATGTTGAGGATCAAATTTGTCGTCTTTACCAAGACGATCTGGAGATCTATGTAAATGTGTTGCGTTCAGTCGTTCACGACACAAACACTTCAGGAGGCCATTTCTTGCATCTACCGAATTGAAGGAAGATCCTAGTGGTACTAAGGTTTATTAAAAGCCTTCAGCTGCTCTAATACACTCAACGGCATTGTGTTAGAATAGATCTATTAAGGTCGCAGTGACCTTAATAATAATAATAATAATAACAATAACAATAACAATAATAATAATAATAATAATAATAATAATAATAATAATGTCAAAGCCCTTCAATTTCAGCGGTTATAGGCGCCAGCGTATACGATGGCCGGGACCTATTGTACGATTATCTGAAAGCATCTGAGAGTTTTTAAATGATGCTTAAGTGTGCAGTCAATGGCACAAGGAAATTAGGATGTCCAAAGAAGAAGTGGGCTGAGAACGTAAGGTAGGCTTATTTATTTTCGAAGGATCAAGTTCACTAACTTCATTAAACACAATGAGAAAAGATATTAGTTATGAAATTCTAAATGATGATTTAACCAATAGGATATGATTGGCAAGTTGGATTAGAGATAAGACGTTGGTTCTGGCCTTCCCTACTGAAATGTTTTCAGATCTGTTGTACTTCCTCGATTGCTACGTCGTTTAAATAAGCTTTGCCTTTTTTACTAGACCGTGTGAGTGATTTCTCTGCGTAGGTTTTGGTCTCTGTACATTGCGAATTTACTTCTGAAAGCCGTAATTTTGCTAGTTCTGTACAATCGCACAGTATGTGAGCGGCAGTCCCTTTTTCCAATTGGCAGAATCTGCCTAGTAATTGCTTGTGTTGTCTTTGATCTCGAATATTTTTCCACTCATTGCATAGTACCTACTTTAAGTGCCGTGTACACCACGCTTACAGAGGTTAGGTTTTTGTTAGCAATTGATCAGTTTATTTTGGCCAGTTCGTCTGATTTAAAGGCCGCGATATGGAGGTACCCAGATCAGTGCCGCCGATGTATTATTATTATATCAGTTTCATTCCAGCATTAACTTTGCCAGTGCGTTTGTCTGACTATCTGTTACTGCTTAAATATTTGTTCAATGCATTTTAGCATGCACTGGAGCTATTTTAGAGCCTGCTGGCTGGAATCCTGTGGCGTTTTGCGTTAAATTTAGTGATTTTGTGAGTTAAAAGTCAAGTTACAAGGTAAGCTTTTTAGAGACAGTGGACCTTTCCTTGTCGACGAATTCTATACTACTAATTAATTACTAAACTTGAGCTTATTAATTGAAATGGAATCAATACTTTAATTCTATTTTGATCATATACTGGAAGCAAATGCATATTATATTATGAGCTCTACATCTGAAAGGTGAAAATTTACTAAAAACATATGAATCAGCTTTGAGTGGTTTTGAAGAAAATGTGTAGCTTTTAAGAAATTTTAAGCTTGAACAATTTTTTTGAAATTCTCCTTAGTTTTCAATGAAAAATTACACTCATTTTTTATACCATCATTAAAAATAAGTTCGTCATCTACCATGGATAAATATATTTCATAGTCACGGCGGTAATAAGAAAACGTCAACCGGTTTTAGTATAAAAGCGTCGACCGAAAGAAAAGAAATTTGGAATAAAGTAACGAAAATATATATGTAGCCTTTAGGAAACTGTGGGAATTAAAAATCTGGTGTTTTTCCGGTTGAAAAAGGACGGAGGCGGCCGGGAAACGTAAGGAAGTGGGATGAAAGAGAGCGCTACTTAAGAATTTAAAATTCTTTTACGTAAAATCCGGCGAATGTAGCACTTACAGAGGATGGAGCAGGATCTATGAAATGGCATTTTAAGTTGGATTAGGTTCAAATTTAAAACACTGCCAATAATACTCCCGAAGGAGCGGACGGATTCAAAAACGGCATTAATCGCCTCACTCTTTTATTTGCTTCGTATTTTCGGGCGAGCTCACCTTAAAAAAGTGCTATATCATCGTGGAAAAAATGCATTTAAGAACTAGATACTACGTTAGTGATTTTATAGGAATATTCACTAAATTATAACTGTCATGGTAACAAGCAATAACTACAGCAGAACATATTTTTTAAGTAATATTTATAAACTGAGAAGAAATCATTATTTTTAAAATCTAAACTGGATTATGTTTCATTTTTATGCGATGGGAAGTAGAGTTGCCAAGGCCATCGTCGATCAAACAATACCATTTCAAAAGTCTATCTTTATTTATTGATGTAATTCCTTGCAGTTTTCATTCCTGTCTTTATTTATTTACCAGCAAAAGAGATACTTTTAAAATCTAAACTGGATTACGAGATTATTTGTAATACAAAAAGTCAGAGAATGGATTTGTCAATGCCATCGTCGATCGATCAATACCGATTCAAAAGTCTATCCTTTATTTAATAATGTAGTTCCTTGCACCACTTTATTTATTGTTATGAAAATCATTGATCGAACTCATTATAGGAACATTTATGTTCGGAAATAAATTATTTTTGAGATATAAATACAGACAGTAGTACTGTATGTACCTTGTGTGGTGGATAGCATAAAAAAAAAAGAATGATTTATACAGGACAACTCATTGGATTTCGATTTCTAACACGTCATAACATGAATTATATAGATACTGCACCTGTTACAGTGGTGAAGGGCGGCGTCTTTTACTAATAGTGCTCCGAATTGTAAAGCTGTCTCAGACGATGGATTGATTACAATGATAGACACAACGATCACCAGGCTTGGCGTCTGCGTATGGGAATGGGCGAAATGCCACATTGTGTTCAGAGCAAAACGGTATTACATATATTTATTATAAGGCCAACTTAGCTCACCTATTCCTACAATGACTGCAAAGTAACCATTTAAACATTTCGGCAATGTTGGGAATGATATGATTTAGGTAAGCTAGACAAGAAATATTCATTACATAATTGTAATGAGAAAGTACTAATGATCGACTTGCGGAACGGTTTACCTTGCCACAGCTCACTAATGCTCAAAGTTTTCATAACCCGAAGCTATGGTGTTTTAGTTATAGGTACTATTTATGATGCTGCAGAAGAAATATCCATTGTCTGATTTGATAGGACATGGGGTGCACTAGGTTTTATAAAGAGATCATATATATAGCATCTCTGCGAATCTAAAAGACCAAAGCTTTATTTACAATCTGTCTCCATTCTGTATTTGTAACTTTCCGTTTTCAATCTGATTGTGAGATGTTTAGCGCCTTCTTTCACCTCATTTTTCCATTTGTCACGTAGACTTCCTTTTCTCTTTTTCCCTCTAATACTGCTATGCAGTATTGTTTTGTTGTTTGTTCCGGTGCTATTTTTAATGTATGATCCATTCCCAGAGCTTTTACAGCAGTTGTTATGGAGGATTCGCTGTAAAGCTCTTTAAGGTTTTGGTTTTACTCACAGACTTTTTCGTTTTCGTTTAGTTGATATTTGTAGTGAGTAATGGGCAATTTGCTTTGTGCGCACGTAAATGTCAGGTCTTTGATTAGTTCATACGGAGAACTTAGAACTTATGCTTTGGAGAATGATTGCGACATTGTCGCTGTTTCTGAGACGTGGGTGCGTTCAGCAGCCCTCACTGAAGTTGTAAATATTGATGGTAAGGCGTGGGGGTGGCATTGGTTTATATATTCACGATCGTTTCAATTTCCGCTTAAATGATTTGGATGGTAACGTTAACCAGCTAGGGTTTACTTTAAAACTCTCCCAAATTGATATTTGTGTTGGAGCATCAAATAGTAGCGCTGCTGCTTTCCTCGACAAATTCGAGGATATCTTGTCTGATTTATCGGTTGCTTACGATAATGTGGTCTGCTTCGGCGACTTTAACTTACTGGATCTGGACAAGAATAATTCGGTGGAATTAATTAGCTTATTGGAATGTTTTAGGTTTTGACAGGTAGTTGATACACCGAGACATATAATCCAGTCATCAGTTACACTGATTGATTTAGCTTTAATTCATGGAGAGGTGGGATTTTAGATTTCAGATCATGAATTAATTCGACGTACCTGTACCTACTCGCGGGGCATCTATCAGATCTTTCCAGGACTTAAAGAATTTTGATGTTACATGGTTTTTTTCTATTCATTGTTATAAATAAATTACGGTGATGCTATTTATGGCCCCTATTTACGTCAAAAGATGCTCATAGTATCCAAAAATTGTAACATTTTTGTTTGCGTCTCATTTGTGGTATTAGAAAGTATGGTAGAATCACAAGAAGTTTGTTTGTTTAATATGGAACAACGAAGATACTTACATAGTGCGTGTTTGTTTCACAATAATTTACTACTTTCCTCGTTAAAAATAATGTCACCTATTTTATGTAAAACTAATTTAAAGAGACATTTGCTTCAACTGATATGACCTGCACATTTGCATGCCTTCCTGGTTTGCTTTCGCTTACTGTTTTGGATTAACCTTATTAATTTACTTACTGACTTGTGTATGTGTATGCCTAGTTACTCAGTCTTAGATGGTTAAGTATAAACCCCACTAGCTTACCTTCTCCATTTGGCTTGTTTATTTTTTCTATATTTCTGTATACATATTCATAAGTGCCAAAGTGCTAAAGTTTATTATTATTATTATTATTATATTATTATTTAAATGTTTTAAAGTTCTGCAGAAATTTCGTCACTTTCGGAGCTCTTATTTTGTTTCAGTTTTGAAATAGCAAGAATTTATTGAGCTGAAATTTGTTGTTCAGTGCAATCACGTCATGAGACTGGTGTGATAAGTTCAAAGTGTTTACCGCTTTTGAAAAGACAACATTCAATTTTAACGAGTTCAATAAATTATATAATAGTGGTGATTCGCCTTTCCAAAGTAACAAAACAACGACAACCAATGGTAAATTTCTTATATTGGAACTAGTTTCCACAAAACTCAGGTAAGAAATAGGTACTCCATACTTTAAAACAACATTCGCTGATGAAGAATTTCATAGCATCAATTTTAATAAAAGAGAAATACGAAAGGAAATGGTATCTATGATTCCACTTCATAAAGATCTATATAAAATATGTTAAAAAAAATCACCTTTACATCTTTACAGGTTACATGAGTTCCGAAGAGATTCCATAATTTTCCTGATTATAAGAAAACTGTCAAAGAAGAAGGTGCACAATAAAGTGTGTGTGTATGCATACGTTTTGTGTCTTAATAGCATTTCGCTTTGAGACATCCATTCTACTGTAATATTTCTAAGACCACATTCCATAAATAATTAAAACGTCATTTCGCTTTATATTATTTTATCCTTCAACTAATTATCCCATTACAACCTTAATGTTCGTTCCTGTGGCACTGTAATAGGGAACAATACGGGACCTTGGTATCGTGATGAGGATCGATGTACAGAGAGCGTATTATATTTTAAAATGCAGTTCCAGCAGAAGGTACTGTACGCGGTAGCAGCGACAAAAAAAAGAAGGTGAAATGACGATGATGGCACATCAGTCACCAGAGAGGTAATTTGAAAATAATGAGTTTATTATCGGCGTTGTGCGGCCGCTTAGTGTCGGTAGCGCTGTGATTATCTGGTGGTCGGCGATAGAACTAAAGTAAACACTGCGGTTAGGGCAACCGCCGCTCCGCTGTGTACACAATCGCGCGGACCATTGGCGTACGGGATAAATTAAATGTTAATTGATACTGATACGGTTTCGAGGCTCGGAAGAAAACTTTGCCGTAAAAAGGGTGAATAATATGCATGCAGTTGGAACGTTTTATGGTTATTGAAATTAGAAGAGCGGTTTTGGTAAGGGAAACATGTAACATACGAATACATATTTAGAAACTTTCGAACCGGATGGAAGCCTCTCGAGCAATAACTAGAGTACACAGAAGACCTTAAACAAATTTATTCCTTTTATTTTAAACTCATACATAACTCATATTGACGAAATCTGTCTGACGACATATCACCATGACCGCGAAAAGATTTTACTTACATTAAGTGGTAGATTTGGAAAATGTCTGGATACAGATGCAGCGTTTAAATATAAAAGTCTTACAAAGAATTTATTAGACTTATTTAATAGAATCCATTTCCTTTCAATTCTATATTCTAACAACAAAAATTTACACTCACCTAAGCAAATATGGTCGGCGGTTTCAGAACAAGTGGCTCATTAATGCTGTAAGATAATAATAAATACAGTTCAGTTGAATTATACTCTCAACTCTCAGTATGTTCTTCACCGTAAGTGCCGCTGTCGAGTTTACGGTCGTTTTGTAAGGATAGGAACTTTGAGGATGTCATGGAAGACTTAGATGTTGATTTGCCTGTGACCAGTATCTTTCGGTGGATGGATTGTGTCAACCTTGCAAACAAAATTATATTTCGTCTGTAAATAATAATGTTTTTTACAAAACAGCCATGAACCGTCTTCATCCATAACTATGTCTTCAAAAATTTCTTAAGCGTTTTCTTTGCAACGGCAATTTGTTCTGAAATTTAGTTTGATACGGTCTGTTATGTCCAACAATACTCGATACATTAACTTCATAATGTCCTTTGTTCCTACTATTTACCTGTATTGTATACCTCTTCGAGATCTCAATACATTTCTGGCAATTAGCTACACAAGCAGTGCTTACAAATTTATGCAATATAATGTTTAAAATCGTCTATTCTCATAAGTAAAAACATAGCAATTTTGTACGTTACACTTTGCACTAAATAAAATAAACCATATAATAATCAGTAGAGGCACAAAGGTAGGTGAAATTATTACTTTTTTGCAGCGACTAGACAGACTCGTGTTTTGTCGATTCTCGGGGAAACCAATAGGCAACACGAACCCTTTCTTATTAAGGCGAATAGACACGAATCTGTCTAGTCGTTGGAAAAAAGTAATAATTTCACCTGCCTTGGTTATCTCTAATAATCAGCACTAAATGGAAAGGATGACTAGATGTCCGTAACAAGCGGTTTCTGCAGATGTTGAGAGTGACTACCAGCGACTAATTGGGGAAGTGAGAATTACGTGCCAGCAAATAAAACAACTTATAAGAAGAAATATATTTAATGCACAAAAAATTAGGGTAAGGAGAAACACAAAGAGAATAGAGTAATTATTTAGAACAAACTTTTGGAAGTAACAGCGAAATCGAAAAGGAGAATGGAACCGGATAAAAGGAACAATACCTGAAGCAGCAAAGAAGTAAGAAGGGGTATACGAACATGTATTGATAGCATGACGGAGAGGGCAGTGACAGCAATAGATAATATCAGAGAGTTGTATAGAAATACCAGAATTTTAGCAAATAAAAAAATTAGTATTGAAAAACTACTGCGAAAGAAAGAAGGGAAGCACGCACAACCACAGAAAAACAACTCGAACGATGGTATAATATGATGAATTTTTAGCAGAAGAGAAAACTAAAATGGAAAGAAAAAAATAGAGCAAAATGGAGACATACAGGATACATTGTTATTACCACTAGTAGATGATATATGGGAACAAGAATATATATCTTACCTAAGAAAGGTTATTTCAAGGAATGTGAGGGATGGAGAGGGGTGACGTTAACATGCACTGCTAATAAAATACTAACTTATATTATACACCAACAAATCTACTCTGAAGTAGGTAAAAAGTAAGGCCAACAACAAGCAGGTTTCAGGAAAGGAAATTATGTGTTGACCAAATAGCAACAGTGCAAATTATAATAGAGGAAGCAATAGAAATGAATTCATCTCTCATCCTGATGTTGCCATAGCCTTTGACAGCGTAAGCCACAAAGTACTACGAAAAATACTAAAACAAGTAGACATTCTCCAAGAGATGAGTCGACTAATTCAAATTATTACGTCAAAGCATCTTGACAAGTACTCCACAAAGCCACCTAACAAATGAAAAAGGAGCCTAACAAGGATATATACATATGCCCAAGCTACACCCTTCAAAAAATTAAGAGGTATGAAAAGCATGGTGGAGAAACTGGAAGCAGAAATTATAAAGGTAGGACTTAAAGTAAATGTGAAGAAGACAGTAGAAATAGGAATAGGCATAGAAGATGATCAGGAAAAAGTGTATATAAACTAATGTTGTTACTTGTGTGATTAGTGCAAAAGGCGGATCAAAAGCAGATATAAAATAACGGCTACTGAGAGCACAGCAAACATACGGAATATTCGGAAATATTTGGATGTTAACCCAGATTAGTCAAAAAACAAAAATAGGAACATTTAACAGCATGATAGTGAAGCATGGGCTGAATTTAAAAAAAGCCTAAAGGAAATACAGATATTTATAAATAAATGCTTGCGGAAGATTATTAGAATGTTCTGGCCTAATATGATCATCGACATAGAACTCAGAAAAAGAACGCAACAAGAATTAATAACAAAGGAAAAAATGGAAATGGAATTGGATAGGGTACATATTAAGAAAGAATAACGAAGACATAACAAAACATGCACTGAAGTGGAACAGAACTGGACGCAGAAGAAGAGGAAGACCCCAAATCATTTGGAATTGAGGAACGGAAGAGGAACGAAAGAAAATGAGTAAAAGCTGGAAAGAGCTGGAAACAGCTTTCAGTAATGGCTAAGGACAAAACACAGTGGAAGCGCTTCATGGATGCCCTTTGCTCCGTAGCTGAGTATATAGAAAATTATTATCCGCAAGTGCTTTATGTCAATTATAAAAGCATCATCGATCGGCAAAAATACTTACTCTATAGACTGACACAATATGCATAAAAATTCAAACAAACCATGCTTTTGCAACGATCGAAGTTGTTGTTTTGATTTCTTTTTGCAAAAACACCTTTGCATTCTATAATAGGATAAATATTGTTTTGTTCCTTGACAAAGCATCACTGCACACTTTTTCCGTCATAAAAGAGAAAAAGCAAAAGGGAGTTACGACTCGCCGTTCCAATTGAAACGCAATTTATCATCGTCACGGCAGGCCATGGCGAATGACAAAAGAACGGAGAACGTTCGTGGGTGCGTGTTTTGTTTAGACCTATGTTTGCCTGTTCCGGAGCGATACAGTCAAATAGGAGGTCTAATTGAAACATTATTTCGAAAAGAAAGATCAGTAGAGACTCGAACGTACCGAAGGGAAAGTGTGGGCGAGTAGGGTGTAGGGTTACAGTTAGCGTTATCGCCGTACGATCTTTCTACTTCGACTTCATGTTATTCCACCATTGACTTTATCGTTTGCTTATGATTCGACGTTAGCGTCGTTGTTGTTATCGTTCCAATCCCGGATTAGCTTCATCAATTTACAGCTACAGGGTGCTTTTGGCGTATACAGTTTCTTGAAAATATAAACGATTTTATTAAGTTGTATACTGATGCATAATTAGGATTAGAGATTGGAATTTTCTTGGACTCATCGAAAGTATTGGAGAGACTTGGTTTCAGAGGAGCGATGCATACGTTACTCACCTTCTATTTAGCGAACAGAATACACCGTGTATCGGCAAACAATAACAGAAAGTAAAAACGCGAAATTTCAAGGATCCATATTGGGTCCCTATCTGTCCTTGCTCTATACAAATGATGTACTGGAGATTGGTCATCAGTTCATGGAATGGCGGAGACACAGTGGTGATCATCGAAAAAAGGGAAAACGAGTTATTCAATCAAACTATAGTAAATGAAATAACTTTAATGAATATGGATAAAACGAACTTAATAAAATCCACACTACAAATTCCAGAAAAACTGAAGTAATATACAACATACACGCTTAACTTCAACAGAACATATCAGGTTTCTCGGATTAGAAATAGATTACCGCTTAAACTATAAAGATCATGTTGCCGCACTAATAACTAAAGTTACCGGAATGGTGTATGCCCTGCGCATGATTTCTTTTTAAGTAAACGCCGAGGCTACCCACGTTGTCGTTAATTCGATGGTTATCTAGCATCATTTGATAAATTTTTTAGATGTTATCGGTAGTGTTTGCAGTTTTTAGCTATCTCGAGTATTCATTGTTAACCAAGCTGGTATGACCATGTTTAAATTCAGATGCCTAAAATTTAACTATAGCAAAAAGTCTCTGAAAACAGAGTCCATCTTGGCCTTAATTTGCGTAGGCGTATTGCCTTTTAAATGCAAGAATTTAAGGACGGCCTATTTATAGAATTTGTACAAAAAATATTTTTGTATCGATTGAGCTAAATGACCGTTAAACAACAACTGAGCGTCCAACATGGTTGACATTTTCAGAAGTATTATTCAACACACACTGGATATACTAATAGATAAATATATTGGAATACTTTTCTTTTGTATTACGCATTTTTTTTGTAGAATATAAGTATTAATTATTGGACCCCTTTCCTTGTTAATTATTTACTATTAGATGTTAATAAAAATTATCGATACATACAGGGGCTCACTGGGCGTGATCTCCACCTTTACGTACAAAGGGGTATGTGGTTTTGCGATGATTATATTCACGGGACAATCAGGACAATCTGCTTTTGACTATGGCGCGTTGGGAATTGTGCGTTCGATTCCTACCAGAAATGATGACAACTTTTCTGCTAGATTTTGTCGCAAGTGATCATTCGTATATTAACTGCGCGTCATTCTTTATGGTGCCGAGGAGGAAATGATTCTAATGATAAACTTTAGTTAAGTTTCAAACTTAACTAGTAATATTTATGGATGATAATGAACTGATATCATCAAATAACGTCGTCATTGGAAGAAAATATTTGAAAGTTTAATAATTAAATTTTGCTTGTTAATTATTTTGATTAATTATTTTGCCAACGTTCCATTTTATTTTTATATGCCTTACTTTATTCATAGGATTCTACAAAGTTCGAAGTCCAGATTCCAGATCAAAATGGTTGATTGCTTTGGTGTGATGACAAATCCAGGAAATTAAAAGCCGGGTGAAAACCAAACAGCTACTTTAGTAAGTCGTTAAATAAGTAGAAGTAACACAAAGAGGGTTTTATTCTTTTCAATTGCTCTGGACCATTCAGTACTCTTAAAGTTAATTGTCAAGTTGATGTTTTGTTTACATCACAGTTCTGACGTCGCTTTTTGGTACGTGCGTGACATTTCATCCGACGAGCGCTCTAATGCTTGCAAAGGAAGGAGTGACAAGTGAGAGGATGTTTGCTAGCTGCGAACAAGGAATGAATTGAAATTGAGGTTAGGAGATAAAGTTGGTAATTATCGTCTTCATGACAATATAAACGGGGCTATAACTTGAACTAATTATAAGTCCTCGGTTCGATTCCCGACAGTACCTATTCCAGAGCGAGAATCCGCCCCGTCGACACTAACAAACCGGGTACCGGGAGCTTATCCTAATTACGGATATAATTAGTGTTGTAGCTGTGCCTGTTCGGTACTGCCTCTCTGCTCCTGCAGTTATACTACTCCTATTCCTGCCGCCAGTGTCATTACACCACCGCACCGCCGATGCTGTTTTGTCATCGGCACACCGGCGTTGCCCGGCAACTGGTGGTAACGCGAACATCGTATTTGATTCGTCCGCATTTTATGGATTTTCGGCCGACTGCCTTTTTGTGTAATTAATTATATTTCACTCTTGGACCCGCCAACCGTTGGTAAAGGACTACATATACATACTATCCTCCTCTCCGTTACTTCTATCTCTCTCTTTCCATCGTGCATTATCTCCCCGTCTTACTCGTTTCCTACTAACTCTTCCGCATTTAATGCCGGTCTTTCAGTAATTGCTTACTTATGAAATTGATGGTCTCGCAGGGGGAGTAATGATCACAGTCTGGCATAACTTTACTGCTTACGTTATCAAATTGATGTTTACGCTGTGTTCTCTTACATCTTACAAAAAGTACGTAAGATATTGCCTAGCCTAAAGTATTAATTCACATAACACAATTATGTCCATAGTACAGCGAAAGAATTTAGTAACCGCGGTGTTTGCCAGTAAAGAAAGAGATACGTGAATGTAGTGACATGTATCTCATCTTCGTGGGATATATTGTTGTGTTAGGTCTACGTAGATTTAATTACTATTGAATAGAAATTGTTTTCGTTTTTAAGAGACTTCACAAGCAAGCGACAAAGCTTACGTTTATATTTAATATGTATACATGTACTTACCATTGAATGGATAATTCCAAACTTATGCAATGAAAATGTGTGATTTTTAATGATGTCTTTTATAAACAAGTAAGCAGCATTCAAATAATGTTCATTTACATTTACCATTCATACATTTAACTATGGATTAGTTTGATGTCATATGAAGCTTTTCGAAGCTCTTTACATGCACTTCTTTTAATTTAAAACTTAAAAGCTGTAAGCAATTACTTAATAATGAAGAATGTAAAAGTACTTTCGGGAATTAGCAGTAAATAGGTATGTTAATATAAAGCACGAAAATGCTGAAATGCCTATTTTGTGACAGCCGATATTCATTCCTTTTAAAGATTTTTAATCGTTTAATGTAATTTGGACCCTTTCAAGTGATAAAGTATTTTTGGAATAAACTTCTTTTGTTTCCATGTTAAATCTATTCTTAATTACGGGCATTTCTGCAAGATTCATAGCTTGAAGTATTCTTGCAAGCGACAAATCATATTTGTTTAACGCACGTCTGCTGAAAAAAAAACAATAAATGTTGTTTTTGCAATTACTATTTTTCTTTTCGTTTCTTTTTGGCTTAAAAAAATGCATACCTATGCATCGTGGTCGCCCATGGGTTAAGACAAAAATACAGGGAGTAATAAAGGGAGTTGAGGGTATGCTGGCGACGAAAAATTAATGTTTCGTGCATGTGTTATTGCAGGGGAAATATTAGAGATAGTTTTGAAGATTTTCAGTGATCATACGTAGCCATTGCTTTATATCTCTTTTATGGTTAACTAGTTTACATAAAAGATCTTCCCCCATATGTGTCCTTAATAAAGTTAAAAGATAATCTAACAAGAACCCTAAACATGCAGTGATTAGTGTTTCTTAAAAGCTTGTTGTATTTAAGTTATTACTTTCAAATTTGAAAAGCCAAATGTAGCTAAATCATAGTCGAATAAAATAACAATTATTTTCATACTTACATGTAAATTTAGCAACCTATTTATAGAGAATGTTGCATTGATTGGCTTGCTTCAATTTCATTTCTCTCTCTTTCCTTCTGCTTGTCAGAAAGAAAGAACGTCATTACAAAAACTCGAAATGGAAAAAAACCATGTAATTACACTCCCAAATGCTTTCTTATCATGCATACGACCGCCTGACGCGGAACCTAATATCTCTACCATTACTAATTCAACAGTTAATTACGAAGCGCAGCCCTCGTAATGCAGTCTAATATTTAACTAATTGTTTCAGCCATTATTAATATCGGCGAAGAACGCTTTCCGAAAGCAAATAATATTTTCGCTGGGTTGGCAGTGCGCTTCCCCGTGGCTGGGGATTGGTAACGGATTTACAGCCGCATATTTTACTGCCGGAACGGCATATTACGTTGATCCACGGGTTACGCTATCGCGATGGTGCTCGACTTAAACTTAAATAAACATAGCGTAATGTTTGCTTTGAATTGCCGCAATATTATGTGCTACTTTTACATGTCGCGAATTCTGGTTGCTTCCACACAATTTTCGACAACCATGTAATTTCGTGGTACAACAAAATTCAAAAATAAAAAAACTCCGAAAGCATTAAAAAAAGGATTTTTATCCAATTTTTTTAATGCTTTCGGTTAACAAATTACCAACAAGCCTCTGCTTCTTGCGGATCTGGTCAAATTTGCAATATAATTGATTTATTTCAGAGAAAATTCTATGGAAAATATCTTTATATTGCCTTTCTACATTCGTTTGCGTTATAATAGTTAAATTAAATTTTATATTAATTTAAATAAAATAGAGTTTTTTTGTGTAACGTTTATAGGGCCACTTTTTTATCTGAAGTGATGTGATTTATTTATTAATTTATGATAGTTTTGCTTTTAGAATTTGTACGAAAAATATTTATTTATTACCAAGGAAATACTTGAAAGGACTTCATTGTGCGTGGAATAATTCGCTGACTGGGGACTAAAACTGGGAGTAATTTGACTTTTAAAATATCTCCCAAAAATCCTAACGTGGTCCATTATAAGCCAAGCTCAAATTTTTATCTGAAGTAATAAAAAAGAACCTCCGTTTTTACCTCGTGGACCGTCACCACGCCTAAAAAAATAGGAACGATTGTTCAAAATAAGTGATACTACGTCAAACAAACACTATCGGCAATGGGTAGTGGAAATTTTCAACAAAAATCATATTTGGGATGCTTTTGATAAACAACAATGATTGGTTAAAGATTGGTTTCTTGGCCTCATTATTTTTCATGATATATAACAATTAGTTAGCAATTATAATCTGTAAATCAAATAGATATGCTGAATGTAACTTAAACAATAAATTATTGTCGTCAATTATTTCTTTTCGGGAATACTTACGCTCCGTGTGAAATTCATGAAATTAATTAGTTCCATATTTCCACGGATAAATTTATTAAATTAGTTTCCAAGAAACCAAAGTAAAGAAAAGCAACCGTACCTAGGTTTGATGTAAACGTGGCATGTTTTCGAGAGGAATTTCAACAAGTGCGATTTCGAGAGCCTCACGTTAATTCCATTCCTCGCTATCCTAAACGCAAGGAGCAATTAATTCAGTTTTAAAGTTAATTTATTTGTGTACACAAGTTCGGACGCAGTACCTAATCACCTTAATTAAACGGGCCTGGTGCGCCGTACGTTTTAGCTCTCTCACCTATACGGACCAGTCGGTACGATTTCCTCCTCCTAGGTGGCGCGTTGGTAGTGGAATAGGAAACGGAAAGGCCACCGCGACCATGGTACCTTCTTCCTCTTACTTCTAGCCACATAGGTATTTCCCGTACATTGCAACTATTTTGGATTGATTGCGCTGCCAGATTAAAGTAATTGTGGCCAACTTCGACTATTACACTTCTATTGTGCTATCCATTCTGGGAGAATAGCTAGCCGCGCGCTCGCCTCAGCAACAATTAATTTATCTTTTGTAAAACGGATTAGGTGCCTTTCTAGGTAGATAGGTGTATATGGTGATAAAGTTACCTAATTAGATTTTGGTCTAAAATGTTTGGGAAAACAAAGAGATACGGCAAATAAATTCTTACTCGATGTAGCAATAAATAGTAGATGAAGTGTTGCAGGTAAGAGCGGAGAAGCTAGAAACTATTTGAAATAAAATTGATGAATAACATAAAAGTTAGGTTTTTTTTGGGACATTACCATTAAATCTCAAAGGAAATAAATATTGCATATATTTAAGTGTAAATCTATGATTTAAACGAAATTTCCGATATTAGTGCGCTTTTGGAAGTGGACACCACAAGGTCTTGGTTTGTCACTAATCAATCATTTGTGAGATACGAGCCTTGTCATAATGAAGTTGTTCTAATTAACAAAAATATGTTTTTTAAGAAATTTACCACGTTATCAAAATAATAATAATAAAATTAACGCATTTTTCTAATTACTTAAGAAAGGCTTATTCACTTTTGACACAATACGCTATATTTTAAGTAACAAAGAAATAAAAATATCAAGGTATTCCTAATACGGTGGTACCTCGGTTTACGGAATTAATTAGTTCCAAAAAGCATTTTGTAATTCGAAATTTCGTAACCGGAATCAAATTTTTAGAGGAAATAAAGGAAATGGAAGGAAATAATCCGTTGCCATAACCGAAAAAATATTTATACATTTCAAATGTTAAAATAATGAAATAGAGAATCAACAAAAAAATTATATGATTGAAAATAAAATAGAAATAACTTCACTTATCTGTACAGTACCATTAATGACTCTTTTTGGAGTATGGGAAACGACGAGGGTGAAATGCCTTTTTCATTTATGTCAAACCTTGATGATAACATCATCTATTACAGTTCACATGATTTACAATTATCCATATTAAATCGTTTCAAAACTTTGATTGTATAATTTTTCAGACGTATTTATAAAATTTTCGCTTTCCGCTTATAATTTATTTCCAGTACTACGAAATGTTTTAAATTACCTTTATCCTTTAAACTGAAATTTTTTAATTAAATCGTGCATGCAACTCTCAACAAATTTTCCATTTGTACCTGCCAATACCATATCATCTACAAAGAGCAATAAAAATACTAAATCATTATCACAAACTTTAGAATATAAACAATAACCATAATCTAATCTCTTAAATCTAATATTAACTAGAAATTTGCTAATTTTATCATTTCAACATTGTTTCACTCCGTAAATAGATTTATTTGTGTATGTCCTCCTTCAAGTCTTCATTTGTCTTGACGTTTAGTTGTTCCAAAATATAATTGTACTGATTGCCTACCGATACCAGTGTTCCTATTGTTGGCATTTTCATTACTGGAGGATATATATTGTCATAATCGAAAGATTCTCTTTGAGCACAGCCGTTTACAACTGATCTCGCTTTATATTGATCTTCAATTTTTCGTTCTAATGATTTGAACGCGAATACCCATCTTGTTTTTAGAATTCCCCAGTCTCTGGTAATCCTACTTCTGTCCAAGTATTATTTTCCTTTATAGAGTCTATCTCTCGTTTCATCGCTCGTCTCTAATGTTCCTTGTCTCGACCATTCACTTCATGGAACTCTATAAAAGATATTGCATTAAATACCGTAAACATATTTATCATATTTTATGGTAATTTTATCGTCCGTTGACTCATCTTTCTGCCAACATCCTCAGTTATAGTGTCTTTAATTCCTTTATTTATTTCTTCTTCATTCACTACGTCTTCATCTTCATCTCTATGTATAACAGCCAAATTTCGTTCCTTATAATAAAATTTATTTTTGTTAAACGCTTCAGCTGTGGTGACTACTATTTTTTTGTTTTTCTAAATTTCACCCCGTCGTAGAATAACCCAGCATTATACATTGCTCCATTTTTTAATAAAATTTATGTCTACTTATTTCCTTTGGGATATGCTAAACAACGAAATATTTGCGTTCTTTCTTTCTTTCGTCCGTAATTTCTTCTGTATTTCAACTTCTCCGAGTATATTATTCTCCGATAGCAGCATTTTAATCTTATTGGTAATAACTCCTTCCATTGAGAGATTCGATACAATAAGTTTTCTCCACCTGAACTACTATTTTTTTATTTTTTACTTATCTGAGATACCATGTGTGTGTCTGGTGCCGTCTAGACCAATAACCTCTTGTAATAAATCAAATAATATGACTTCTTAACTGATGTTTTATTTGACGTTCCTTTTACATCAGCTAACTATTACGGACCATTACCCAACAACCCTCACTTACCTTGCATTTCTAGAACATTGGATATTACCTTTAATTAGATTAAATATAAGGAAGTCGTTAATATTTAAAATTACATTTTATCCCTCTTTATTGTGTTCAATAAAGTGTATGAAGAATAGAAAAATCACAGAAGTTTCCTTTTTGTTTTTTCGTTTAAACATTATTTGTTGCATGGTACATCCACCATAAAAGATAAAGTTTCACAAAATGATACTTTTATTTATCGTGTTGTCCGTACGTATGGTGCTAAACTAGTTTTCCCTAACATTTTGTAGTCAACATTTGATTCGATTTTGATAAACTATCGATCAAATCTCACAGCTAGAATCTAAACATGTGCCGGATGT
Source organism: Oryctes borbonicus (assembly GCA_902654985.2). Classification (NCBI taxonomy): domain Eukaryota; kingdom Metazoa; phylum Arthropoda; class Insecta; order Coleoptera; family Scarabaeidae; genus Oryctes; species Oryctes borbonicus. Next base: position 1,517,077 of record LR736858.1, on the reverse strand, counting down.
TTACGTATGAAGGTAAAACTAAAACACCATCTTTCTTCCTACTGCATTCCCCATTAAATGTATATAAAGTCGAACTGGCAGTTACAGGGAAACTTAGAAGATTTAGTTTCGCCATTGTACATAAATCCAAAGAAAATCTTTGTTGTGGCAGTGATAATGAGCAGTGAATGTTATGTTGGTAAGTAAAACAACAGAAAAATTTTCAGTTTTCATTTTTTTTTCGTTGGAAAAGTACAAGGTAAAAGTGCTCTACTTTATTTAAACTTTTGAAATTTAGTTTCTTACTGGAAATTCCATGTTGAGACGAAAATTAAGGTAGGACGTAATTAAATTGCATATTATCCTTACCGGAATTTCTTTTTTCAGTGTATGTATGTCAAGGTGTTAACCTAAAGTTCGCCTACTTATACCAGTCCCACTTATAAAGGAAAATAGGTAAATACCTCTACTAAGGGATAAACGCTTAAATCAAAAATTACATTTAATACATTTGTGGTTAACGGCGAGGCGTGAGCCAGACTTTTGCATGCGGACGGGGGTTCTCTCTGACCGGTATAGTCTCACCGAAACAACGGCATAATTAAAATAAAAAGTGAAACGGTCGTTCCCGCTACCACAGTGTTGACCGCAACGCAGTTGTTGCACCAGTTCAACAGAATGTTCCCATACCCAGGCTGCCGCCGCCGTTACCGCCATATACTTTTAACCACCCCAGTAGCATATAGCATAGCCGGTTTCGCACGCCGCGCCGCGGTCTATCCACGAGTATAGTCGATGCGAAAGCGCCCCATCTCTGTACAAACCGGAGCAAATATTTGCCTAGCTCCGCTCACAAAATTAAGTGGAATTGAAATGGACTCCAAAGGTAAACTGACGGGGTCTACTACGTCGAAGAGAGACGAATATGGATTGACTTCGGACTCGCTGCTACCCTGATATTGTTATGAGTGTGCGTGAGTTTGTGGGGGGTGCGTGTGCTTATGTGAGTGTATAAGTATATGCGGGAAATATTGAGTAAGATAAATTACGATAAGGTTAATTGTATCATTAACAATAATAAGCTGCTTGTAAGCTGCAATTTCCATAACATGCAAATTAATATAGGGATAGCTCTTTATCAACACCAGTATAAGCAATGCGCCTGGGAGATCCAAGCAAAATTTAAACTGATTTTTTGTAATTTCAAGACCTATTTACATCAATTTTATAACTGTTTTAATCTTTAGTGGGAGAAGAAGCAGTAATTATAAAATAATTAAGACTAAATTGCCTATTTATTAAGATAATCTTATTACGAACTCAAATGTTATAAATTTAATTTATTTAAGAATCTTTGGTTTTTTCAAAAACCTTCCTTTAAGCCAGAGCTTCTTAAACGTTTTTCATTCATGACCTCATTTTTTTACGAGATTCTTGGCGACCTCAAGTATTAAATATGCAAAAGCAGAAATGAATACATAAATCATTTATTTTTGGTTGTATTGTATACATATAGAACAGTAGTTACATTATTTTTCAAAATAAAAGTAGTTTTAAAGATTTGATTCAATATCTTTGAGGTCTTATATACTCAAATGACAAATTGTAGCTTTTTAATCTATTTAAATTAAAAAGTCTTTAATTTATTTTATTAATTACCTCACTCTTCAATTTTAATTATTAACATCGACGATGTAACGTATTTAAGAATTCTTTCGTGTAACATTATTTTTAATGGATTTTTTTGCTGAAACAGTGTCTTGATGGGTCATGCAGTGTGTAAAACTTACATAACCAAACCTCCAGTTTTAAAAAAATAATCAACATAAATCTATATTTGAAGATCTTCCAAATATATCTTTAGTTTATTGAGCATATGTAGGATACTTGCATTCAAAAATCTTTTCTAATTTTGAGGGTTTCATACTCAGCACGACCAGAACGTTATTGCAAATTAAACAAAGCGGTCAAACCACTGCAGCGCTTGCGTGGCGTGGCGCATCACGTTAAATATTGTGCGTTTATGAAATAACATATAAACTGAAACTTAAATGTTTGAATTTAATTTTCACAACCTCACCATTTCTCTTCGCGACCTCGTTTGGGGTTGCGAGTTATAGTTTCAGAAGCGCTGTTTTAAACAATAATTACACATACATTCTGCATGTATTTTTACAATCTTCTTCGGTTTTCAGTAGAGCAGACGCAATGGCGCTGTCTTTTTTCGTCTCCCAGCTGTATTACCTTAGCTGTCGCAAAGCTTTCGTCAGCGAATTTCTTCAATGACATAATTAGGTTATTGTGAGAAGATCAATTTTGTATAAACTAAAATTCTGTTTATTATCTGTAAATTAAGTATTCCTCTCGTTTTAGCAGTTCATTCTTGCAGCTGTTCTTTCACTACATTATTGCATGAGAATTTATTGCAGTAATATTCACTATAAAGCAAAAGAGGACCATTGGTTACTTTCTACTGTTTCTAGTTAACATTATATGTTTCACCAATCTTGTCTAAAACATCTACTCTGGGTTTAACGTCATTGTAAGTAATAGGGCTTTTTTAGATGAATAGGAAGATTCGTTTATTCTGTTGACACTAAAATAACTGGCTCTTTCTTTTTTGAAACAATAGTTACTTTATCTCAAAAGCCATGTATACTTGAGAGCCGACGTCTATTTTTCACAGAAAGAATTTTACTAAGTCTCTTTTGGTTTGGTTTCGAACTAGTTCCATAAAGGATATTATTATAATTATACGCTGTTTTGTTTCTTCCAGTAACACACCTCCTTTTATATGCTTCCAATTTTTCATAGTGAGTGCACTAAACGAGAAGGATACGTAAGTACAACAACAAGCTAAATGTAACAATTTTTTTATCAAGGTTTGTTGTATCAATGGCCATATACTTTCATATTTATTGACAAACAATATAATGAAAAATTCCTTAAGTTTGTTTCGCTTGTCACAAAGTAAGTTAGTAAACCGGTATTTATTATATTGATAAACATTTAATTTAATACACGTGCTTTATTGGTACAATAAATTTATTAGTCAGTACAATATTTTTTTTTTTGCTATGATGGAGCGAAGTCAACGAACGTGATTTATTGAATTCATTTTTGCAGTGTAAGCAAGTATAGAAAACATCTCACGCATTGTTGCTAATTAATTTTTGCTCGTTCCTCACATGTTGTAAATTCATCATCTCTTATAAGTCTCATCAGGAAACTGAATGATTTATTGACATCACCGGATGAAATATGAATACTCTAGTCCCTTCTGCTGCAGTCCACATATCTCTAAGAGTGTGGCGGTTACTTCTAAGTAAATTGCTGAAATATAAAAGTTCCAATAAAGCCTCATTGCCGTCTTATATGTGCAATTTGCGTCTCTGTCCCTGAAAAATTTGGCTGAATTTTTATTATTTATAATATATTTATTTGTATAATGTACAATGACATCGATTATCAAGTCGTACAAAAAGTAATTCCAATACTGCATCTTCGTTTTGTAATCCTGGGCAGCTCTCAGAACACTCAGTAGTCACAAGTAAATTTTATGGTCTTCTTCTTGAAGTTTTCAAAAGCTTTACTTCATGGCCCAAACTGTTCTAGACCAAGTTCATACTGAATAGTTTATTAAAGCACCAAATCAGAAGATATCGTCAGGATGTATGTGTGGTTCTCACAGTACAATCTCAAACAAAGCGTTGACAAAATGAAAATATTACTGATTACTAACACTACAAGGAACTCCCTCGGTTTACTTTATAAAAACTAGATACCTGTATTATCTGAAGAAACCTATATTTCAGGATTGTCGTTGAATAATGCTTTCAAATGGAAATCCCACACCCAGCATTTGGCCAACATATTTATCAGTTTGACCTATGTACTCAGAGTGATCTTGTTCACAATAAGCCAAGAGGCAGCTATGTAAGCATTACATCCCTATGTTCATTAATCATGCCTCTCATACGGTATTAATTTTTGGGGCAATAGTGTTGATGTGCAAAGTGTATTTGTTGCGCAAAAGAGACGTATACGCAGCATTTTCAGTCCAAAACCACGAGACCTTTGCAGGACTGTTTTTGCAAGATTCTTTACACTTACCATGTTTGGGCTCTACATCTAGGCTCATTACTAAGTCACTCACACGTATAAAGTACTACAAGCGCATCCACTAAAACCAGCACAAACAAAATTTTCTAAAGCACAAAACAGTGTTAGGTATCTCCTTGGTCAAATACAGTATAGCTGATGTTTTAAATTTATAACTCATTCTAATTCTTCTGTTTGTCTTATATTTTCGATGTATTGTTCTATATATTCGCGTATTTTTCTGCATGAAGTATGAAACTAGAAAAATCCGCAGGAAACAAAGTTTATTGTTGGTACTCCTTGAAACTTATGGAATTACAGGTCCAAATATTTCTGTAATTAAGCAAGTAGAAAGAAATTGAAACATGGCAATGTGGCACATACAGGCGACTTTTTCTTCTTATTTTACATACACCGAAATACACGATCAAAGCTTGAAACGCGCGACGCCCTATCTAAAACGAGACATTAGCGTATCTGTTTCGAATAAGACGTTAGTCACACATGTGTACGACATTTAGTGGCATTAGTTCCAGTCTGGCCGACCTCACAGCGTCAAAAATACTAGCAAATTATCCCCTACGACCGGTCGATGCTTCAATTGTTTAAACAATGCTCGTCTTGTTAATCGTGTCCATGTGGTTTTCCTTAGTTACGGCGTCGGTCGTGCTTCAAAGAGTGTCTCTACGTGCGCTCGCCAAAAACTAGCCTTTATTAGACGATATTATTTATAAATGTCCCGAAGGAACCTTTACTGAATAGGTGTATTATATTTTAAATGTTTCCTGCGTCTTAAAAGTGCTTGGTGCATGGTATATGTATTTATGTATTTCGAAACTTAATTGGTCCCGATTTTTAGAAGCGTGTTGGAGTTTATTTTCCGTTTCATTATATCGTCGTTGGCCGGTCGTCTTATTTAAATAATTTCTCTTTGATGCAGGAGAGAGACGGGCACGTTCCGTAAGAAGTCGTTCGGGTTATTTTCGGTGGCGAGTGACGAATGCGCGAAATCGCAAAAATGAATTTCGCTCCACTGTAGACGTATGACAGATTATCGTGAACAGAAAAAGTCGCATACCCGATCTGGCTTGCTTCCGACCGTGATAATATTACCGACCGGATTGTTGAATTTACCAAGTGAGCTCTTATATGCGGGCAGAATTCATTGTCATACGTTGTTAATGTTATATGGTTATACATTCCATAGTTGAGATTGAAATCACTCTCAAGAGTTCGATTGACGGATCGCCATTTCGCCGTTCTTTTATTTATGCATGTTTTTGTGTTCCCTACTACTTTTTCCAATTTGTCTCTATCTTGAATGTCCAACATCCATTCCCGTATTCCATTTACCTCGGATTATTTTTCTTCGTTGCATTTCATTTGGTTTCCATTTCATAATTCTTGTCAAGACCAATTCCTTCTCTCTTTTGTGTCTTCTTGAAGCTTACATTATTCTTATTGTGTCTTCGCCTTTTAATAATATTTTTATTTCGGTGTTCTTTAGTCTTCTATACTCTTCATCTATTTTCTTTGGTCGGTCAATTCTCCTTATAATTTTCCTCTCTCTGGGGGCTTCTTAACCTTTCTACGAAAGACAGATGCATACAACACTACAGATCGGGTAGCCGTTTTATATATTTTCATTTTTAGGTTTGTATCAACTTTAACTTTCATATATGTATTTCTATTGATTAATTTGATTTTAACTTGACTGGTTTTCTCTGGTGAGGGTGAAGATGACTTCCATTCTGGCAATTGTTTTTGGATTACGGATACGGATACGCAATCGGGACAGGAAGTTTGTTGCTATTCTTTTCACGTTCAATTCTTTCCGACAAAATCAGGTGACATGTGCTATAAGAACAATGACAATGCCTGCGATGATTCAGAACGGCATTCCGAACAGCAGCGACATGTTTTCATGTAACACCGGTTGATGTTCCGCCTTTTTCGATTTAAAATGTCGCCTTAAATGCTTCCTTCAGCTTTTGTGTATTTTTTGCGCCGTACAAGTGTACCTTTAATTGTTTGAAGAACTTCAAAGTATGATAGAATCTTAACATTAACATTTATTTTGCAGTATTGTGACATTTGTTTGAGCTTATTGGACTTCGTTAATATACTTGCCAGTAAAACTAATAACTTTTGTACAATTCTGATATCCCTAGGCCCGATGGGAAATGATCAATAAAAGTTAGTCATGCGAATAATATTCATGCAAAGAAGTTCGAAATTCTGAACCTCTGAAACCTTCAGATCCCAAATTTTTCATAGTCTTCGTACGAAAGTAATAGATCAGTTGATGATGATGAATGTTATCGACCCTCATCAAGCGGTATTATACGAGAACATGTCGTTGTCCTTCGGGAATGCAGTTCTGTATGATCGTTGGTATACTATCCAAAACATCCGTAACATTATGGCACAGCGGATTTTGTACGAAGAATTGAAAATGATGAGAGAAGCAAAGTTTGTGTCAAATCTGCTAAGCAATGAACAGAAACAACGTCGCATGGATGTCTGTAAAAAACTAAAAGTATAGCTTCGAACTGAACCAAATTATATTTATGAGGTTGTTACAGGTAGTAAAGTTGTGTTTATGGGCATGATCCCTAAACCAAATAATAATCCAAAGAATGGAAGAGTCCGTCTTCACCTTGGCCACAGAAAGTTCGTCAAGTCAAAGACAAAATCAAGTCCTTAGTAATAGTTTTTGTCTCTATTTATGGGATGACTCGCGAAAAGTTCGTACCTTCAGGTCAAACGATTAAGTCAGCGTTCTAACTTGAGGTGCTAAGGCGGTTAAGAAGGATATGAGGAGGAAACGTCTAGAGAAATGGTACAAGAACGATTGGCTTCTTCGCCATGACAACGCAAAGCCATATATCACTTTTATCCTGTAGCAGTTTTTGGCGAAAAATAACATGGCCGTTGCTCCTCATCCAGCGTATTTGCCCGCCTTGATTTCTCCTCTGTACAAAGATAGAAATCAAGTTGGAGAGCAGAGGATTTGTAATTATAGAGAAGATTGGAGTTGAACCGCGAGAGATTCTGAACACATTAACAACACAAGGCATTCTTTTTATGACAGATGCACAGAAATTGATGTGTGCACTCCCAAAGGAACTAATTAAAAGGTGACGGAGGCGCCTAAAATCCTAGTGTCCTTATACCCACATTTGTGATGGTAGTTCATTAATAATCTGAGCAGTTTGTTTTGCATTGTTTCACTGTACTGGGTTCCTGGAAATTCTTTATACCATAACAATCATAGCGACACAGGATTCTACTTTATTTTAACTATTATTCTTACAATGTTTCAACAAGAATCTTTCTTTTTACTGCTCCATTTATTATTACTATCAATATTTGTTCAAAATTAAAAAAAAAATAGCCGTAAAATCTATTTATATTTTGGGTTATGCTAATTACTCACTACAAGTTATTAAAGAATGCACTTGTTTAATTAACCACCAATTTTCTTCTAAGTAACATAATAGCCCCAAGCCAAGACGAAAAAGATGTGCAAATACAGATTGGAACGATATTTAAGTATTGTCAAACATTTACATTGCTCCTTAACGCTGTCTAATCAAATTCATAAAAGTACGGGGAGAGGATGAGAGAGGTATGTTGAGGGGACGATGGTGTAACACATGCCTCGCGTGTACATGATATTGTCCATGGCAAGAGGGATCAACTAGGTTGTTTAATGATTGGGGCAGACAATCGACAATCGCTCGTAATGACGTAATTTGACGATATGTGAACAGCTGTTAGACAAATGACGGTAGAGCCAACAAGCCGCCAGGATTTCAATGTCGTTTTCCCGAGAGACTGTGGCCTCGACAGCACCGGGATATTGCGATGGGGGTCAGCCAAGACCGACCCTCTGGCTACGCTCGTAGTCTGCATATATCTACGTTAGGATCGTAATGTGTATGTGTGTATGTAATAGTCTGTTGTACAGAGAAGAGCGTTTATAATTCGTTTAATTTATTCGATCGTCCAGTGGACGGTGATGATAGTTGTGAAACATCATATTATGGTTGCGGGTAAATTATCCGAAGGGACGGGATTGTATGTGTTATTCGCCATACCCTAATTTTTGCTTTTTATGACCTTGAAGTCGTTTTTTATTGCTGCCCTTTTTTGGCAAAGACATACAGGACGATCAGTATAACAATAATAGTAATAATTTATGTGCTCTATAAAGCCCAAATATACACAAATTAGACTAATAATAATAACATAAAGAACAAATGTAAACAAACGCTCAGAAGGCGAATAATATTTGTGGGTATATATAATTCTTTTAAATCTACGCAAAATCCTTTGATTGAAAACATTTGATATAACTAGGGCTGTTGCTCGAAACCGGATACCTAGTTACGTGGGTACTCGAAATTTCTAGTACCGGCTCAACCCGACATCGGGTTATTTTTGATAAAAAGAAAGCTCGGTCCCTCATTTTATACTTTTTCCGAAGATAATTTACATCGTCCTCGAGACTATGTAATATACCTTAAATTGTGTTCTAAAAAAATTTATCTGTTTTAATTTCCGAGATATTTATTAACATTCAAAAATTATGCAAATTTTTAGACGAGGCTGTACCCCAAAATCGGACGATTCAGCCGCTAAAAGAAATTGTGTTGTTCTCATACAACTTTCACTCTCTCTAGTGTCATCAAAATCTGAATACTTGGTTTGTCGGTGCTCCGTTGTTAGAAGGCAAAATAAATTATCACACTTATTCTTTTTGAAACAATAAGAGTAAAGTACCCTTCAATCAAGAGCGCTCATCTATTCTAGCTGTAAAATCTTCTTTGTTCATTCTTTTCTAAAAAAACCAAACCAAACCTTTCTACTTGTATAATAGATATTTCTTTTTTTAATCTTTCAATCTGACTTTGATTTTTCTAAGTTTTATTAGGATTTTAAGGTCTTATGTACGGGGAAAGAAAAATGAACCTTTTTTCCTTTGGCTTCACTTTATTCGGCTATGTTTCGTCACACATATTGTCGACCTCTTCAGGCATTCTACAAAAGGTATTTTGTTTTTCTAATATTTATCTAAAGTAATCAGCGTAATTTTCTCTATTTCTTTCCTACTTTCCTCTATTTTTATTTGACTGTTCTTACTTTTTACTAATTTTACTTTCTTATTTAACAATTAAGTAACGATAATTTTTCGATAAATTCTTTTTTTAATTTAGTTTATTAATTAAAAATATATAAGGTAAGCAACCAAACGTGTACATTTAATGGCAGACACCATATAAATGTATTTATAGGATTTTTCTTTCGTGTGGATTTTATTAATGTTTTTATTCCGTTTTCGTCTCTTTTTTTTAATATATATTTAATGTATTGTTTTTAAAATTTTATGATTGTAAATAGAAAAAAGAAACTGACTTAATTTCTTACGTTTTAAGATTTCCAAATTAACCCTATTTATTTACAGATAAAAAGCTGGCAGCTGAGTACTTGATTATGTTTATGTTTATGTCTTATTTTATGTCTTCTCTATGTTTGCTTTTTTTTATATTGAACATTTCCTTGACAATAATTAGGTCCCATTTCTAAAATGTTCTTGAAATTAACTGGATATTTATATTGGTGGGCATTCTCTAATGCAGGTGTTGTTGTGTTTGTCCTATGTACGTGTTCTCAAAACATTGTAATCAATTTTATAAATAACATAAGTTTTGTCTGAGAGTTTGATCTTTTGTTGAGTGTGGGTAAAAATTTTCTTGTTGTTTTTACATGGTTAAATTATTAAATTGAATGGTTTAATGATTTGTTTTGAATTCTGCTTCAGATAGCGTTGGATGGTAATTCAGAGCAACATATTCTCTCGGTGTTTTTGATAGGTTCTAATATTTTCTAATAGATAGGATGAAATATTGAAAATAAACTATTGAATGAAATAGAAACTTTAGACATAAGATAACCTTTGGATAAAACAATTTAGAAATTTAATTTAAGACAAGTAGAAAACAGTCAAAATCTAGAGACACTTAGAAAGAAAGAAGAAGGATAAATGAACCCAATGCGATAGAAAAAGGAGTGGAAGGGTATTTTATACCAAGACGAACATCAGCTAGAAAGAAAAGAAACATTTAATGACGAATCTTAAAACACACCATATTTACAGTTGAAAGTAGTTTTTCAAAATTGATTCATTGAAATATCTTACTATATATTTTTACCAAGTGGATGCTACCTTCAAATAGCCTCCGAGAACAAAAACGAAAACAGCATTTTAAGATTAACGCATTGTTACTTGTAGTTTTTTTTACTAACCGATATGAGACCTTTCCAAATATTAATGAAGTATTTAACACAGGTAACGTGTAACACTTCATTTAACCCTAAATGGCTTTGGAATCCCTTCTCCTTCGCTGTTTATGAATATTAGCGTGGTGACGTTGTACATGTCGCAAGTATTTCGCGAGCAATTTAATTCCGTTTAGCATTTTTCACGGTGACTTCTCACGGCCCGCCCTGGGAATTGATAAATTCCGTTATTTAACGCTCGCAGGATGTAAGCGGCGGCGGCGGCGGCGCAACGCCTCGTCGTACCACCACCTCCGTTTCGCCGAGGTCGAGATCATCAAATAAAGATGGTGCGGTAAACATATAACTGGCGCGCGAAGAATAAAGTCCCGAGAACGTAATGGTTTCCCAAACCGCTCCAAACTGTCGCATGATTTCACCATGGTTACCAGGACAATGGTGTTTATTTGTCCTGCGGGATCGCTAACAACGTGCCAGCGCGCTTGATAAGGAAGCGATGATATTGTATACAAAATAACAGACGCGACTCCCTCCCCACCTCACCTCTTACTCCCTGTTCGCCCTTTTCCCTCTCTCGCGCAATGCTCATTCAGCCACCCCCGCTCTTCCATCTCTCTTGGCGCTCTTTTCTCTGTATAACACCCTTTAACGTTCATCTGCTTCTATATCCAAGGCGCTTGGTAACTCGTTTGCCTCCAAACTATCTTCCTCTTCCTTTCGCATAGCCTTTCCTGTCTTTCTCGTGTCGTCGTCGTTTCTCTCTCTAGCTTCCCGCAAGCTCAGACAAAAGACCGTGCGCGATGATTAGCTTTTGTTTAATGCTTTTGTTAACTTTTTTATTCGATTTCTGTTCAAATTAAACGGGCTTCAGCCGCCCGCTTTTGTACATCATCCTCCTTTCGAAATGAATTTTATCGCGCCACTTGCAGGGTGTACCGAAATTATGGTATTTTATGTTTCTCTCCTTTCTGTCTTTCTTTCAGTCACGTTTTTCAGGTGCCTACATACCCTGAACTTTCTGCTGCAAGGATTTATTTGATATCAGATGTTTGTGTTCGCGAATGGTATTTAATTATTGTATTAAAATATTACGCCGGAAATAGCAGAAAACGGTGTAAAAGGAAAGCTCAAAGAGGTTTATGTGCCACATTTTAACATTAACTCGACAATGATGAATTACACGATGTTTTCCTTTGGTAGTATTTCGATTAATTGGTTTTACCTACAAGTATTTGTTATGCACTTACCAGGTTGCTCATATTGAACAGAACTACAATTAAGGAGATAATTTTCCAGGTATAGCTCTTGCTTCCTTAAGATATCATAAATGAATCCCTATCAAAGCACACGTCTTGCCTTATTTCCTGTGGAATACCATGGGGTATTCCAGGAAATGGGTTGTTCTATATTTTCTATAGAATTTTGTCTTTTTGCAACTGGATATTTGTGGTTACAGTTGAAATGGAGGCAACCCTGTAGAACCTATATTTTACGCTAAAATGAAATGATTTTCTCTTGAACACGTTCGAATATGAATTTCTGAAGTTCATTTACATTTTCAAGGCATACCGTGATTATTTTTTTGAAGTCGGAAACAGCAAAAATTTATTAGCGATTTCCTTATTAGACCACTGAATACAGGAAGTTTTAAAATGATATTAACCAAAGTTTGTTTGTTATTTTATATCGAGTACAAACAACCATGTTTTAAAAATCTAACTACAATTAAAAAGGTGAATCTTAAGAATACATACACTAAATTCCAAATACTGAGGAAATAAGTAGGCAACATTGGTTTTTTTAAATAATTGTACGTCTTTCTGGAGACAACGACAGAAAAGAAAGAGAAATAACTAGAATATTTAATGACATCCCCCCGTCCCCTCCAGCTCCCTTGCGCCGCGATTAGCAATAGCATGGTTCATAAAATGAATAAACCATTTAATTGCACTGGAGCAGTAAGTGAACACACATTCTACGAAATAATGTACCAAGAACAAATGGACAGGACCAGACTGTATTAGATTACCTCAGAAATAATCCAAATGCCTCTCTAAGAATGGCTAGCTTAGATCTGAGCATGCCAAGAGAAAACGTTGGGCAATGTCTTAACCAACATTTCCATATACTCTAGAACAAAGTGAAAGAGAAAAATACCTAAACTGTTGTTTATAGATTTAGTGATGAAGTTAATTCCACAACAAATGGGTAAATGACCGTTTTTCAAGTCGAGGTAGCCAATTAATTGAATGGTCACCCAGATCGCCTGATCTGACTGAGAGTTTTTTGTATATGGTCTTCTAGTTCAAAAAGTTTATGAAAAATGTGCAAGAAATCGAGCTGAACTTTGTGCAAGAATACGAGTAGCTTGTGCGGAGCGATGTGATAAATGTCTTAATAAATGGAGAGGATCGGTGAAAGCTCCAAAAACTTAAACAGTTTGTTTATTTTAGTAAACTATAATTTTAACTAGGTTTTATTTAATTTACATTTACTAGTTTTTACGACAGTTCAGTGAACAATGTTGCTTTTTTCTTGTTTCGTTGTATTTAAGTTTAGTAAGTTTTTGGTTGTTTTTTCTTTTTACAGATTGTGACCTACGTCGGTCAGTTACAAGAAGCGGATTTATGAAATAATGCTCGGTAAAGTGTGAAAAATGATTTTCCCATAACTTTTTTTTTACTAATAAACAGATTTGGTTAACATAATTTTCGGATCTTCTGAATTCAGTAGTGTCCACAGGTTTTTAAAAATATTCATAGTATTCCCTGAAATGTTGTGTGGAAGTAGACTTTTAGATTTACTATGTGTGAAAGAAAACCGTGTCGTTTTAGTGTAAAATGGAAGTGCTAATATATGGTATAAAATATGTTGCAAGCAACAGTTACTTAATACTTCAATAACACTTTTACGATCATCGCATTATTTTTATTATTGCTATTTTATTATTGTTAACGTGCATCCTTGTCTTTTGTTAAAAGTATCAAGGCAATTGTGAGAAACCCATGGAAATAGGCAGGCTGTTCCATGTAAGATATATTAACCAAACAACATACACGTATATGAAAGGTAGAAATGAAACAGCGTCCAGTTCTTCAACTTTAACTCACACGGAGCCATTATGGATTATTTACACATGTATGTGTTTTGTTGTTTGGTACAAAGTAAAGGTTTTCTAGAAAGGATAGTAGATTACATTTTCGTCAGGTTTTATCGGATTTCTAGGGAAAAATCAAAAATATTTTGAGAGGAATTTATAACCAGAAATATTTGTTATATCGTCGGCGAGTGTGAAACATCTCTTAAGTGACAAATCTGCTCATATGTTTCATTGGAAAATTTTTGCATTATCTTGCAAAGATGCCAGCGTGAAACGATTGCAACTGATTTTTGAATCTTCAATATAACACGTGTCAATAAACTGAGATGGAAATAAATCTTCACCATGAACTGGAGAAAACCTTCGTCGTGAACTGGAAATATATCTGATGTGTTATGACGTACATACGTAAGTGATTTTGATTGTGTGTAAAATATCTTTAATGGACGAACTCTTTTTTGCATACAATTTCATAACCCAAGAAACTATCGAACGAACAGGCAGTTTGCTGTGATGTTGAAGTACTGTGATACCATCATGAAAGGGAGATGTGTCTTGTAGAGTAACATCAATGTACAACTTGAAAAGTTGTGGAACACATTCAATGTGACTTTTTCATTTTTTACTTTGAATAAATCTATTGTTAACAAAACTTAAATATCTTATTGTGTCTATGTCGAATCCAAACAATTCACAAAGTAGTTTAATATGTGAATTACGGGAAATTTGTGTATTATGTAGTTTTCCCTTTCTCCTGTAAAATTTTAATTTTCTCACATTGGAGGTATTACTTGCCTATGAGTGACATCTACACGTTCAATTCGCAGTCATCTTATTATTACAAATAAGGTTTCTATTTAAGAAAATGTGTGGGTTAATTATGGTATGGGTTAATCGACTGGTATAAACATGCAACAATACGAATTTAAGGGTTAAAGGTATTTTGATTTCCTCCTGAGATAAGCGCAAAAGGTAATAGATTCTGACAAAAAGTAACAAGGTAATAGCATTTTTAAAAAAATAATAGATCTATTGCCAGAGTAATAGATATAATGTTGTAAGAAGATATAATGTTGGGCAGTAGTGTCGCACTTTCTTGTCTTTAACAAGGTAAAAATATTTGAAATTGTTTGTTGCGCACCTAAAGTAGTACCATTCACTAGATCTATATCATAGATTCGATATTTTTAAATGCAGCTTGAGTTTGCAAATACACGTAGCAAGTCCCGTAGTGGGTGCTATTACCCCATTCAACATTAAGAGCATATTTAATACAAAACAATATTTTGGTTTTCTTGATGCCTCGCAATTATTTACGTGTCACTGATAACGCAAGTTGGACTGTAGAGCAACTGCAAGATGCAGTAAGGGCTGCAGAGAATGAAAGAAAAACTAGGGAACTAATATACTTACTGTAAATCAAGAAAAAGAAATTATTGCATACATAATTAAATTATCCAAATTGTTCTTTGGAGTTAACAAGCGTTTGGCGCTAGAAAAAATACAATATTTCGAATATTTTTAACAAAAACTCAAGATTAGCCAGGAAGGATTGACTGTACAACTTCTTAAGACGAGATTCGGTGGTTTCACTAAGAAAACCTGAAGCGACCAGTCTGCATAGAGTTACGACATTTCACAGAGAGAAACGATTTTTCCACAATTTAGAAGTAGTTTAAGAACGTTATATATTTACATCTGTTCATATTTTTAACATAGATGAGACAGGTATAACAACTATGCAAAGTCCTTCCAAAATCTATGTTGCAAAAGGTTAAAAACAAGTGGAGTCAGTGGTTAGTTGGTAATGCGGAAAAACTGTACTATTTGTTGTCCATTCTTTTGTGTTCATATACATCCGCTGGTGAATGTCTATTTTTGTGTATGTCTATTTTTCTCAAAAGGAAGGACCATCAGGCGCCTTATACGACATAAGACATAAGACAGAATGGATGACAGAAGAGTTATTTGTAATTTGGTTAGAGCATTTGTACCCTTCACTTACAGTCTACATTAAGTAATATTTAATTGGTTTATATTTCAGTGTGCATAACATGCTAATGTATTTTAAATACTCGGAGTACTTGGAAGCGCTATCTGCATTAAGCAGAAATAAATTTACCTTACGTCTTATAGTCCGAAGAATGTTTCCACGTGATTTTTTTATCCGAAATTATTAGCACAAATACACACTGTAGGTAGATGCGTCATTCGATAAAAAACGAGAGCTGATATATAACTGGAATTTTTGTGTATTACTAGTCAGAGGAGGATATATAAAGGTAATACCAACGTATATGTACGCGTAGATAGTTGTATTCACCTATGTGAGCAATCCGCCGTCGTTATTTTCGCTCGGATCACTGAAGAGGTAACCAACCGCGTACCAATTATTCTTCACCGGAGCTTGCTCACCCGGAGTATTCATTCTCAACGGTGCACGTAAAGTACATGCGAACCTATCTATGTAGGTACATACATACATTGGTATATATTTTAAGCCGGAGCACTAGGTGCCTTTTGTTTGATGGCCGCTACGATTCCTGGCGTTTAATTGACATCGACGGCGTAATTAAGGCGGATATGTCCTCGGCGCACCTGTCAGAAACAGGTTCTAGTGGAAAACGCAATTAGCCTTATTGGAAGACGATGCAATTATTATGGTGCCGTCGTTCGTAGAAACTATGGCACACATACTTAATTGGCTAAGTACTCACAGAGGCAGGAGTAGGAGAAACCACCTCTCATATTATTTTCGAATGCGGAGAGTTAAGTTAGTGCAGATTCGCACAGTAAAGCGCAATTGACTTGCCATGGGAGGGAGATTTACTGCATAGGCTACTAAACACGAACTAAATTGTTTAATAAAACTGAAACTATTATGGTCCGCTTAGGTAAGGTCTACCTTTGCAAAAGACATCAGTTGTTATATCCTTGTTCACCAATATTTGTAATGTCATTGACAATTTCAATCTCATTTCACAAATATGTGATATTCCTTTAAGTTTATTCATGGAATTAATTAAAGTTAAAAAATCTTACATACACATCAACGGTCATCAGTCCTTCCATTACCGACTTTATCATGAATACAGCTCTTCAGCATCTCAAGAGAACTGTTGATTGCGATTGTCTAGACACCTAAGTTATTAGAGCAGATAAACTTTTAAATTTAACCGTCCTTTAAAATATAAGATTCATTTAATATTAGCTTTAAAACAAAGTCGTCAATATATCTTATCCCGACTTCCACGGGAAGTATCTGGACGTGCTGGAGAACCTTTAAAAGAAATCATATCCATATTCCTTACTCAATAACATTTTTGCCATTCCTCCAATCAAACAACTTTCAACTCACAGCAACTTTAACACAACTTCTCCACCTCATCATATCAATAGTGATAACGGCTATATTCAAAAATTACAATACTATTAGAATTGTTACTTATCTAATTACTTAATAATTTTTCTCTAAACTTAAAGATGAGATGCACCAGATATGTCGTGTATACTTTTTGCGGTAATTGCTAGGATTGTTATATAAGACAAAACAGAATTTCTTTACATCCGGAGTGATTACCAGGGTACGGATCTGTACGTTTATTGTAGTAGTAGTGGTCATATCTTTGATTTTCACAATGTTCGAAGAAATTTCATTGAAATGCGTAACATTGAAAAAATAAAAGAATTCAATTAATTACAGGAAAGACGTGGTCAATTTAAGTAACATACACGGGTTTGTTATTTGATTAATTTTAATTAATATTATAAATGAAAAAAGCTTTCCTTAATTTTAATTTTTTATCAAATCGACTACGTTTTGTACTGTATTATTAATTAATAGACTTTAGTAATTGTAAGTTGACCGTTTTACAATCTAATCTTATTGTTCTTACCTAATTACATAATGTTGTTTATTAGTTAGCCCTGATGATGGCTATATGTACGACCGAAAATCTAACTTTTTAGTAAAGAATTAAAATATAGGAACTTTCTATCTATTGCCTCTACTCCAAGTAATTAAGGATCAAAAGAAGCTTTGCGTTTAACTCTAAGCTTCATTGTTACGAGTTCTCCCCACAGATGATGCATTTAGTTAAAAAAAATACCAGAAAATATGTGCTGCCAAAGGACATTTATTGCAAAGTTTCAAACAAACCCAATTTTGAACTTTTTTAATTTTTTTTTAAATATGAACTGGTGTTTCACAAGATGTGATACAAAAACCAGTGCTAACATGATTATTCGAAGTGGTGTTGGTTACCTCAACATATTTTAAACGTGGAAAATGTATTCTTTACTCAGCATATAATTTTTACTAATAATGTTTTAAGGAAGTGTGTTTGAATTTGAAGGTTGATGAGGATGTATTTTTCTGTAGTGGCATAGTACAAGCGTGTACCTCTATTTTTCAAGATATAGTCGCAATTAACGCCAATGTTGCATCAACAGTTTGCGAATTAGAAAAAAACTTAAGAAAAGTAATAGCATCACAGCATTTCTTATAAAATATGTGTAATTTTGCATAAGATTAAAAAGAAATTATTTTTGAGTGTCCAACATTTACCCTGTTAACCGCACTCATTTATTTCAAAATACCACAAAATCACGAAATGTTAATACAGAAGTTTCTCGCTTAAATTGTAACTCCTCTCCGTGTCAGAATGAGAGCTGTTATATGGATGCAAAAACCATCTGGCTCTCAGCAATCTAACCTAGACGCAACAATAAAATCTCGACCTTCGTAAGTTACCCCCTTATTAAGAAAATAAAAGCATAATGAAGTGGTGAAAAGGCAATATAAACTTTTCTTATTTCGGGCTCCGAAATGAAATTTTAACACCTAATTCAGAAACGCTATTTGTCGAAAGTAGTTGGCCGTTGGTTGGAAACAATCCCGCCGTGCAGAGTAGCTGGTTGGGTGAAACGCTAAAAAGGCTCCGACTCAGATTGTAATTAGTTTTACAAGATGAATAATATTTTGTTTTCACAGCTGACGTTTTTATAATGTCGCTCGTCGTAAAATGGTGTCGACAACTTTATGTCTTCTGTCTAAGCAAACAATGTAATTTTAATAATTTAACACTGGCGTGTCTTTAAACGTGTCGTCTGTTTTATAATGGAACTTCCGAAATAATTCGCTTATTTTTTACGATTATATACTGCTGTAGATGGCGAAAATTTTATTACCCGGTCTAGATGATGCTTTTTAAAGATTTGCGCATATTTTTTTCTGCATTTATCGATTAAGCAACTTTTTAAGAAACTGTTTACCGGTAAAATCTGAATTTGAGGTTAATAATGTAATAATAATCAATGGGATAGTGGGCATGTCTAATAACTTTATAAAAATTGTTTGGGTAGAGCAATGAACTGTTTCTGATTTTAACTATGTAATTTTAACTGATAAAGTTTACTCAGTGTTTCTTGGCTTCGTTCGCTAACTTTATGGAATATGGCATAAAAAACAATATACAATTTTATTACAATAAATAAATAATAAAGTAATGAATAACAAACAATAATAAGTAGAAGATAACATTTAAAAGGATTTGACTGTACACAGCTCTTTTAAGTCTAACTTAATAACTAATAAAGGAACGTGGTTAGGTTTTTCCTTTGGGATGTTTTCATTACCGGCGATTTTATTTCTTAAAAAGGAATATTTATTGTGAACGTGTGATTTTGAAATCGATGTGTTTCGATTTAATAAAAGTGATCCAGCATATAAACAATAATAATAGAATGAACGCAAATAAACTTGAAGATTAGATAAATACAAATCAGATAATTAATAAAACTGGAAAATATTTTTAACTTCGTTTTTTTATTAGTTCGTCCGTGGAACTAACCTTAAAATTCGGGAATTGTGAGTCACAGGGAAGCGCAGCGTTCGCCTGGATGGCGTAGGAGGATTCGATGGGGATCTGAACGGGCGGGTCTTCTCTGGATTCGGGATTACTCGACGCGAAATCTTCGTAGAGTAAATTTGGGAATTTGAATTTTTGAATTTAATCAGGAATAACCGGGTATCGCTTATAAAATAGGTAATACTTGGTTAAACAACCAAACTTAACTAAACACCCAACTTGCAAGTAATATTAGCCACTTTTAGCTGAGACGTTTGGCTAGCTTTATAAATTTTATATAAACATCTTACGAAGCGGCGTCCTTTTCATTGGTTGGCTAAATGGAGAGAATTAGAATGTGGAATCAGGAAAAATGAATTGGAATTTGACTTTCAGGTATGTTCCCATTTTGAATCGCACTGAAGTCCATGGCAAATATGATTGTTCGGACGAATCCAGGTGTAACGGTTTGTGTTTATATGTCGCGCTCACTCTGTTATACGCGAATGGTAATCAACTTCCTTTTCGGTTGACTTAATCTAATTACCTCTAGATTTCATTTTACAAAATTAAATATTATTCAGCATTCTAAAGTACACTACGTCTTCGTTGTCCAAGAATCCTCATGATCTTGAGATTTAATTTGGCATCCCGCAACTTCTTTGCCCATGAAGACATTGTTTCTGGATCGTATACAATCATCAGCAGTAATCATCGTGTCTAAAGAACCAGGATCAAATTTGGTACGCTCAAACAATTTGAAAATTTGTTTACACACGTGTATTTGTTAGAATACATACATACAATAGAACACATTTATATTTGGACAACTATCATTTCTGACTTAGTGTTCCTATTAGGTACGTACTTGCCAACAATGGCAGGGGAAGTCGCCGCGTATCTACCTTTCATAGGATTGTCAATGTGTATTAATACGACCATAAAAATATGCTGGAAAATAGAACAGAGCCACTTCTTACACACTAAAATATATTAAAAAAAAATAGAACCCAAGTATGACATCGTCTGTTCAAAATTGTTTGTAAATAATTATTTACTACAAAAGATAGTTATAGTACATTGTATTTATCGCAAGCTGGCGCACATTAACTTTCCAAACAGTTTGTTGCTTATAGTGGAATATGGATCACTTAACTATCTCCTGATTATCCGAAATTGGTTGTTATTTTATTGTGTTACGTAGATTGTAAACTGAAAATATAAAATTTAATATCCTCCATTACCGTTTTATTTTTTGACCACCATTGTATAATTTCATCAAGCTCTTTGTTACAGATTTTCTGCGATCACTAATGACTATGACAAACTGCACGGAATAACGATGCTTAACTTTAAAATATTGCGTTCAAAAGTGACGAATTTATAAGCCCTGTGGTAATTACCTCTAACCTTATGAAAATAACTTGCAATAAACTAAATTTATTATAATTTTTTTATAATTGATACGAGCCATTCTTCTACAGAAGGTTACAACAATTTTCAGGTAGATACACACAGAAATGTTTGTTTTCATATATTTGGTATCCAGTTGACAATGTTTTCTTCAAAATCTGTCTACTCTACTACTAAGTTTTAATTCATAGTCCAATAAACACAATAATGTACTCTCATCTTTTTTATTGCGGTTCTTGAACCGACTCTTATAATAATGTTATTGGGGAAATTTTGAAATCTTTACTTTGTCGATGCCGTTTTAAAATCATTGTAAATGTGCAGCTAAATCTGAATGACCTTGTGGTTGTAGCGCCTATACTTTAAGTCATTACTTTCTGCTTCGAAAGTTCGAATAAAACAATTTGAAACAGCTCCTCATACCGGGTGTATAAATTTGCTAATGAAACAAATTTATTGTAAGCGTTGAGTAGATATAATAAACCTGATTAGCTAGTGTTTAAGCGTATTGCTCGATCTATTTCTTCGTCGCTAAACTCTTTACGTTTATCAATAAGCAACTACACTGTTAATTCTGATCGATAACAAATTTTATATAGATTTTAATTTTATATACATGTGCATAAGTACCCATGAATAAAACTGCGCGTAAAAGATGAAAAGAAGACGAATAATAGATGGTCGATCGGAGAGGCCAGACTTGAGAACGTGTCCGTAGAGCACGAGGTGGTCGCCGATACATTTGCCGACGTACAGAGACTCCTAGCAATCCTTGCCTGGAGTGTAAATGTTTAATGGATACGAGATCGAGGATTAGAAGTGCGGTGGCGACCTCTTACGGCAGCACTCCAATTGCGGTTAGAACTCCTGGGGCATCGTCGGTACTTCTCGCCGGGGCGATACCTACTTACAGTGTCGCTTCTGGGAACGATGGTGGCTCTGAAATTCTGTAGCGACGACACGACCCACCTCTAATGCCTTTTAATCGTCTAGCAAATTCGCTCCAGAACGAATAAATTATCCATTACGACTAGATTGTCAGGCGAAGACAAATGGAGAGGTTCTTAAGTGAATATCGTATTAATTGCTTAGTGATAACTATTCTAAGGTAATAGGCAAAGACCGTGAATTTTATATGCAAGGTATTAAATAATATTAAAGGCAGCAAATCCATTTAAAACTAATCTCAAGAAAATTATCGTTGAGAACATTCAGCTTCTTTAAGGTGGCAAAACTTTGTCGTAAGACAATTAATGTTTGCGGAGGGGCTGATTCTTTGAACCATGATAACTAAAACTATTTATACTGATATTTCGGGACAGCAGCCCTCATTTCTTTTCAAATAAGAACAACTTATACTAAGAGTTACAACACGTTTCTTCAATCTAACGAAATACGTAACTGCCTTAACAAAAATTATAATCGGGTTTAAGATAAAGACGAATTTAGTCTAAGATATCTCTAATCCAACTATAATTTTTATTAGGGCAACTACATTATTTCTCAATAAACGTGTGTATAAATAATTCTTCTTTTTAGAAATACAAGGGTTGCAGTCTCGAAATGTTTTTCTGCGTATCGGTGGCTTCTTTGGAATCTACATCATGACAAGGCCTCAGTCATAAAGTGTTAGCAATTTGGCTAGTTCCTACAATTAGAATTGGACACTGCGGTGAATGTTTACCGTTAATGAATGAGATGAGGTCTTTCCAATAGCAGGGTATGGCGGTTAGAGTAGTAATGGGTAAACATAATTTTCCGGTGATTCTGAGTGAATTTCGGGAGCTTTTACTATTTACTTTGAAGTAGCTGTCTGAAGTCTTTAGTTAATTTTGTGCAACTTGCAGCTAGACGATTGTCACTGATGAGTCGAGGTCGAAATTTCTCCTTATATAATAAAATATTTAGAGCTTTGATGAATATATTATCTTAGTTCTAGCCAGTGATCCTAGTATTGCAGCCAATGGTTTTAATATTGTCTAATGTGACAGTATAAATCATAAAACACTATAAAAAGCTTAACAAAATGGGTGTAAGTGATTGGTCTTAAATTCATTATCTTTCAAGTCTTACCTGACCACAGCAAAGGCAGAACTACGTACTCCAGATGACAAGAAGTAGAGCGTGACTCAAGGCTCTATTCTTGGTCCGCTCTAACTTCTACTTTTCATAAGCGAACTACCGAGCTTAGTCCAGCATACTCACTTACAGATTGGCAACTGCTACGACACGACGCCGAAATATCGATAAGTGACAAAGGATTCGTGCTGATATCGTGTCGGTAAGTGTGAAAACGCCCTTCATAATTTTGTTAGCAAAAGTAAGAGCAAAGAATTTTCTATTATACATTGATGCCTCTTTGTGGATATGAGCAAATCACCGTCATACCAAGGCGATTAAATCCAAAATAAAGTAAAAGCAGGAGGTAGACAGATAGCTCAAATTAAAACGAATGAAAAATTCAGTCGCATTAATGCCAACTAAGTTTTTAACTTTCTGTGTGCCGGTTAATTGCTGCAGAAGAAAAGTTCCGGTTCACGGAAAAGTGGGTTGTGAAATATTCAGCGGAATCCCATCAACTTATAAACAGTTTTTACGGCACTTTTAAAACGGAACCCCGGCGCACATTGTGCCATGTGAGTCTATTCATATTAAATGGAGTTAGGCGACGTCAGCGCTTTAAAACTGAATAATTGAACGGACTATCCTCGCAGGTGCCATTGGAACAGCGCCGCCTTTGATACCGTAATGTTATCGTTATGGCGACACCGTGCATTATTCACTACACATTACAAGCTGAATTTTAGAATAGGCGCCGTTAAGTAGGCGCTGATTGCTCTGTGTACCATTTTGTTTATTAAATAGCTAGCTGCTTATCGATTCGATACAAACGCTTGCCCTTTGTTGATAATTAAAACGATATTAACACATGCCAGTCGTATAACCGTATTCGCTATGTAGGTGAAACATCACTGCTTTCACAGACGAAGAAAATGTAGAAAGGTAAACCACAATTAAAAGATTAAATTTAATATGTTTGAAACTTAAAATTTATTTTTTACATTTCAAGGTAAAACTTGAAGCACACTCTACATACATACGGATGTCCCAATCTTTTGGAATTGGAACATTGCTCTTATTGTGTAAATACTAGGAAGCTACAATTTTCTGGGGACATAATAAACAACATAGAGTATCTTTCAAAAATATTTGTGCATATACAAGATGATCGGTAAGTAGCGAACCAGTCACCTACTTCGTTATTTTAAATGGAGCATCCTGTATATTTTTACGTTTTTCGTTTCTCCCTCTAGAAATGAACCAATATAATGCAGGCTTCATATATCTCTTTCTAACAGATTTCGAAATGTTTATAATTTTATTTTCATTCGCCTTTAAACAATTTGAAATGCAAATACATAAGTATTAGTATAAATTTTGATAACATTAAATTGCATACTTACCTCTACCTAGACATGATATTAGAACGCCTTTGAACACTTGAACACTCACATTGTTCGATATTGAACACCAAACTTCGTGTCTGGTTCGCTACTTATCGATCACCTTGAACATGAACATCTTTTTGGAAGATGCTTTATGATGTCTGTTATCCTACTGGAAGATTTTAGCTTCCTATTCCAGTAGGTCGGGACATCCTGTATAACAGGTGAAAGTAGACGACTTTAACGGATTGATATTGGCATTTGCTTTGTAATTAATCTACCACACCCAAAAGAATAAAAGAAGGCAATCTTCGCACTAATAAACTATTGCCAGGTTCAATACACAGATAATTCTCTTCGTTCGAAATAAATAACATTACTGATACAAGAATTAACAATGATTTTTAAAAATTAGCAACAGTTGCAATTAAATTAATTATTAGTTCGAATTATCTTTTTTATGACTTTCTCATGTTTAAAGAAAAAAAGATAAATGCCATGTGTGGTAGTCTTGAAGTACAACATTCAACTATAACGTTCAGTCCGTTCTTAACCAGTCTTTTCAAGTTAGTTTATCCCTAGTTCCTACCAGCTCTTTGTGTATATAATTGTACAGTTTTACGGTAACCTCATCAAAGGAAGATACATTAGCTGTAGTACTGTCGACAAAAGGACGAAATATTGAGTTTTAAATAAAACTGAGTTTTTAATTTAACCATCCACAAATAGAATTTTTAATTGCTGGTTCCTTGCCATCGAGTACGGTCGAGCGCTTACTTTCCTTATGCTTTTTCCAATAGTAATACTAATAATAATAATAATATTATAATAATATAAGTGACTTCGAGATTAATATGACAATTATTTCAGCACTAATTTGCTGATTCATTCGTACATGAAAATCGAGCAGGTTGCCATTCATTATGGTAAACGCATCACTGCCCTGGTGCGATCAATGCCGTACCCAACTACAAGATGTGATGATTTAAAAATGAAGCAGTGCTGCCACTATCGGACGCCACCGTCGATCGTAACGAATCAGATATTGTGCAGCGCGATATAATAATTCGATACGTTTTGATAATAAGCTTCCCAAATCCCCGTTCTTTTGTTCCCGATAACAATGGACGAAATAAATGACATACGCATGGTGACTCTAATGCCATCTATTAATAAATTACGTACACGACACCCGGGGGGCCAGTGCTGGCACTAAACGATTGTGTACCGTTATTAGTGCGGTAATGACATCTATTTATATTATAATTACAGAATTTTAAATGGCGTCGCTATACGGTTTATGGTATAGAAAATTGGATAGGATGAAATATCCTTCCGAGCTACGCACAATTTAATGTTGTGTGTTTTGGCCAGAATTACAAATGTGGAAATAACCATATCTTTACGTTTTCATTTTTGATACCAACATGTCGATTTTGAGCGATTTATGTGTTATTAACATTTTCTTTAATGATCCAAACAATACGAAGCTATTAATTAGATGAATTTTTATTGACTAAACGTATTTGCTTAGTTTTATTTCGAATTTTAAAACTATTCTAACTACTTTAATATGTACAGGATGTTCTTAAAGTCAAGGGTGTACTTGTGAAAACCTTATTAATTCCATCCGCCAAATACGCATACGGCAACCACTAGCTGATTACAAAGAAGAGAAGTATTTTTTTTAATCCCTTTGGAGTATCTTCTCGTATTTTTGACATACCAGCAATTCAAAAGTACATATATGAAACTATTATCTGACCTAGTACATCTATTTACAAATGTCTTCATTTCTTATGGCAACATAATGTTTCGACAATTAACTCTCATACATCTGCGTTGTAGTTGAAAAAGCTTATGGGCGTGGTTTGAATGACGCCCAACCAGAATTGCATAATTCATAACAGAATGAAAAATATTCTACTGATAACGTGATACTTAAAGATCTTATCAAGAATATTTCTTGCTATAATTATAGTAGAAAATAGGGTCAGAAGAAAGCTTTTGATGTGGAAGCTCTAATAAATTAATAAATAACATGCTGTTATTGATTAATTTATAAATAAGGGAAATTTGCGAAGCAATTCTGCAATTAGCCAACTGGAATGAGTGGAATACTACAGAGCTTTTAAAAGAACTTTCTCTGATTTTGGTATAGTGAGTACAAACTAGGTTCTACAATACAGAGCAATACTCAAGTTCAGAACTAATAAATGCATTATTACAGATATTTTGTATTTCTAGTAAGAAATCCAAGCATTCTTAGGCAGTAAGTACATATATCATAAACATGTATTTTGATATTAAATTTTTCGTTAAAATTTACTCCAAGATATTTGAAGAAGTTTCACCTTTAGGGAGAAGATCTGTAAATAGTGTATAGAAACGTTATTCTCTGTTGTTTTCGGCAAAAAGCCATGTATTAGTATTATCCAACACTCTCAAGAGCATTTAAGTCGCTTTTCAACAATTCATAGTCTTCGACACTTTTCATCTTACGAAAAATTCTAGTTGTCAGCATATAACAAAAATAGAGATAAAATATAGTTGGTTATTCCGCTAACATAAATAGGATTCATCGAGTAGTGTCGTTTTGAAGCCAGTTGGAAGTAAGCAAGTTTATGTATTTGTGGAATCATGAAAACAGAAAAACACCAGCTAATGGCTATCGTAAGATACTGATTTAATGAATTTTAGCGTGGTCGAACATCCGTCTTTGATGATGAGCAGCCAGGTCGTCTCAATGAGGTGACTACGAACGATATGATTAATAAAGTTAATGATGTCGTGTTAGATCGTGAAGTCGTGAATATAGTGAACATTTCAATCAAACGTATGCAAAACATCCTTCAGGAAAAAGTGAGTATGAGGTAACTATCGGCGAAATGGGTCCCGCGCCTAGTGACGGTTGATCGAAAACGGAATCGCGTTGCAGTGTTTGGAAATGTTTAAGCGAAATATGAGTTGGTTTTTGCGGTCCTGTGGTACTGTAGATGAGATATGAATATATCACTACACGCTAGAAACCAAAGGTCAGTTGGCGAAATGCGTTTTTACCAATGAAGGTACGCTAAAGAAGACGAAGGGAAGTATAATCATGGGACAGTACCATGCTGGACCGATTATACGCTGAATTAAAGAGAAAAGGCCCCACCTAACGAAGAAAAAGTTCTCTACCGTTATGATAACACTGCAACAATTATGACAGTAAAACTAATGCAGTAACCATCAGATTTAGCTCCCTCTGACGTTGTTCTTTTTCCGTGTTCATGTGAATGAATACTATTTGGATGTCTTAAAAAAGTCGGAACATCGCTGGACTAAGTGTATAGAGCTACAACATGGTTATGTCGAAAATTAAATTTACTAAATGCATTGTTTTCCTTAGCACAGGTATTTATCATGCCATCCTCGTATATATAGATAGAATTTGTACTACATATCGGCGATTGTCGATAATGAATGCGGATTTTAAGCAGCGTTCGTTGCCATATTTCTAATTTTGGAGTAGCTCTTTTGTTCAGTATATTGCTAGAGATAATAGCCTATTGAAACGTGCGTTCGGTATAAATGAGGTGTTGTGGTAAAGGTAATAGTGATGTAGTTGTTAGAATACTTGAATTGGTTCCAGTTTTTGATATGTGAGCCATCGACGCTATTAACATTTTGCAACAATAAATATTGGTAATCTAATTGTTCGCAAGACACAAGAAAAATACATTGCATATATTTCTTTTCAGATTAATTGTAATAAAACGTATTTAATTTCCATGTAACAATAAAGAGGTGACTTCCGTGCTTTCGCTGTATGAAATATTCTTATATTTTTTCATTGTGCATTAACTAGACACCTTATCCTAATCTTGGAAAAGTACACTGAAAAACCAAACTACCCACGGACATATTTAGTGTATTATTTCTCTCCTTAAATTACGTTTGCCGTAAATTATCAATAGCACGAGGAAGCTATTTTAGCATTATTTTCTTTGGTTATTGTTTCTAG
Source organism: Oryctes borbonicus (assembly GCA_902654985.2). Taxonomy (NCBI): domain Eukaryota; kingdom Metazoa; phylum Arthropoda; class Insecta; order Coleoptera; family Scarabaeidae; genus Oryctes; species Oryctes borbonicus. Next base: position 1,488,877 of record LR736858.1, on the reverse strand, counting down.
GCATTTTCTAAAATATAGTCGGAATAACAAACCAAATAGTTAATACAATAACATTTCCTTTTGCAAAGTTGAACAAATTGATTTTTCAGTGTAGAGAATTCATTTGGTGCAATCTTCTGTACCATTCTTTTCAGGCAGTTAATATTATATGACTTGGCCGTTATCGGATCATTTGCTTTTGCGTGCATAACACGTGCTTAACACAAAAACGATCTTTTCGTAGTATCACTTTCACACACCGTTGCATCCATAATTAGATTCCATTGTGCTAACTTCTTACGCAGTTGTAATAGCACGGAAATCGGACCTTTTGAAATTAAATTACAATAAATTAGTGCGATGCATTTCAAATCGTTTAGTCACAGATGGTGCCTTAAATTTACACACTTCGTGTCCGATGTACCGGCAATAACGTCCGGCAAATAAATCTACATTCGATAGCGATTTAGTTTAGCGCAACTCCGGGTCCCTTGAGATTGGGTGCAGAACGATGAGTGGAGGCATCGGCATCGCCTAAATGTCATCGGTTGAAATGTGCAACGTATTAGCTGTGCTTACAAAAATTAAAAAGTAACGATGGCCAAAATGTAAAGAAATTATATCATGCTACGCTGATTGACCCAATTAGTTGAAACAACCAAATACACTTACTCCAACTAAAAATCTTCGTTTGAGTAGAGGGAAACAAACATGTTTGAAACAATTGTTTCGGTATTTGAAATACCAAAACAAATAGTTGCTACGAGGAAATTTAGTTATCTCATTATTGGTCTTTCAGTACAGAAAAGCCATGTAAAGAAAAATTCCGTGAGAAAGAAGGATATATAATTAATAAATATTCAATTAGATAAATACTAGCCATGGACGTAGAACTTTAGAATTACAACCTAAAATACAAAATCAGCTTCTAGAAACTATTTGTTTTCATGAAAGTGTAGAATACTAATTTTATATACTAAAATAAACTCGTACAAACATAGATTATTAGTTAAGAGCGTTAACATACTGTTATTAGACAGATGTAATAAAATGAATTGTTTTTCTGCAGGCTGATTCATTTTCGACTCTCACCATCGGTATCTCACTCATTCTTGGAGATGGACGATAAGTTTAAATTTAGCAACATTTTAACGTTTAACACCTTTATTTGGTTTTGCAGAGAAAAACTAAAAACACATCCTCAAGCTCAGTATCGATCTTCTCTCTAATGACGTACTCGAACCTTTTATATGACGTTTTGGTACTTTTTGGCCATCACTCTTATTTCTCATAGGCGTTATATTGAATTTTGAAATAGTCGAAAAGAGTCTTCTGATTTCAACTATGTACAACATGTTGACAAATTAATGAAATTCTAAACTGTAATGGCGAGTATAAGATATTTGCAACTGACAAAAGCCACATCGTATCGTTTCCAAATCTTGATAAACTATAATTATTCACATTTCCTCACGTGAAACTTGTTCTTTTCATATATGTATGCCAACACCACCGTTTTTCTTCGCTTCTCTGCAGGAAAATGCTTCCAATTTAAAGTTACTTAATCTAATCGATTCCAATTCCTCTTGACATTACCAATATTTGCTCATCAATGGAAAATTTTCTAAGAACCACATCCAATTAGGTTTTTTTTTATTACTAAGGCAACAAATACCTTGTATTACTCGTTGATTAGTTAAGGCATCTCCGGTTTTTTTATTCACGCAAGTAGATAACTCTGACGTTTATTTGCTTTTTGGCATTATTTCGTTGGAAAAGATATTTTAAAAGACGAATAATGATCCGGATATTTGCTTTGTAGCATTTTCACTCTACTACATCAACATTTTTAGCCTTTAAATAATTGTATAGTTGATCCGTTGTTGTTTGGTATTTAAGTTATATATATATGTATGTAGGTAACTGTAGCTAGCAATACTTTTAACAACCGATTTAGAAGCCTTCCCTTATTCCTTCTGAATTTCTGGAAGCAGTTCAAACATGTTCAGTAGTAAGTATAGATATTGTTTCAATAGCTCCCATAGTTTTTACTTTTTTGTTTTTTGGGGTTGATGATTTTTGTTAGATTGCCTGTGATGGGATTATCCTTTGTTAATATATGTATATTCGATTTCTTTAAAAGAGTAACTTCATTTCTTAATTCATTGATTGTTTGGTTCAGACGATCTGTTTCATTTTTCATTAGTCCGGTTACAAGGTTACAAAATTCTTTACTTTCAATGAAGTTTGTGACTTCGCTATTGCTTCCTCTCAATTCAGGAGGTACCTTTATTCAGCCAAAAGTAAATACACTCGATTTTATTTCATTTTCTTGGAGCAAATGAACTTTTTTTTTTAAATAGCACTCCATATTTTTTATCGGATATTTTGACTCTGCTTCTTTTTGTTTTTATAACTATATGCCATTTACCTATTTACTTTGCAACACTTTGAAGTTATTCAATTTTTTTCCAATTCAATTTTTTCTTCTCATTGGTCAATAATATATACACTTCATTTGGCCAATATTATTTCAATAAATCACAACATACTTAAATATAAAGTTAATTGCACAGCTAAAACAGAAATACAAATAAAGAAAAACATAAACACGTAAAATGTACATAGTTGAACTAAAACATCTAATATAATCAAATAAATAATAGGCAATAAATTATATAAATCGATCAAATTGTCCTCTTTCTGTTCTGACCAAAGCTTCATACGTGGCTAATGAGCCTGTATGATTTTAAATTTTAAATCATCCAAATTCCTCCTGGAACAACATAAACAACATCTTTCACATAACTCCAGGGAAGAAAAATCGAGGGGTGTTAGCTCTGGAGGGCGAGATGGTCATCTTCTGTTGACAATTCAAGAATCATAAAATATGCGATGTAAAAACGTACTTACTGCGTTATTATGTGGTGGAGTATTTTTAATTTCTTCTAGTAGCTCTGGCAAATTTTCAGTTAAAAAATATTCACCCGTAGTATTATAAATATATGGTCGAGTTATATATTCCTTAGTACTGAAAGTAAATGATTTTTTTTGCTGATTAAACACAGATAATACTTAAGTTGCAGATACGGTTGTTTAGTTTTTGCCAGTGGTAGCCATAGCTATTTATTTTCCTGCTAGGTTTTAAAAGAACGCTCAGCTCAGGTGTCTTTGTTGTTTCTTAAGAGCATAAATAGTTTGAAAATATTCAATTGTTAAAAGAGACGTAAATAAGTAGGTGGTACATGGTTATAAAGCGAAGAACAAGAAGAGTCAGAATGTTTGGTAAAAAATATGTTGTGCCATTAAAAAAATATTTTTTTCATTGGGCTATTTCTGGACTTGCCTGTATAATACCATAAGATGCACTTGTAAGTACATTTCTTATCCTAGAATTTCTTTCTATCTATTCAAATAACAATCATAATGGTTCTGCAATAGAACCTGGCGCACTCGGTATTTATTGTTTATTTATTGTTCAGAATAATAAATATAAGTACTAATATTAATAACTAAAAGAATCTTAGTAAGTAGTATCTACGTATATCTTCATATTTATCCTTAACTTATCAAAATAAAACATTGTTACAACCATTAAGTATTATTGAGCTCAAGAGATAGACGAGAAACTACCCCTTAGTGTACAGGTCAATATGATGATTAGCTCCTTTTACGCGTACAATGAATTAAACACTCTAAAATAAGGACCTCGGCGGAGCGACGGGACCTTTAGTCCCGCGCTAGCTTTAAAAGTCCGGACGAGCCGGGCGTGGAGATCCAGGACTCAACTTTAATTGAAAATGACAAATCCCTCTATTGAAATGGTAATCAACTACTAGGAAATCCTATTAGGATAAACTCTGGGACTGATCGATACGTTTCCGTTTGCGAAAGAAAGACGCTCGCACCGAGGAAACAAGGAGGGAAATTAAAGAGACGGAACTCAGATTTCGTTTATAACGCTTTACCCATTCTTTTTTTCCTAAGTCTCACGACACCTCTTCTAAGCACTCCTTCTTCTATTGGCGATTATTTCTTCAGGATTCCTTGTTTTCTAACTTATATAGTTCGATTGCATCGAAAACGTCAGATAATGGGTTCGTTTCTTCCAAAGGAAGTTTTGGAAGTGGTTTTAGTTTTAATGACAGTTTATGGAACGAAACAGCTATTTTAGTCTCTTCAGAGTCAACGAAGTTTTCACATTTAATTTGCTCCATTCAAGCAAAGCCTGTCTTTAAGAACAGTATCTAAAACAAGAAAACAGTCTAGGTTCAATGTGGGTAGGTTCAGTGTGAACTACAATAATTGAAAAAAATTAATAATGGCAATGTATATTGGCAGATCGCGATGACAACAAATAATTTTTACATGCAAATTTTCTAAAAGGAAACTTTTTATACAAATCTTAGCACGTGTAGAAAGCAAGTGTTCAATTTTTGCAACTGAAGCATTAAAGATAGCTTTTTCGTCTTTCAGTTTTCAATTATAAGAATCGATAACAAACACCTAAGTAAACAATGGCTCTTTAACCACCGTAAGAAACAAGTTCACTTACGCCTTAGTACAAGGAATAAATAAATATCAATAAAAAGTTATGTAATTTGGTGTTATAGAAATGAAATCCTACTACCTTTCCTTAAACCTTGTAAAACAATTAGGGAAAGATGGAAAATTTGCACAGTCAATTGCTTTGCAGATCAGAAAAAAATTAGGAAAACAACGCTGCACGGAAAAAATATATCGCTATCGTAACTAGTTATACTGGATAGTAAGAGGATTTCTAGAACAACAAAAAAATATCATTTGGTGGGCCAATCTGCTGACACACAGACACCGGTGCTTCTCTGCACCGGTGGTTCTCATCAGCGTGCGGTACTGCAAGTCTGTCTACACCAAATACACACAGAACTTTAGGGTTGCGTCGAGATTGGGCTAAACGCAGCCCTTTGGTCTCCTCATCGTTTGGCTTTGTGTTGGTCACATCCCCCAGTCTTCTAATCGTCATTTTCTACGAGGTGACCCTAACCGAGCTCCGCGTTAAGTACATGTTGGTATTCGGACATCCCAGGCCCTCGGTCAATCGAACTGATTAGCTCCTTCGAACTCGGAAGATCCATATCTTGTTTGAGAGTTATAGGTTCGTCGATGCTGCCGTGCACCAAGCAACTGCTGAGCATATCATTCTGAGTCGGAATCGGAGAATAGATCGATACATCCACTTTTCTAGTTTGCAGGAAGCGCTCACGTCACAGAAGCTTCTTGTCAAGGGTGAGACCTAGATATGTTGGTTGGGTAAACCAGGGGCCTAGCAAGTATTGCCAGTGTACTTACTTTGCTGCCGTTATTCCATTTATTGGAACAGAACATTTAAAAGACATCTACTGGAATAACAAAGAAGCCCTCATTTCGGTCTCGTTCGGCACAAGCAACACAAGAGGTCGTTCCATGTGTAAATGGTCAAAACTCAGTAAGTAATTACAAAGAAATAAATTAATAATTAATTACTTGTATGCCTATAGGCGACGTAAGTGAACTATCTGAAAGGGCAAAAACATTTTAACCCCTGTACGTGAGTCTGTATAGTTTGTTTACGTTGCTTGTAGGCGTAGAAGTAATTAATTATTTAATTTGTTTGTAAATCTTATTGTATGTCGGTTATTCTGTAGTTACGCTTCAAAATGAACAGATAATCATTTATGACTCCGATTATGAATTCCCCATTTGCCACATGTTCACCCAAAATCCTCTGAAGACAAGTATTTTTTGTCACTAAAAAGTACGTAGCAGATTACAGTAGATGTGTTTTTAATGCATGATAAATTCATACTTTGGGTGTTGAAAACTTTACCAACTTCCTCTTTTCAAAACCAGTTGTGAAGCTCAATCACTCCAATGCTTTTCTCTGAATTTGGATCGATTAAGATCTTACTGATCTTCAGATGTTCCAATAACTGCTGTGCCGCATGCGCCTCCATAATCTTTTCACTTAATGGCAGCATGTTCATAGGGCAATATTCTTCCACTTTTACTTTTGGTACCAGAATAACAATTGACATTTCCCATTTTTTTTGGAAGCTTATGTTATTACAAGGTGTGTTATTGATAGTAGTTAAATTCATACATGCAAAACAAAGAATATGCGAAACATTTAATTAAACAAGCATTAATAATTCAGACTTGAAATCAAAAATGCGCAGGTAACTTTTTGGATTTATGTTTTGAAAGTTGGATACCAGTGGAAGAAATCTTCCATATCTTATTAGGAGGACGTAAAAGCAAATTTACTGGTTACAGAATACGGTCAAAATTCGCTTTCTTTCTTGCAAGACAACTAAGAAGTTGGTAAATGGAAGTTAATTCTTTCGTTTTCAAATTGATAAATAGATTGTTAGATGGAATTTATCGTATACGCTATGACGATAAGATTGTTTTATCGGGGATTATTGCTGAAACAGATTTCGTCTCCTATCCAATGCATATTAGATCAGACCGGTCAACCCTCGTTCCAATCGAGAGACACCCTTACAATCTTACCACCTTGCGCACCCCATTCATTTCGCCGCTATTGCGATAGTTTCACCGCGCGCAAGTGGTACGGTGGACACGCTGTGGCACCATCGCCCATAATTTTATAACATCCCATAAATTGCCGGTTAAATGGCCCTTAACGCGTTCACTCTCACTCATTCAGCGTTTTTGTTTTGCTTTAATATTTAATTTTCCGTTTGGATGATTTGCCCTTTTGTTCCCTGCTTACGTCGCGTAGCGGTATCCCCATTTTAATAATATTCTGATTTTCCTCCTTATTCTTGTTTCTCATATACGTTTACAACAAACAAAAGTGATTAATATTTTTGAATTATTCAATTAATGCTGGGACGAAATTGTAGCTGTTTCTTTTTTCTTTGTTTTAAATGTAATCATACTTCTTCAAAGTGCCAAAAAGAGGACATAAGAGCTATTTTCATTTGAGCTTTAGACAAGATACAGTTTTTACACGAAGGATTTAGAATCCTTTGCCTAATCTTAGCGAAAACTAGTTGTGTTGAGGCCTAAAAGGTAAACTTTTTCTATACATAGAAACATGTAAATTAGTTAGATTTACTAGGAAGAAATATATAATTCATAATAGATAATAATCCATTTAATTAAGTATCTCAAACTAAAGACTTAGTTTTTGACTCGAACTTAATTAAAAATCGTATACATGCAATAGCTAAGAGTGCATATATATTTATATAAATCAATAAATTGGAATATGGCTGCAACATCTGGAGTCCTCAACGCAACATTCATGCCTATAGAACATTTTTGAAATATGTAGATTTTAAATTCTTAAATATTACTGATGTCAATTATACAATTAGTTTACAAACACTTAAGAGAACGTCTCTAAAGCGGTTTGAAGAGGCTCATGACGTGTGGGAGATAACGGGGAGAACGCTGAGGAACTTAGCGAAATCTCCGCAAATACTGGATGCTCTATGGCATGAATTATAGCTGGTTCGGGACAGTATACTCCAAGAGGACATCCACGACCTACTTATTAATATAAATCAAATTAAATTTTGTTAATCCGTTGTTTTTTTTTTTCTTTGAAACACAACCGTGAAAGCAGTTGTTTTTCAAGGTATTCATCGCAAAGACTGGTATATTTTTTCATTTTTCCAAACCAACTGTTAAAGCAGTTATGCCAGTTGTTAGCCGGAACAGTCAAAATTGCTATTTTAAAGTTATCGACTGCTTTTCCCGACAGCTGGAACTGTTGACCACGTAGCTCATTCTTGATCCTAGGAAACATAAACCAATTGTTGGGGTACTTAGATCAAGATTATATGGAGTATGATCTAATTACTCGATGTTTTGCTGCTTTAAAAACTCAAACGTGTTTTGAGCCGTATGTTAACTCGCATTATCGTGGTGGAGAATGATTCATCGTTGTGGGTTGGTTTTTCTCCAGTTGTTTAATGTGACAGACCCTAATAACATTATGTTGGAGTGATATCAAAAATCCAAATGTTCAGGAAATGAAAAAAAAAAAAGCTATGATAAATAAAGTAATCAAATTACCTCATCCCATCCCTTCGTAAACAAAACTTAAGCAAACTTGCTAATATTTTCCTCAATAGTGGAAATTCCTATTGTTATTAATACTCGGAACTTTCATGAATGGTCAGACGAAAATCTTCACGCAACAGTCAAAAGTAATTTTCAGCAAGTTTATGATAAACGTGTAGTGCGATATGGTACATAGTCATTTTAGAGAATCACATCACACAAGAACTCTCCTTAAATTTTTTTGCGAAATGAGTTATAAGGATTACGATGGGATGTTCCTGTAAACATGAGAATGCCAGCATGATGGCGCTACTACAGATTTCACTTGTCAAGTCAAGCAACATGTGGACGACAAGTTTCCAGGAGTTTAAGTTGGTCGCGGTAGTCGTATTAGTTGGCCACCAAGGTCTTCAGACCTCACACCACTAGACTACTGTTTATGGGGCTGCCTGGTTCAGAAATGAAATTTATAAAGAAAAAGACGACTCTGGGGATGCACTAATTCTACGTACTAAACGTATGTACTAAAAATACTACATCCGATATTAAAGAGAGACACGATGCAATTACGAGAGCAACAGGTGCCCTTCATAGACGAAGGACAAATGGTTTAAAGGTCAACGGCGGTATTTTTGAACATTTATTAAAAAAAGTGTTTTATTTATTTGTAGTGATAAGATCGGATAAGTTTACTTACATTATTTTCATGTGTACAGTACACTCTTGGAGTTTGGTTCATGCATCCCAATTGACCCTGTGTAATTGGTTACCACAACGGTGCTAAAATCAAGTTTAGTTTTAGTTGCGATTAAAGAGCAAACCTTCTCTCCCGTTTAATTCTTACATATCACGTCCCTTTTTTTTGTTATTGTGTTGTTTCTTTTGCATTTTAAGTTTACATATTACATTACTATTATCTATTTATTTTCCCATAAGATTTACCACCTTTGTCGTTTCGTAAACTAAGAAAATCTTATCACCTTAGCATTTTCTCTTGTTACAAATTGCTATTCTATACGTGAAGTTTCAGATCGTCTAGCCAACCCGTCGTAAAATAATCATCAGCGTTGAGAACCACAAATCGGGCCCGTCCATCTCTCGCATCGTACCGTGTGATGTTTGGTTGCGAAATGATAGAGATTGATGGGCTGTGTTATCGGGGCGGAAATGGCGAAATAATTACCTCTCCGAAACGTTACGCACGCAGGCCGGTTGCCTGCCTCCGCGCCCAAAAATGGATTAATACATTTTTAATATGACTTGTTCAAACAAGATCTTTATTATGTAACTGGCTGTGTGTGCGTTGGGAACCCCGTGTATACGCGTGCAAGTTATACGCATACAAGTTTGTAATGTTTGTGCGCGGCGGTGCGCTTTTTGTTACGTATAGGGAAGAGGGAAGCGATCTATCGGCAACGTTTTGCAACCCCCATGCGCTTATTTATTTATTTATTCACTGGCTTCTGTTATTTCTATTATTAATGCGGTTTGATTGTTACCGGTTTATTTTCTATCGATTTTTTATTCGCAGACCTGCAGCTTTGTTTGTACACAGATAAAAATTTCTCTGAGTAAAAGGGGACGGTGTTAAATTTTATGGTAAAGCAATACCGTTGCGATAAAAAATTAACTAGCAAATAGTTGCTTGTTTTTAGTACCGTAATTTTGTGAAAATTTTTATTTTAGTTAAGCTAAGGAATTAAAATGATATAATGATGATATAATTTTATATCTATAGCGCTAAATATGAATTCACGTAATGAAAACATGATTCCCGGAAGGGGTCCAATCTCAGCAGAGACAGAGGTTATTTTATCAGCGGTCAACTGCATTTAAACCAGTTACATTAAAGATGCTTGTTTCTGTCCGATTCGCAAAGCATGTTGCGTGCCGTAGATTCAACCAAAGATACTAATGGTCACCCTATGATTAAAAAAGCAGGGGAGCACTATCGGACTCTCAAAAAACAGCAATCAAAGCAGACAATAGCGGATGGACCTGATAAAGAAGCCGAAGTATACTGGAAGGAGGTATGATGATCGGTACAAATGAATTGGTGTGGGAAGAGTTCATTGGCATAGAAGTAATGATGAAAGCGCGACATAATATTATTCAACCTTATTCAACTATCGGTGAACTTCAAGCAATGGAACAAGCAATCACTTATCAAGATGGTTTTACTCTACAATAGCAAGACTGGGATTTGGGCATGGTCAGTTCGGCGCATGTATAGAATCCATCTAAAAACAGACCCTTATTGCAATTGTGGTGAAGAGGACGATGGAAATCAATCACCTAATATTTAAATGCCCGAACTACTAGTTCCCAAGACAGCACTTTATTAGGGACTTCATCGAACATCAATTTAGTTTCCTACAAACATCATTCGTATTTTAAGAATGAACAATATAGTCTTATACAGGAACATAGTCACGTTCATTATTAAAACGGTGGTTGTCATCCTAGAGGAGGGTGTGTTATTTATGAGAGCAAAATATATATCAAAATAGGAAAAAATGGGTTTTATTGTTCTTCAGTCATCCAAAGTTAAAACGAAAACTTATGCATGCATTCACATAGCAAAACCACAATCCTGTCTCAGTTGCCGGTATCCTCTACTTAGGGCTCCTGTATTTAATACAGATTAATTATGACAAACATAATTAATTAGTAACTTCTGACACAACGTTTTTTTCTAACAGAGGACAGTACTGGGAGAAATAAAGGACCTTTATGTTGTGATGAAAAATGTTAGGAACAATAACATTTTACAACACGATGGAATTTGAAATGGAGAATTTCTTTATTCCAACATTTTGGCACGAAACTGAAGAATTTGTTGTAAATTTTAATACATAGCGTGGGTGAAATATTTTAGCATTGAACCGGATAAGATCTAGTTCGCAGAAGAAAACAATAACACCGGAAGAGAGACGTATTTCAGCACAGGGGAAAAGTTTTAACACACAAAAAAAGAATGTTAAGAATAGAATTTCTTGAATGTACTATTTTCTTGGAAGAGAGTATTCTTATGAATTTAGAATATTAGATTTTAATCTAAAGGTTAACTTATGTAGAGCTCAGGTAGAGTTGAGCTCTTTTCAACATTTTTTTTTGCATTTATATATATTTTTTTAATCTAGGTACCTTTATCGCAAAATTGTTTAAAAAGCAACATTGCAAACTTTCTTAATGCAATGCCACTGGATATTTGCTCGTTGAAGCCCGCGTTGTTTACGTAGCCGTTATTTGCCTGTTTAAGTCAACCTTTATTTCATGTATTATGTATTAGTTTCAATGCTCTACTTGCAAATATTTTTAAACTGTTTGCAACTGCAAGAGTGTTATTCATAAGAGTTTTCTTTAAAATCCTCCTTTCTTCGTATCTACTTCATTTTCTAAGTTTTTCTATTGCGAAATCCTCTTCAATTACTGTTTCTAACTGCTTCGGTTAAATTTTTGTTCTTATTTTCGTCTAAAAGCTTCTAGATTGCCATTTCCAAATGAACATAATACTCTGAATATTACGTTTAAGCCAAATTTCCAAATAATTTTTGCCAGAAACGTCTGTTGCCAAAAATGTTTGACATTTATCGAATACCTATCCAACGACTTGATCTTCTTTGTAGTTAGCTTAGCGATGATAATCTGCCATGTTACAGGCGACATTGTGAATTTTGATTACTAGATTTCAAGTATATAGCGTTACGTACGAAGTTTGTGTATTTTTTATAAAAAATATTCATATTAAAAGATGTAGATTATTAAAGAGTCATATTTTTTCAACAAAAAATTAATAATAATTAAGATTTTGTAAATATTAAAGGAAATTTTACTAATTAATGAATATTCAAATTAAAATAATAAATATTAAGGAATTTAGGTGTAAGTGCACGCAGTTCACATCAATATTCCGCAGCAATATAAAAGCTTGTTGCCCACTTAAATATTAATTGTAAAACATTAACATTGATAGAACAGAATACTCTGAAACAATATAATATAATTTTGGATTTAGTAGTGAACTCATTTCGAACTAGGACCTGATCTAGTTTTCCTTAATATTAAAATTCAAAGAATTATTCTATTTGCGACTTGCAGATGTTTATGTCAATGCTCCCGACCAGCTGTTTCATTCATAATTTTATAATAGCCACTGGTCGACTTAAAATTAAAAGCATAAACCTGGAATCTGGTATAGAAGATTAATCATCATCCACAACAGGTTATTATTTGTCCACTTTGCTTGTGTCTGGTTGGTGTATTCAAAATGATTCTTTTGATTAGAGCGTCACTCTATAGCCTTCTTCTATCTGGAGCAATGATGATTCAAAATCGAACCCAGTACATCATAAGTGTTTACGCGTATTATTTGCGATTCAACATTTTGAGATAATGTAATAGAGCCCATCTTTCAAAAATACTTCAATATATACAGGGTATATTCATGATTATCTCCTTTCGAATTTTAGTGTAAATTTTTACAGTATTAAATTCCATACTTGGGTCTATTTAAAAATTTTACTACAACGCTTTTGAAATATACAGATTATGCAGAATTGAACATTAAATTTCGCCAAATTTACACCAGAAACGTCATTTTTTAAAATATAATTTTTGTGTATCCACCAGGCATAGGAAATTTACAGCTCTAACCTTGGTGCATGTGTCTAACCTCAAAGGTAAAACAGATATGTGCTACATTTGGATACTGCTTCCAAGTGATTTCTAGTGTCAGTAAACAGTAAATAAAACATACTGACATTGCTGTTCTTAAGTGTTGAGTCGACATTTTAAACCTAGGTAAAATGCATTTCGTTAGAGAATGGTACGTTAGGTCATTGAAGCATGGCTACTCAACAACAAATTAAACCAACAAATGCTAACACTAAACTTAACGGCATATACAACTGAAGCAACACGCCCGCCTATGATGTTACCATATCCGGTGCTTAGCTACAGATGTATTGTAACGCAAGTCCCTTCGCGACGACGTAAATGTGCCTTTTTCTAAGGAAACGAGCAGTAGTAAGTAATTAGGTAAGTAATTTAATTTTGCTTGAGTGACAAATACTTGGAAAATAGGATTCTCTTCCTTTTTTTTTACTTGTCAGTGTGTCCGCATTCAAAAGAACAACATGGATAACTTTGAATATTTCGCATCTCAGTCAACTTGATTAAATTTCAGAGAAAACAAAATCTGTTAATTTCTTTTAGTTGCTGCAATTCTTTTATTAAATGAGAGTTTGAGATGCGGTTTGAACTAATTTTCATGGTAATTTATTTCATGGTACTCGTTTGTCATATTGCTTGTCAATTTGTCAGCGTCAGTTTATTAATTCGATTCAATATCCAGAAATACGATTACCTGATCGTAAAACAAGACAGGAACGTAAAGAATTCGGGATCATTTGCTGCAGTAAGATCAAAGAAATACAACAAGAATAATGAAAAAAGAGAAAAATTCTTTAATGTTAATGTCGATAAGTGTGTTTTATCTAGAGACATTTTTCAGAGTGTTGGCGCACTAAAGACTGGAGTTTTAGGAATTCTGAAGAAAAATAAGTACAAGCATTATAAATTTAAACCATCTCAAACATTAAAACCTGGAGATGACGAAGGAAGGAGTTTTGCAACTAGTATTTGGGCCGAGTGAACGCAAATCTAAATTTCAAGAATATCAATTTGTGGATAGATGAAACGATCTTTACAAATTGTTATGGTTTCAATGTTTGGTGCGACATAATAAATAACACGCTAGTAGGACCTATTATTATTAACGATAGTTTAATGGGACAAAGGTCTTTTTCACATGGGACGAGACCGAAGATTCTAATAGACCTGTCATTATAAGCTACTAGACAGATGTGGTTTCAGCAGAATACCCATGCCGTTATGAATTTCAAATCAGCGGTTATTGCAACTAATAAAACGGTACGTTGGCTTGCAAAATCACTTGATTTTGTTCCTCCTGATATCTTTCTGTGGGGTACTGTCCATGGTCCAACGTACAACAACATTAAAAAATTGCAGGAAGCTATGACAATAGTACTCGTAAAGTAATTAATAGCTTTCACAAGTGGTACCAAGTTTGCATTGCAAATAATGGTGGTTTATTTAAGTAATTTATTGTTGTTAATTATTAGATTTGTGGCTTAGTTGGTTTGCTAATTAAAATTTCGTAAGTTTACGTAAGTTTCGAGACATGAATTCACAGACTTCATAAACAAAAAGCAAAGTTTCTGCGATCATCATACTAGTGATTTCTGTCGGTAAACAGAATAATCTTACTTTTTCATTCAGAAAAACCTTCTCTCTTTAAAGGTCCAAAATAAATTGCATAGATCAATTTAAAATGTTGGAGTTAGGATAGATTTCTAAAAATTTGCAAACTCAAATTGGTTTTACTAAGTGTTAACAAAAGTATTTAAATTACCGTCTCAATCTCTCAATGAATACAAGTTATTGCAACTAAGAGAAATTAGCATTTTTTATTCTAACCAAGTTGGCCATCACAAGTAATATTTGAAAAAGGATTCTTAATGCGCTTTCCGAATATCGCTGTATTTCTTTAAATACAAAAGTTATCCATGTTTTTTACTAAATCCGAACACACGGCATATTGCTCAAAATTTTATTTAGTTACAACACCACATAGTTTTCCTTGATTTGTCTTTCTACTTTTCCTTCTTCATATGCTGGAAATTTGTATTCTGGATCAATAACGTATTGATAAGCAAAGGATGTGGTTTCATGAAAAACAACTTCTAACGACTGTTGAGTATAACTACAGATTTTATTATATATGCTTTCAAACTGTATGTCTTAAGCTGAATAAGGTTTGCTTAAATTGGCAAAGCTGTGTGGTTTTAAGTGCTATCTAGTTAAAATTGCACATCGCTAATTTGTTTAAGATAAAATATCTTCTCAATTGTAAAAAATATGAAGAAATGTTTCCCATAAAACTTGTTTGGTTTAGTAAAATTCATTTGGGAGCGATAGCAATTTGAAAGAACCAACTTTTTCATTTTAAATCAACGCTATTTCTGATATATTTAACCAAGCAAGAATTATTCACGGTGGTAGGTTAAGTTTATATTAGCAACAAATGAATCAAAAGCAACATGTAAGAGAGATTAAATGTTAAAATTAATAAATGCTCGAACTGCTGGCTGCAAATGGTTAATAAAGAGACCTTTCTTATTCATTTTCTTCTCCATGGGTTAATTTAACGGAAAGAAATTTTAGATCGAGTTCTTCCGAAAAATCTATTATTGATGGAAAGATGTAAAATATGTCATCAACAAATGGATCAACGTGGAAACAAATGCAAATTGATTCTAAGTAAAGATAGTAAAGCTGGAGTGTTTTGGTGCGTCAGATGAAAGAACTAAGTGTGGAAATCTATTCTTTTCGAAAAGCTACTATTGATACTGTTTGCCTCATTGAATTTGGAAATTCAAATGCGCGTAAATAGCCCTTTTTTTATCTTTCTGTTGTGTTTTAACGGAATAAAATTCTACTTCATTTGAAATAGATTTGTTCAAAAACCATTTGAAGTAATGGTAGTAGAAAATAATTAAATTCGCGATAAACCTTCACATTTCAGCTTCTCGTCGCGTTCGCTAGAAAAGTTTCTTCCTCGGAAAAAAAGGACGAGCCCCAGAAAGAACGTTCGATTGAGAAAGAGACGGCGATAGAAGAGCGTATTCCGCTGATAATATGGAATATACATAATACACATGTATATATGTATATACGTGTATATATGTATACGGAATCGACTCTTCTCGGAAGTAAAATCAGAATCCTCTTTCCATGCTCCGCAGCCGAGCCGTTCCGAAATACAACAGACAAACAGAAATTGGAGAAATCCGGTACAGTGGAACGTCTAAAATGCTAATTCGAACGCCTCTCCTCGGGAAGTGGTTAACAGCACAAACAGCGTCTATTATGTGCGCGCAATAAGACCTCTCCGTCTCTAATACGATCTCAATTTAGTTTAGTTCCGCTCTGTTACACGGGTCGCGTGGCAATCGCCTCCTCCTTTTTCGGTCCCCGAACAACACCCCCGCATTTGTCACTTGCTACGGCCGAGCTCGGTGGCTGTGTGTTGCGATTGCCGCGCGCTACCGGCGCCGCTATCGCCGCCGCCCGTTGATCATCCCCCTTCTGTTTTCTTCGTTTTCGCGACCAGGCATACATAGTCCCCCTTATTGAAAGGACGACGAATTATTTCGCGATTTTTCTTTTTAGCAGCCATCTCCGCAGACACGTATACACACACATGAAAGCCAAGAAGAACAATGTCTTCGTTCTGGTGTGCTGCATGAATAATTTGTTTATTCGAATTTTGAAAAATAGATGGAAATCGTTTTGATTTGACATCTTTTGATATCCTCTGTAGAAAATACGCTAGCTAAATCTTCTATATACATAGAAATTCAGTTCTTACCCATTTTCATTAAACATTTGCACATGTTTTCTAACGTATATCGAAGAAATTTTAAAATTTTTTCTATTCCTTTGATACAGAATAATTCCAATGACATTTTGCGTTTGTTTGTGTTGAATGAAACAAAATTATTTAATTATTTGTTAGAGTCAACTATAGCCTTTGTTTAAATGAGAGATTCACACTGAATATTTTATAAGTAAAATATTGTCTTAACTTAACTTAAGGATTTTAAATCTGTAGAAATCATCCATTTAGTTGATTTAAATGAATCTATTGCTTGTATGAACAAAATATTTGGTTGAACTAACAATGTGAATAGTGTTAGCTTAGAAGAAGAAGAAGCAATTCGTCGGATTATAAGGGTAGGCTTCGCAGTCATATGTACATAACATTACGCATGCCTTACCGATTGAAATTTAATTTAAAATAATAGTTTTTATTGTTCAACGGTTTCCAGTTACAGGACAACAAAATATAAAAAAAGAACATACAATAATGAGAATAAGAGTAACAATTGAAGATAAAATAGAAAACAAAAACAAACTCAAAAATCATTAGTCTTACTGAAAGCGCATCATCCTAGAGTGTATCGGTTACGCGGTACATACAAGTAATGGGTGAAAAGGATGATGAATTTGTTTGAGATATGGGGAGGGAGAAAGTAGGAAGACAACGTGAAGAACTGTGAGGAACGAGAAAATGTAAGGAAGGAAGAATTCGGGACAACCAATTACATCATATACCAACCGCGGTATGCATCACATGCTGATCTAGAAGAGCACCATAATCGTCAGCTTCCATCAACTTTGAAAGATAAGAATTCGAGAAATCTTCTGCAGTTGCAGGTAGATGTGGTGCGATGACCAAACAGGCAAAGTATATTCGAGTTTGCTTACAACGAAAGTATAAAACAAAGTGTTGAAAAGAGATATATTCTAGAAGTATTTGCAGGTGCGCATTACGAAGCCTAAAACTTTCGATGCAGACATGCGCAGGTGGTTAATAAGCGACTTACAAAAATAACCCCAAGATCACAAAATTTGTCAACTCTTAGAAGTGCTTAGTTGTTGATGAAGTATGTGGAAGGAATGGAGTTAAATTTCCTTGTGATATGTAGCAGGATTTTCACATTTACCAGCATCTTGGAAGAGATAAACCGGTGATTGTATTAAGTTTCTCTATAACTCAATAACGTCATTCCAATTATTAATGGGCATAACAATTTTTAAATCATCTGCATAGGCTAGAATGGGGCAAGACACATAAGTAAATAAGTCATTGACGTAGAAATTGAATAATCATGGATCCAAATTTTAGCCCGGTGGAGCGCCGGGTGATGACGGACTAAACTCGAAATCTTAAAAAATAATTAAGTATGGTGAGTGTACGGAAGCGACACAGTGAATAAGTTTATTGGGTAATTTCCAGGGACAGCTTTACGGAATTATCTATTTATTATACATCAACATATTGAAAATAGGATCAAATAAAATTAAAAGAGAAACAACAAGTGGTTATGGGACGATGAGGCGATAGATAGGAAAATAAAATCGTACTAGGCTCTGATAAGCCGACATTTTCAATCTAGCGAAAGATTACAACGGTGTATTGGCGAAGTAATTACGAGGATAGTACTGTGGTTCTGCTATTAGATCCTGGTGAATCTGCAATTAGGAAATGTTGGAAAAAATTTAAATATATTACCGTTGAAACAGATCTAGCACTGTCATGTGCTACAAGTAACAAAAATGTTAGGGTTATAGAAAAGTTCTAGAGTGTTTTAAATAAAGAATTTGATGTTGGCATTTTAAGACAAATTTGTGATAGTGCATCTGCATAACTGTTATCTAATTTCAAATATTACTTTAACTACGCGTGAGTTACATCGATAAATGTCTTTCGGTCTTTTCTCATTTTCTCAGCATGGCGAACACTGTTCACCGGAAGTATTCCTAATGTTGCAGACTTTCCACCAGTCTCACCTAGTTCGTTCGTCGCATCAGTGAACTATCTATTTATCGGTACATACGTACGAAAATTCATGCACGCGTGGTATTATATACGACTGCGAAGCTTGCACTTATAATTCAATGAACTTCGCAGCATTATTGACAAGCGATTCTTTTGTAAAAATACAAAATGAAACCGGGAAAAAATAACATTAGAAGCTACGCTTGTAGAATGTTTTCTTGTATTAAAAAATCAAGAACACATTTTTATTTCAAGATCGGAAAAATGTTTAATACAAAAGAATAATTTCCTTAATTTTATTTGTATCAAATTAAAAATAAAAATCATTTAATTCACAAATTAATTGGTGAATACACCTTTTTAATTATATTACTTTTATAAGAAGTGGTGAGTACCTGGAGAAAATATTACATCAACCGATATTTTTTAAAAATGTTTATGAAACGTTATAATTAAGTAATATATCATGCATTCAATGAAAAGTCAGCTTGAATGAATAGAAACAAAAATACAACAATACAACAACTGTTACTGCACCATTACTGAACCATTGCTGAAAAAAATGTAGCGTCAAGTGTCTACTTCGAAGAAGTAAAAAGGTATTAAACAGTTTAAAGATAATCTTGTACGAATAACTAACATGAACAGAAACTTTATCAATCATGCAGGTGATTTGTTGAAACGTTCATTACCATACAAATGATTTTGAACTTTCGAATTGACATTTGGTGTTTTACTAAGCAGCCAAAGATAATATTTCTGTTGCTTAAGAAGCTCGTTCTAGAGTTTTCTACTAACTAAATGAAGATCGCATCTTAACACGTAATAGTTTAATAACAAATAATATCACAACGGTTTTAACTATGTTACGGTACGTACCACATGTAAATGGGTACGTAACAGTTTCAAAATGGCAAGTACATTCCTAGATCTTCAACTTGTCTTCATGAATTTCTTGTCAACTTAAAGATAACATCAAAATATATAACAAGCAATGTTCCAAAAAAAATAATTCTAGCAAGTTTGCTAGGAAGTACAAATTTTACATGTATGTAACCAGTGGAATGTTTGATATATAAATCAACATTATTCTTATATTATACAAATACCAATGCAATATAAATATATACAATGTGTCCATACATCTTGTGTTGTCTTTTAGTATAATAAGAAAGACGTAACGTAACAAAAAACATGGACTATCTTCAACTATGTTTGCATTTTTTATGGAAAGAAACTATTTGATTACAAATATATGATTTTTTAAGCAAAACAAATGTCTTTTGATTTAGAACAGTAATTCTAACTTGTTCGGATGAGAGTATTTAATTAAAGATACTCTAATCACGGAGATTGTCGAATTATATCGCTATATCAACCTCTACAGAATTATGCAGTCTTGGCCACAGAATCTGCGAGGGTAGCACTCTTCGACTTCGAGGCGAGCACACCCAAGGCAATTAATATAAATGAATATATTTTAGCGATATAGCGATATAATTCGACAATCTCCGTGATTACAGTATCTTTAATTACTTTCATCCGAACAAGTTAGCTTGAGCATCGTATATATACGCGAACTTGAATTACAGCTGCTACCTTCCACATAGGTGTGCTGATGAGCTGTGATACAGCGAAACGCGTATACACATAGTTGCTGGTGGTAGCTGGTTCATTAAATGTATTCATTTATAACAGTAATTCTGTTGTGGATAATTAAAACGATAATTAATAAAGACGGGTAGTCTTGATGCAAGTAAACGTTTCTCTACGTGTATGAATATGCAAAACATCAGTACATGAAACCCCTTGAAGAAATTATCGAAGTACAATCAAGGTGTTTTGGTACAACCATCGTATGAATAGCCAAAGATTACTAAGAAGTAAAACCAACAACAGAGGAAAGTAAAAAGAACAGGGATAGCCAGTAAAACAATAGTGTGGAATCATATTTGAAACATTTGTCGCATTTGGCTTTCTTGAAAGTTCTTGACAGATGTACGAGTGCATGTGAACTTTTATAATTGTGGAAGTGTTTAGCTTGTAAGATTAAAATTTTGCAGAACTGCTGACCTTTGACCGGGTAGTATTAGAATCCGAATAAATTGTTTAAAAATATTATACAGCGTGTGCGATAATTACGATTAGACTTTCAACTCGAAAAAGTGTCAAAAATTAATTTTTCTTTAATGAAACTCTGTCTTCCTTTTTTATATCTAGTTATAACCATTACGAAACAATCCAGCACTGATGAAATGTGACTTAGCTTTCAATTGTAAACAAAGCCGGTATCGGTAAATTATACGGACGGATATTATTTAAATTTGTTTATTATTTATAGAAAATGCAATAAAGGGATGTAAAATGCAATACCTTTACTGCTCGGTATTCACATAGTGTTCCATTTAAAATAATAAAGTGGACAGCTATTTCCGGTGTAATCAGAAGTGTCAAATTATTGGAAATATTTTGGTTTAATAGCATGTATTGGGGTTATAGTACACCGCCAAGTTTTCAGAATTTTTCAGTGTGTATTCTTTCACATATTGATCGATGTAGTTTCCGGTGAGACATCTTGTATAAGTGGAAGTTCTAATGTAAAGTAAAAAAACCCGAGATCGACTTTAAATACAGTAAACTAGAACAAATACTTTGTTTAAAGGGAAAAAAATCTTCTACACATAAGATTATGGGATACCTTCTAAGTTTTTACAAAAACAATGAAACAAAAAGATTTGATACCAATCGTCCCATTGCTTATTAAAATATTCCCATTAAGATTTACACACTTTTGCCTTCAGTCGAATCAATTCTAGAAACATTTTTTCCACTCTAAAGTTGGTATCTCCAAAACATAGTTTTGCTTTAGTTGACGTGATAAAAATCACTGTAAATGCATTTTTTGTTTGGCCAAAGAGAAGTCGTTAGGCGATAAATCAGGTGAACACGGGCAACGAGGTTAATTAATGAATTCAATATTTTTATCCTTGAAATAACAATACTAGTGAACTATTTACTTCAAAAATTAACTATAAGCCACGAGTCATCAAAATCTTGTGGGCAGATGTCAGAAGAGTGTTACCTGTTCCTCCACGCATATTCGTGAGCATTCACCAAGGAAAACATGCCTATATTTTACTTAACTCTAACTAAGTCTATTATTCCGCAATATGCATGCATGTACGTTTTAAAAAATAGAAAAAGAATGCTTGATAGGTGCTTTCAACCCCAGATCAGTGCTGACAAATATGCTAACGGAGGATACGTCCAAATGCTGTCACAGAGAAAATCTTGAGAGAATTTGGCGAGCTGTAGATTAAATAAGGTATATTAATTATAAAAATAAATAAAGCGGAGTGTTATGAAACCATTTCAGTGAAATGGGTAGTCTACGTTTATTCATATTTAGCCAACCAAAGTCTAACAGTTTGTGTAAGACTCTGTCAAACTTGCGACCGCCAAACATATACCTGAAGTAAGCATCTTGCACTTCCTCTATACGCGCTTTATTGAAAGAATCCATTAAAATCCGTAAACAAGCACTCGATAATTAGTGGAAATAGATCTATTAGGATGTAGGATTTTGAGTTTAAAGTATACATAAACAAAATTGCAGCCGTTTCATTTGGATTGATGCTCTTTGGGGAATTTGAACGAGGTCGGGATTCAATGGTCTTACAGATGATTATAATTTTGAAATTGTGAAGCTACTATATATAACTTTGTATATCATCAGCCTACATTTGAATGTTAGATGTTGGAACGTGAGCTGGTAAGTAAATAGCATATATCAAGTTCGAAAGTAAACCCAATATAGAGCCCTGTGCAATGTCCTTAGTAAGTTGTAACCGAAAAGCAAACATAAGTGTAACAGAAGCCAATATGCTTAAGCAAACTGAGCAGAATATTAATTGGAATCCAACAAAATCAACAGAATTAAGTCGCCTCGCTCTTTAGCTCTAGGAACATCATCAGTGGCAGTTGCGTAGCTATAATTATGCCAAAATCCAGAGTATTACATAGGTAAGATATTCGTTAATTTATTTACGTAGAATTTCTTCAAGAACTTTACTGAGAGTAAGAAATAAACTATTAAGGTGCAGATCGACGACCAACACAATTTTATATTTTTTGGCAAAGAAATAAACACAAAAATTTTCCAAATATCTGGAAATATGTTTTCTAAAATGTGCGTGCGGTCTCAACAGCCTTATCATTGCATTGTTAATATATGAACTCCTTTATATCGGCTTTATCCACAATATGAAAGTGAAATATGGGTGCATGGTTATGTAAGAACTGGGATGGTCGCGATGAAGGATGATATGACGTTGTCGATGTGTTTCAGACGTATTACTTAAATATTAAAAGCAAAACGTTTATTAGATATTAAGCATATTGGTTGTATTGTCCTGTATTCCTTAAGCATATTTATCACCTTCTGTCATAGATGGTTTAACTAATAATGCAGTTAGTATATTTTTGGTAATGTTGTTTAAAAATGTTTTGAAAAAATTTTCAGGCCCACAGTAGAAATCATCTTTTACCTAAACAATATATCTACGCAAATAGTACTATTAAGCGATTTACATTTCTTAACATTTGTTGGGCAGCAGCTACCGTGTGAACATAAACATGTGATCCTTAACTGCATCGTTCAGCCGCTCAAGTCTAGCCCTAAACCTAAAGCATGATGGACCGATGCGAATATGTACCAGGGGCTGTAGTATATCTAGCATTCAAGCGAGTGAGTGTATGTGTGCATACGAGATTTCGTCCTGTGCCGGGCGTCGCTGATGCGATGGACCAAGGCGAACGATTAAACGGATCCCGGAATTAAATAACAAAGGACTCAGTCAGACGGTTGACAACTTCAAATTGCTTTTCGCTGATCGTCATTTAAATGTAAATTGGTAAGTTGTAGTCAAAATATTAGCCAATTATGCAAATAGATCGTCCTCGCAATAAAACAGAGCGCCGGCAATTTTACGCGAATTTTAACTTCGTCCAACTTCTTTTGTTCCTCATCTACGTATTGGGCGATGGTATATTCGTTTCGCCGGAAAGCGATATGTTTCGATTGGATTAGAGTGCAGGGAGGCGGTTTTCTGAAAAATACGGAGAAACGTTAAATTCTCAAATCACACTTTTCCGGTGTTTATGTTTTATGAAGTAGCCGAGCATATTAAATATAATAATGAACCGGTGAAAGTTTTTACACTATTGAAGCTGTTTGGTGCTGTAAATTGCTAAGTGTAACAATGTGAGTTACCAAGGTTGATAAAATGTAGAGTAGACCTGCGTCCCAAATATTTTTAAACTAAATCCAATGACTTTAGGCACAAACACCTTTTTTTGTCAGGAGCTTGATCCTGTGGCACTTGAGTTTTTGAGGAATCGAACAAATATTGGCTCCAATACTTAATACTAGCGTCCCACTTATTAACAGTTTACTTCAGTTAATCCGTAAATAGTTATTAAATAAGAAAAGGTTTCATATAAAGGTTATTTATTTTTTCGTGGACAATAACATTATTACAAAAAAAACTATAAGAAAGAAACTAACTTAACATTGAAAAGACATGGATGGCACCTCTAAAATTAAACGTAGACTTCACAATATACTCTTCCTCTTATATGATATAGATTTTTATCTATATTGTTTTCAGACTAAATAAATGGTTTTTGAAGTTATTTAGTCGTCCCAGATTACCTGCTATATCTTTAATCGAACGCTTATTTTCATATTTACCTATATATCACAAACTTGTCTATGTGGCAGCCACTATCTAATATCTCGATAAGATAATTCAGTATTCAGGAGATGTTCTTTTATAACAGAAGTTAGGTACAAGACATCCAGTTAGTCATCGAATGGCACAAAACCTGGCATCTAGGTTTCTGAGTAATAGAAAAAAAATGAAAAAAAGATGTCCAGAGGATAATATAGATATACATAGAATAGACACTTTTGTCATATATGTAGTAGACATTATATCAACATATCTTATGGAAGATGCTATGAACTTCACAAATAGCTTCCAAAAGCGGTTCAGTCATATGTTGCTGGAAAAACGTATGGTTGGAAATTAGCCGGACCAATGTTGCTTAACCTACTGAAGCCCATAGACACAGAACCATAAACTTGACGCTAAAAACTATTGCTCTTAACAGAGCACTCTCCCATGGGTTTTCCCATGCAGACGATTTTTAATAAATAAGTTTATGGTTCTACTAACTAACAAAACCATAAATTTAAACATAACTGTATGAACTATTGGCCAGAGTAACACGTAGGTACACGAGCACGTGTAGGATATTATGGGAAGAAAATTGAGGAATTTAGCGAATTCATCGTAAACACTAGAATCTCTAGCATAAATGAAGGTTGCTTGGGGTACGATACCCAAAAGGTAATCGACCGCCTACTTGAATCGATGCCACAAAGAGTGAGAGTGTGAAACTAATAGGGGGCCCCAATACATTATCAAATTGTGTTAATCTTTTGTTCTTTTCCATTGAAATTTTAATCAGTTATTACGTTTCTAACAAGTTTGGTGATAAAATTCGTACTCCGTCTTGTTGTTGGAATTCCCCGTGTCATGTAGCATATTTGAAATTTATTCTTTCGTTTTCTTTACAGTAATTTTTGCAGCAACTTATTTAATACACCCACCAAATGTTAAAATTGTTGTAAAACGATTTCCGCATATATAAAAGCATGCTACTTCATTCGAGGTAACTTTAGTTTCTGTTAACTGTAGTTGTAGTTATATCTTTTGACAATAAAATAAAGTATATTACGCAAAACCTTTGTTTTGCCAACCTTCTCGTCAAGTATTTATTACATTAGATTACTTCTACAATGCGCTATTTAATTCGGAAAGAATAACATTCAATGAAAGAGAAAACTATACAATTGTTCTTTAGAGATTGCAGCTGAACACAGTAAAAAATTATGTTTTCGTTTCGAGGTTTAAAAATCACCAATAGAACACATACAACAGGCTGCTACCGTCGCGACGCCTGGGTCCAAGGGATTCTCCGGGCATTCGACACGGAACCAATTTATCGAATGACGTGTGCCCGGAGCAGTCCCGAAGGACTCTGAAATATGACGTGGCGACAATATTACGCTTGGGACTTCATTAATGCCCTGTAAACTGTCGTCCAAATAAAATTAATAGTGATCTTCCCCCGGCTCCGGTACTAAAACCGCGATAACATCCCGAGACCATTGTGTGTGTTTGTGTGTACACTTCGCGTAGTCGTCGACCGAGAATTATTATTGTACCTACTGCGCCTCTCTCGCAGAAAGCGAAAGAAAAAAAATCGTACGACCGGGCAAAGCAGAAACCAGACCATCAGAGGGTTACGTTTAATGCATACTCGATTAGATTCTCCTATAAATTTTGATGGTGGTCATATTATATATGGATGTATACATATGTGCAGAATTTGTATGTGTTTTATTACCTCCGCCTGTACGTTATATCTTTAATCTGCCTCTTGGTAGAGTAATAATCGCGGTGTTTATCTCTTTGATCAGGAAAACTCATAAATGATCCTTGTAGGAGCTTCCCATTTTACTCTCTAATCATCGTGATGTAGTATGTCTGGATCCAAAATTAAAATTGTTTCATTTTGCCTCGATATTTACAAATTCCATACATTAAAAGTCAAATAACCGTAAGATTTTGTATGTTCAAATAAAAGCCAGTCCACTAATGATAGTTATTTAAGCATTTTACTTTAATTTACAATTTATCCAATAGAAACTGTACCCTTTCAGGTATATTAAAGTACAGTTTTCACAATATTATTGTTTTAGTTATAATTACTTTTTAATACTGTACAGGATGTCCATAAAATCCCGACCTATCTCAGTGAAAACGTTACTAATTATCGCTTTCGTTTTCAGGCATCATTAACCAGTCGACTAATGTTCAGGTTAGAGGAGAGAATAGCCGTTGTTGGGGTTTGTTTGAGATGATTGTTCTATAGTCATTAAAGTCGGATTCACGCGTAAATTTAGCAAGTCTGGTTCTACAAGAGAGAATATTCGGCTTCTTGTGAACAAATTCCAATGATCAGGAAGCGTAAAAGTTGAACAGCGTTCAACCAGGCCACTATCATTGAAGACATCTTCCAAAGACTATTTACCAAGCAATTAAATGTAACCCATCTTGGAGTTCAGTACATTAATTAGCACCTTTTTAGAACGTTTTACGTTTTACCTTCAAAAAACGAGTTTATCATATCCGATTGGTACACAAATACTTCACTACAAACACTTCAGGGTGTAGTGCACGAAAATTTCAATTTCAATTTTCAATTTCAATTTCAATTTCAATCAGGTTAACAGAAATAATTGTCGAATATGAGTAGACGAACAACCAAATGCAACATCTGAATGGCAACAAGATTTACTAAAAGTATGTTTGGTTGGGTTTTATGCAGGCAAGAGCGCATTGTCTATTCTTTTCGCAGAGAACACAATTTCTGGGAGCACTTATTTACAAGCACTTATTTAGAGCCGTAATTAAAGGAATTTTTTGGGTTTGTTATCTTTCGGCAGGATGATCCACCTCCCTATTTATGCGGGAGGTTTCATAGTGCTAGTACAGAGGGCGTGGTTAGTTCTCCTAAGCCCATACATACTTAAAATGGATTATTTTAAATAGACAGAGGCTGTATGTGACGCTGACGATGTAGTACTGCAGCATAGTGATCGAGAACTCTCTCACTAAAAAATATTTTTGTCAAGATTACAAAACAGATTTTAGGCATTTTTTTAGCGATATAAGTAAATTAAATTTTTGAACTCACATCCAACTTTTTTTTTTACTTGGTGTGTCAAAAATGTTCTGCAAGAGCAAACGAATATTACGAGCGCTTATACCTATTTCGTGCACAACTGGATCACTGGAGAACTTAATAAGAAACATTGATACAGATTCTAATTTGTTATGGTACAGTCTACAACATTCTGAAAAAGTATAAATTCACTTCCTATAAGCTCAGACTTACTAAAGCAGTATTCCCACGAGATCTTGAAGAAACATGTTTTTTTGATATTGGTATGTCAACTATTGCTAATAGAATACGAATAATTGGCGAAATATTGTATAGAGTGACGAAATAAACTCTTCTAATTGTCGAATGTTTGTTTAACAGAAGATATCATCATTATTGAACAAGAAGCAAGCGAATTCTAGCGCTCCTTAGCTTCGTTAGAGTTTGTTAGAGTTCCAATGTTTGGTGTTGAAAAATACGTAGATTTTATGCGAGATATTTTCGACTATTTCTAAGATCTTGTAAGTAGACAAAATATATATCATATATTGAAGGTTTTGGTTATGAGCAAGCTAATTGCGCGTTGGGTGAAGTGCTTACTCACTAAGCGAAATAAGTAGGAGTTTTGACGTCGATTATTAATAGTAGATAAAATATGGATACACCAGTACACTTCTAAGGCCAAAGCACAGTCGAAACAGTGGAAAGTTATGATAACTCTCTCTTGGGATAGTCATGGGGTTGTATTAATCGACTATCTGGGAGAAGGAAAAACAATAACGGGGTATACTACGCCATGGTTATTTCAGAGGATTAAGCAGAAATTGTGAAAAAACGGCAGTATTTATTCCACTAAGTCAGCACACTGTTTCATACCTCACTGGTTGCCACACCAGGAGTTTAAAAATTGGGGTTCAAATGACTAGACCGCCCACCCTGTTTACGAAGATCTGGCCAAAGTTTCGCTTGGAGGACAGAGATTTAGATTGAATGAAGAGGCCATCACATTCGTAAATGCTTTCCTTTTAAAACAAGGTACCGACTACTTTTTGGGCAGATTAAAGTGTATGGACTCACAAGGAAACTGTGTTGAGAACTAACGTTGAACTTTGTTTTGAGCATCAACGGATTAATCTTTCTATGCCTGTCGTCTACTACTAGAATTTATTTTCGCAGTAACGATTGATGCCAATTTTTTATCACCATCTTCATATTATTACTATCAAATTAATCTAGCAATTCGCTTTTTTCCCTTCCACGCCGTCACACCGAAATAAAAATCAAGTGTAAGAAGATCTATACATATCTTCCAGGCGTAAACTCGTTCCTCCAGAATTCTCAATCTGTACTAAACCGAAAACGAAGTCGGGATTGTGTTTCTTGATAAATGAAATTTCGCCGCATTCTGATACCGTTAATAACGTACTGTACACCCCATTTGGAGTAAGTTTACGTTACCTGGGGACCACGATGCCGCCCTTCGTAAATTAACAGTATCATTTTTGTCAATCTTTCCCGAGCTGCCATCCGACACTTTATCATTACCGGGAGCAACTCAGGGAATTATATCCTGTATTAAAAATTGATACTAGTACTTGCGTTTCGGGTTACACGTTTAATTTTAGCCTTATTAAATGGAAAGCTGTGGGAGGAAGATTAAAACGTGAACGACTTAACGTATATACTTAAATTCGTGGGCTACAAAATTAAAACTTCTTTCATTATCTAAATTTTAATATATCAGTTAGACTGAAATTGCTCCTACATTGCAATATACATACAACACTGTACAAAAATCAGAGCCAGAGGAAGTAGTAACTTTTTATTTTTAAATGGAATATCCTGCATATTTCCGAAGATTCTAATATTCCTCTGAAAGTTACATTCAATAAATTAGAAATTCAGTTTAGCTAATATTTATCATAATATCATTAATTAACTCCTTATTCTATATTCAGTTTGAATTTAAAATGTTGTAGCCGTCAATATTAATAAAGCAATGAAAAATATAAAAGGAGCAAAAATATAATATGAAGAAAAAAAACTTTCAGGAAAAAGATTATACAGTGTGTCTGTAAAAGTTGGCAACAAATTGGAAACTCTTTTATTATACGTTTCTCAAAAAATTTTATTCTTGATAAAAGTTGCTGCATGAACCCAAACATACGGTAAACATAGCAGATCCACTCTGAGGTTAACAATAACAGTGCTAACAGCGCTTCTTTGGAAACCCCTCAAGAGTAAACTACCCTTATTCTGAAAGATACGCAGAAATTTTATTAGGAAAATTTGTTTGTGATGTAGAGATATAGTCAAATACAAAATTTCGGTCAAGCACGCTCAATTATGATATTTCGTCATTTTTCGTTTTTTTTTTTTAACTAGATGCAAATTGTTGATTAAATTGCTATATGATAACACTTGTACTAATTGT
The DNA here is from genome assembly GCA_902654985.2 of Oryctes borbonicus. Taxonomy (NCBI): domain Eukaryota; kingdom Metazoa; phylum Arthropoda; class Insecta; order Coleoptera; family Scarabaeidae; genus Oryctes; species Oryctes borbonicus. The sequence goes on along the minus strand of LR736858.1, from coordinate 1,459,181 downwards.
TTTTAACTGTTTTTCATTTCGATGTTAACATTCTATAAAATATCAATAATAAATATCTAATTATAATAGAAACATTTATTTCCAAAATGCAACATTACACATTAAAGCATGAGAAGGAAAAATGCAGATTCACTTTTTCCTCACTGCACATGTGTTTCCACATATCCACCGTTCCTTTCTAAGCAGGTAATTGTTCTTCGAGAAAATTCTTTTATTACATTTCTAATAACAGCCGGAGTTATACCATTACATGTTTCCCTAATAGTTCTTTCTAAATGATCAACATTTTCAAATGGTCTTTTAAGGTACACTTTTTGCTTCAAGTATCCCCATAAAAAAAAATCTAATGGGGTCAGGTCCGGAGACCTTGGGGGCCAAGCAGCATCCAAAAATCTTCCAATTACTCTTCCATTAAAAATATGCAAGAGAAACTCGCGAACATTTCTCGTACTATGGCATGTTGCTCCATCATGTAGGTACCATATTTGTTGTCTTTCGTTTCTGGGCAGCTCATTAAGAAAACCAACCAATGAAGTGTTTAGAAATTCTAAGTAACGTTGTGCGTTCATAGTTTGGCGAAAGAAGAAAGGTCCAACTAGTCTATTTTTAAAGATGCCACACCATACATTTGTGGTAAAGGAATATTGATCACGAGTTCGGACAGTAAACTGTGGATTAACGTCGTTCCACCAGCGACTATTTTGTGAGCTGACTATCCCATTCGAAGTAAACGTTGCCTCGTCAGTAAAAAGTATACATCTTGCCATACCATGATTATCTTCTAATTCTCCTTGGAACCAAGCACAAAATTCAAACCTTCTATCAAAATCTCCTGCTTTTAGAGTATGACTGAACTGGGGTTTGTAAGGTTTAAATTTGTTTGATTTTAATATTTTTGCAACAACATCTTTACTTACACCAAACAAGGCTGACCTTTTCCTTAACGAATATTTAGGATTTTCTACAGCTGAGAGCATTACTTGGTTTTGAATTTCGTCAGTAGCAACCCATGCTTGATGTTTCTTTTTGAATCTATTCTCAACATTTCCATAAGCCTTGAATTTTTTTATTATTTTACTTACTGTTGCAAAATGTATGTTTTTATCTGGGTGTCTGTAATTAAAGATTTCGGCAGCTTCCCTAAAAGTTTTGTAGTTATCTCCAACAATTAGAACAATTTCAATTTTATCTTGAACACTCAATTTCAATGGCATTGTTATTATTTATTACAATTCCAACTGACGATTTGACGCTTACTGACATTAGTTACGTATTTGTTTCGAAAATTTTCCATAACTACTTGATTCAGTACAAGTGTTATCATATAGCAATTTAATCAACAATTTGCATCTAGTTAAAAAAAAAAAACGAAAAATGACGAAATATCATAATTGAGCGTGCTTGACCGAAATTTTGTATTTGACTATATCTCTACATCACAAACAAATTTTCCTAATAAAATTTCTGCGTATCTTTCAGAATAAGGGTAGTTTACTCTTGAGGGGTTTCCAAAGAAGCGCTGTTAGCACTGTTATTGTTAACCTCAGAGTGGATCTGCTATGTTTACCGTATGTTTGGGTTCATGCAGCAACTTTTATCAAGAATAAAATTTTTTGAGAAACGTATAATAAAAAAGTTTCCAATTTGTTGCCAACTTTTACAGACACACAGTATAACATAACGTCATCGTCAGACTCGATCTTTGTACGCAAAAAAGCAAAGATGTACAAAATAAGTTTGTCGAATAGACTTTTAAACAAAAAAAAATCTATTTTTCCATTAGCAAAGGGAGGTTTTTAAAGTAATTTATTGAAATGAATAAAAGAACAAAAGAAATAGAGAACTAATGATTTCTGAGAGTTTTTAAAAAATTTGTAAAAATATAAAAAAGGCTTTTAATGTGTGTGTGTGTCACACTAGAGAGACCAACCTCAACTAAATTAATAATTATTTAAGGTTTACATGTTTAAATATGGTAAATTGGCTGACATTCGAATTAGAACATCCCATTGAGAAGTCATGATTTAATCAACAAAATACGGCATTAGAAATTAATTTAATTCCCAACAACCAAATCGGTCAGCTCATTACGAAAATACTGTTTAAACTGCGGCAAATGTACTCGTTGGTGGTATTAGGACCGGCTGCGTTTGTATATATAATCTATGTATGTATACACAAACACATACGCCCGTTGTCTGAATGTATTTCCGAGTGCAGCCGGAGTGAATTAAACAGCATTGCAGATTAATAAAGGCTACTAATTTGACCGATAATTGCCGGAAAATTAGTGACATACACTGGAAAACGCTTCAGATTAATTTGGAGCGTGGCCATTCACTGCGAATACCGAATCGATTACCAGACCTCAGATTACAATTATTTTGTAAAACTGCGTTTATAACGAAGGTAAAAAAACAGAATGTTACAGACATGTTATTATTACCGTTTCCATAGGTATGTACGTAGCCGCTTAACATTTTTGGTTGAGCAGGATTGTGGAAGGAAGAAAAGTTTTTTTCGACGTCGCTAAAGCAGCGAATATGGCAACCATAGCATTCGTTCTTTATATGGCTAGGTGAATTAGAAAATAAAGCAAGCTATTTTTCAGAAATGTAGCGAACATAGCAGACATAGCGTACATTGCGCTCTGCTGCCAGAAATATTTGCGAAAAATAGCTTTCTTCAATTTACCTGGCCAAGGTAAGTGAAACTAGTACATATGTAATATTCTTGCAATGAATTAAATGTCCTTTTGATATATTTTTAATATTCATTCTTATAGCCGGTAGGCAGGTAATTATAGATTTTTATCGATTGAATTTCTACTCCTCTATAGATACTAGCCATCGTAGACAGCGGAATCTCGACGCCACGCGTATCATACTCATGTGGAGTCTCACAAAACGAGCACACTCAAAAATGAAAATGCATGATGTGGTAAGTATACTGTTAGCTCGAAAAAGTAAGACTTTTGCGGCTGGAAGATCTTGAAACTGTAGGATTAGTTTCCCTATATCGTATTCTATGATCAACATAAGCAGAATAGCTGTATAGTGCTGTCTCTGCATCAATCACTGCGAAGTACGTATACTAAGCTGGACTATTTAGAACCAACAGCCTCTATACGATCTTTCCAACTTAAGTAGGGATCTACCATCAAACCTAAGAACTTTACTTCATTTGTTGTAGAACAGAACACTGTCATTGTACATGAAGATTGCTTTGTTTGAACCAATCCTCGGTATTGTAGAAGCTCTTCTCAACTTTCTACTTCACTAACTTCAGGGATGCTTTTTCTATAATTACGGAAGTATTATCCACAAACATTGCAACACTATGATGTTCAATAGCGGGGGGTAGATTGTTATTGTACAATATGTAAAAAATCGGACCCAAAGTCGACCCTTGGAATAATTCTTGATGAGTTGTCATCCATTCCGAGGAAACAGGATATCCAGTATTTGCATCAATGCCAGTAATCCGCTGACATCTGTTGCTGAGGTAAGAATTAATAATATTGTAGATAGGTCCCCTAAATCCCATTTTCTCAAGTTTACTCAGCAGTGTTCGATGATCTACACTATCAAATGCCTTTGAAATGCCTAAAAATATATCGGATAACCTGTCTTTATTGTTTAAACCCTATTTATGCTGATCTAAATAGACCTAATGGTATATCTGCTCTTTCGGTATAAGTTTTGCGACGGTGTCACCAAACCACATTTGGCAATAAAATCCAATAATCTACGTAACAGCGCTTTTTCAAACATTTTTGCAATCACTGAGATCAAAGCAATAGATCTGTAATTAACGATGGCCGATTTGCTTTCTTTTAACTTATATACAGATGTAATATGTATCCTATTCAACTGCTCTGGGAATACTTCTACATCAAAGCAGTAATTGATAACGTTGGAAATATGGGTTTTAAGCACTTCAGGACACAATTTAATAACTTTGGTCAGGTCCCATTGCTAAAGTGCACTTCAATGTAAAAATTATATTATGGATTTCATCAGGTATTGTGCATGATAGGTACATAGATTTGGGATTTCCATGTACGTACTTCAAACCAATTAGTTTTGATCCTATTGAATTACCCGACTCTGTGAAATAGTAAAATAGTTATTAAAAGTATTTAGAATATTTCGTTTGTTTCCCTAATATTCAAAAAGATCAGTACGATTTTTGTGAGCTAAATGCCACAGATCATGAACAACTGATGATATTGCTTTAGCTTTATTATAAGCAATTTCCTAATCGTAATGTATGTTTCTAGTTCTTTTTTATTGCTCAAAATTCATGTAACAATTTTAGCATCCTCATACAGTTGTCTTTTTATTCTGCAATGAGTTCTCAATTCTTTTCTTTTTCTGTAGAGAACCAATTACTATATGACTGTTGATGAATCGTGTACATAAGTCTCTGTAATATTAAGATAGCATCCTGAATATTAAACATTTCATTCCAGTCAACATCTTGTAACGAACAATAAATCGACTGCTGAGTAAACAATCTAACTCTTTTCCTTTGCTTAGTATTATTAACCTCAAGTTCATTTACAAATGTTATCCCTTAACCGTCATGATGTGACAAAGTAGTACATATGTTTCCTTCTAAATAGTTGCTGAAGTTAACTATTACATTATTCAATTAACGAAGCGGTAGTTTGGGTGATTCTTGTAAGTTCCATTGTAATACGGTGTAAATTATTGTATTTGCTAACTTAGCGAATAAGAAGTACGTAGAATACGTAGCGTAACGATCTGTTTGGTACCAACATAACTCAATGCTCCGCTCCGAATGCTACATTTTGATTTTAACCGGGTATTTCGGTTGAACATGACAGTACATCGCGTACAGCAATGTCTTCTGAACATGTACCCTGAATGAGGTGTACTTATGACTTTTCGACTGATTTGTTTCTATGAATAAGCAAAAATGCGTGAAGTGTGTGTAATAAGTTACCGCTTTGTGTATGTTTCTTCTAACTCCGTTAACCAGCAGTGTGTAATTCTATTTTCAGCACTCCAAGTTCTGCCAACTGGTCAGGAGAATAAAAATGCTTTAGAAGAGTATAATTCTTAATTCGAAGTATAGAACGTGTTCAATTAGTTGGGTCAAAGATCGAAATAGATACTTGAAAATGTTAGGTAGTAAGTATATTTTTATCAAAACAAAGACGTAATGTGGGTATCAATAGAATAATTGTTGTGATGTTTCAGTTGCTATAACTATTAAGTTAATACTAAGGACCTTTACATTAGAGATAATTCTAGTAAATGGAGCTGAAACAGATATTTGTAACAAAATTTATATAGTAGGTGTGGCGCTACTTACGGCCGGTAGTGTATAGGGTCCTTTATTTTAAAAACGAGACCCGACAAATCCTGTCGATACAATCACAAATATCCACTTACCTTAATGCGGAAGCGAACACACTCCCACACGTCTAAAAATAGCAAGTGCCTGTTAAGATGAAGGGCGCCCGGAGAGAAAACTCAACGCCTCGTCGCTACCGCACCCGCCGCCATCTTTCTCCGTACTTTGGAGACGTGTGCCGGTTCACACATCACTCTTACGAGGATCAGCCACTAATCTCCTAACAAGGGCAAAAACAATCGCATCGGGCCGTTGCTTTAATCTATCGGATCCCCGGATTACAAGGCCTACTAGATGCGAAGTTGAATGAAAAATTAATTACCGTCCTCGAATTTATTAAATAGGATTAATTCGGAATTCGCTCTGTTTCAAACAAGGGAATGACTATATAAATATTGCACCGGGTTTATGACATTTATTTAACGTAGACTTAATAATCACAATAGTAGTTTCTACTTTATTAATAGTAATAATAGTAAACAACACATAAGTATCGGCACCCTTCGCACCACACAAGTTTAATTTATTATATAGGTTTTTTCTCACTTCATTCAGTCACCGGTTGATGATGAGGACCATTCGTGTTCTCGAAACGGCCGTCCCGGACTAATTATTATATTACTATATAATAAATTAAACTTGTGTGGTGCGGAGGGTGCCGATACTTATGTGTTGTTTACCATACTACGCCACAGTCCTTGCTATCATTATTAGTAATAATAGTAACAATAATAATCATAATAGTGATAATCTTTATTTTGTATGGCACAAATATAGCAACAGAATGCCGTAGTATGGCGAGAAAATAGGAGATAATTGGCACTTCTTGTGCAGTAGTCGTGGTATTTGTTAACGTCGTATTACTTCTAAATGCTCTTTTTTTGGAATACAAATACTCTTTCCAATATCGGAAATAGTGATAAATTTTTGAGAAAACTACATTACATTCTGAGATTAAGTAAGGTAAAACTTGATAAATTCCGACGTAATAAATCGGTATGAACCATTTTACGTTTTATTTAAACTCACACCAGGAACATTTAAATTTTGAATTGTTGTAAAAAAACAGCATTTTATTATTCTTTCAAAAACAGTATCAGTTCTAACTGTGAGCTTTGAAATAGTAGGGGCAGAAATAATAATAATACATATGATGTAGACCAGTTGATGCCCATCGCTAGGAAGGGGTACCTGTATCGATGTTTAGAAGTATTCTTTTGAGTAAAAGAAATAGCGCGATATCAGTTAAGTGATTACTAGAGCCTAGTACATACTGTTTATTATTGTTTCAAAAATTTCAGAAGGTGGAGTAAACTAATTGGCCGAGAGTATATTACAGCGACCTTTACAGCAGATGAAAGAATACCAGCATCAATAAAGAAATTCAATAGTAGTGTCTGCAAAATGTTAGAATAGCAATGTTTACATGTATACAAAAAGGAGAAATATTTCCATCGCATCCGTATTTTTAAAGGCAGAAAGGAAACATAAACTTGTACCATTCAGTTGGTTTATGTACAATTACCTGTGTAATAGTATGCTTTTTATTAGAAATGAAATATATCAGAACAAGTTAGTTGAATTTAACAACGAGTGTGTTAATTATTGAACTATTATTGAAATATTATTAAACGTAAGATATGCTTATGATATGATTATTATGCCTTACGTAAAATGTCTACATTTTACAAACTCATTTTATTATTACAGCATTACATTAGTCTGACAATTTTTAAACCTCAACAGAGAGGTGGCGTTACTCATAGACAATATTCTGGTAATATAATTGCACCTACTTTTGAACATTTTAGCCAGTTGTTGTTTAACTGTCGTCATTTGTTGGTGCTTCTGTAAAAATGGAAAAAATCGAATATCGAGTCGTCATTAAATTCTTGCATTTGGGAGATAATATGTCATGCATAATATACCATTATTTGTCACAGTGACATTTTGGGCAGCTAAGGCATAGTCAGAATAGTAGAGGGCGAAAGGTAAATCGGCTTGGAAAAAGGCGAACACTGTTCCATCGTCTGGGAAAGTGATTTCGACCGTTCCTTGGGTGGTAGTCGATTTGAAAAAGGGAAACCAATAACGAGGCATACCATGCACCATTGTTTGACAAGCTGAAGGGAAAAACGCCGCATTTGAAGAGAAATTAAATTTTATTCTAAGAAGACAATACACACTGCAGTGGTCGCCATGGCAAAAATTCCCGAATCAGCGTTCGAATTGAGAGACCACCACCCTATTCACCAAGTCTGGCCCTGGCGACTTTTTCTGTTTTCTGGGATCAAAATTTCGTTCGGAACACAGAGGAGGCCATCACATTCAAGATGCCAACTATTATTTAGATTAGAATTAAAGAGATGGAAGTGTCACTCGAAAAGGTGTATAGACTTGCAATGTTGAGAAGTAAAACAGAATTTGATAAAAAACAAACTTTTGAGACTGCGTACTACTCAGTGAATTAGCATGTCGTAACAAAAATAATGCAAAATATGACAGAATCGTTGTTTGTAAAAGGGAAAAAATCGCAATAAGATATATGTTAATGTGGAAGAATTAAGAGGAGAGAATCAGTTAATGCACTATTAAGTTTGTTTCTCTAGTTTTGTGTAATTCTTTAATGTTTATCAACAATAACAGTGTAAACTAAAGAAATTAAATCGCTAAATCGTTACATTTATTATATTCCATGTAATGTGTATTAAGTACTATAAGCAAGATAATTTATTTCTAATATTCATTCATGTGTGCAACTGCAGATTCTATGGATATAGCTTCAAAACATTTTATAACTCACTTGATGAGCGACTGTTCTCTGCTCATGCTTTCACAATTAAAATTTTCAATTGTTTATATTAATGGGAGATACACGAGAAATATTCATAATGTAGCATATCATGTCTATAGAACTTGCGGACCTTTATTCGAACTACTCAAATGAGTAGTGTATCAATATGAATTGTATATCAATATCATATTGTAAAGGTTTCATGTAAAGCTTATTCCGGCTGCTTCTTTGTTAAAATTAAACCACCGAGTTGGAACATAATCAGCACTTTTATAATAATAATCAAATGAATGTATGTAGGTATAATATTTAAATGGGGGGAGTTAGATACAACTACAGCTTTTACAGGTCTAAAATTAGGGTTAGGAGAAGTTACAGTTTATGGTACCTATTCGGTCAAACTCCGTTGATAAATACGTGTAAGAATAACTATTGATTTAAATGATAGCGTATTTCGTAAATTATTTGGACTACGTACTTGTTGTTTTTTTTTAATAGACAACTATGGATAGAATAAATGATACGTAGTGTTTGTTCATTATATATTCAATATTCTACTTACAATTAATTTTGAACTATTTAGGTGTAGTTGTAACGAGCGGTATGTGTTTGAAATTCTCCTTAAAACCCCCTTTTTTCAATTTCTTTTTCTAATACTTCCAATTAATTTCTTTTTATTATTTTCTTATAAATGATTTTCGACTGTTTTCAGTGACTAAAATACTTTGATTAATGGTTTTAAATCCAATTTTTAAATAAATTTCGCCGAAACTTGTCTCAGGTCAATACTTTTATAAACTTACTTTGTTCTCACAGGAATGTCAATCCAACGACTTGATATTTTTATAGTTGGTCCATCGGTAATCATCTGTGGCGAATTTTGACTAGTAAATTCCATGTGAATACTTGTGCATGAATTCTGTGTTTTTTTATAAAAAAGAAATATTAATGAGGGTAAATTATGTGACTTTAATTATTCCTAATATACTAATGTTTATGTTTTTTTTTTACAAAGAATTAATTATAATATAAATTATCAAAATCACAGAACAATGACTAAAATGATTCAATTTGTAAATAGAAAATGAAATTTTGATAGTTGTATTTATATGTCCACAATGTGCTATAATATACTAGTACTAAAGGCTGGTTTACATAGATAACATCGAATGGAAAAAGTTGATGTTTACATTAAACTTTGCGTTTGTCAAATAATAATAAAAAAAATAGTATCTTAAAGATGGTACGTTCTAGACCTATTTCATGGTACATTGTTGAACTTGTATTTGAAATGTTATTTAAAGGATCTATAACATACAGGGTATGCCATTTGAAATGAGAAAGTTGATATCCGTTTTCGGTTTATTTGAGGGTTCCATGAAGTTGAAAATATTTTTGGAGAATACATCATTATCCACAACAAAATTTTAAAACAGTATATTTACTGTTTTCAGGAGTGCCATAGTTGAGAATGACCCTGTATACACTGCGTAATTGGAAGCTGGTACAAGTTCTGGTAATAAATGAATGTCGTAAGATACCGTATTAGATTAGCGGGGGATGTAGCAGGGATTTCTATCGGAAGAAATAACTGATTACTTGACGCATCATAAAAATTTGTTTATCTATAAAAATCACTATGTTTGGGCAAAGGGTTACCACTATAAGAAATAATAATTTCTGTTCTAGTAAAAACATAAGTATAGTCAATTTGTCTAATAATGATGTAAAAATTAACACAAGAATATTTGATCAGCGTAAAGTTGATGCCAACCTTGCTAACTATTCAGCTTGTCACAGCCACTAGGGTTATTTTGTATGTTTATAGTTGTATTATTTTCAAATGACTTTGTTTAGGGCGAATCGGAAAGAATGGGCCAAACTTTAGGAGTGTATTATAAAGAAACCCACATGTTCTTACCCGTAATTAAAAAATTTTAAGTAATGTTTCTGTAAATGGTCCAAATTTTCGTTTGTTTTCGAGAAAATAAAAATGTTCTTGCATTCTCTATCCCCAGCCGTCGGATATGTGAAAGCGTAGCCGTTTTCAGGTAAAATTGAAATTAAAAATTAACATTTCTAAAGTGTTTATTTATTCTTAACAAATCCAAATACAAAAAGATTTGCTATTAAAATAATAAAATGCCTGAGCTAAGCGAAACGAAAATAAAAGTCTAATTTCTTAACTAACTTAAATTGTTGAATTGTTACAATTTTTGTTAATACATGTATTTAATGTACAATCGTACATTAAATACAGAATTCTTGGCAATAGAGTCGAAATTATTCCAATTTATTTCTGCAATAACGTCATCTACTCCAGCAGACATAGTAAAATAAACCTTCCCTTTTACGTATCCTTAAACTACATTATAAGTGCCAAAATGGCGAATCAATATTTTTGGCACTTATAATAGCAGGCGTGGGCACTCTGAGTGCTTGTGGCAGACCTGATAAAGTGTTCTCGCAAAAATTACTGTAATTTTCAGCATTTAGTGTTCTTGAAAAGAAATATTGACCGATGATTCTTTTTTCTCAAGATACCTATCATACCAAACATTGCCAGACCAACGTCTTTGCTGATTCCATCGACGTAAAAAATTAAGATTCTCAAAGTGCCAATAATGAAGGTTGTGCTGATTGAAAACTCCTTGTTGGTTGAAAGAAGTTTCGTCGGTAAACAAAACATTATGGAAAAAGTCAGGATTCCTCTGAATTTGGTGTAATATTCGTCCAAGTGCAAAAATGTACTCTCAATAGGTCATCTCCGAGATGCACCTTTTGAACTGGAGGCATGGATACAAGTTGTAACTTCAAAGACATCAATGAACAGGGGATTGGGTGTGACGCCTATTTCTTGACAACGAACGTGTACTGGTGGTAGAATTGTTCTCAACATTCTGCTGTTTCTTCTGTTGCCATATAAGTTTTTGAGGTCGACTGGGATGCACACAATGTTTTTGAGCGACACATTCTGCCTTAACAGCACGTATTTCTACATTTTAGTTTGTTTTGTGATTTGGATGACGGGGTCTTGGACACTAAAATCAAATAAATCCATGGCAACTTCTATAAATACGAATTTCGTTTGGTATACCTCCATTTGTTAATTTTTAGTTTCATTATTTCCTGAAAACGGCTTCGCTTTGGGGATTTTAATATTCCTAATTCTTGTTTTATTTTTGATAGTAGAACACATATTCGAGGGCTGGAGAGTAAATGTAGACTCACCCTTATATCTGGTACTATTACTATTTATTGAAATAAAAGTGGCAATATTCTTGAGACGACTGTTTATCCTACCCTCTTATATAACATTATAAATCGATCTTTCTTAAAACCTTCGGCTGAATAAACAGCTTTACCTCAAGAATCTTGCCATTTTTATTTCAACTTTTAACTTTTAGAGCATCGACTTCATGAATTACTTTGATATTTCTGCACCTAATTAATTTCCGAACTGCGAAACCTATCCAAACAGTTTCTTTGTCTCTTGGAAATGCTGTCCAGTTATCGTAGGTTCGACATCGAACTCTATGCGATAATATTTCGTACAGCGGCAATGTAACCCCTGGAAAATCTCCGTAGTGTGAAGAACGGGAGGCGGGAAGGACGATCGGAGGGCGTGCGCGGGGTACGGGAACGCCGCACGCGGGGCCGGTTTTATATAATTCAATTTCATGGTTGAATCCCTTCGTTTGCCGGCACCGATGCGATCGTTTTATGCTGTACGTATATACACTCATATACACGAAGTCCGGGGACGACGCGAACGCCATGCCACTGTACACGCATCCCTGTACGCTATACACACGCCCGTTCTTGCACGCACACGTAAAACGTTATGGAAATGTAGCGGAGCCGAGACTAGGGAGTCATTAATAGACGCTTTTAATAGGCTTATATATCGAATAATCTGGCGGAAAATTGTTTAAAAAATCGACAAGAATTCTACTCGATTTTTCGGCAATATATCTTTACTCGGCCTGAAACGTAAATAGAGAAAACAAAATAAATATATTGATATACAGCGTGTGAATATTTCATTTTCTATAAACTAGGTGTGTCTTCTGGATATAATTTCGTAGGAAACATTCGAGTGAGTTAGTTCATTACCACACTGAAAAAATTAATTCAATAAATTGTGTTCGTTGACTTCGTTTTGTTGAAGCAACAAAACAAATTATTATATTAACTAATAAATTTATTACAACAATGAACTACGTTTATCATATTGAAACCTGTTTCTCAATATAATAGATACTCGTTTATTAACTTACTTAGCGAAACAAACTTTCGGGATTTTTGATTAGACATTAATTAATAAATGTATTCTTCATATTTTAACAATAATTTTAATTAAAAAAATGTTACACTAACATATCTTTTGCATTATATATTTACATACCTTCTTCGTTCAACGTGGACGTGCAAAATTGTGTAGAATTGCTCAAGAGCGAGTGAGGCATTCACAGTGATTTACATCTTGATTTAAGGTTTTTTCATTTATATTATTAACGTTAGTAGCACGACGATTGGAAATTGTTGTAAAGGTAATGGTAAAACTTTTAATTTTGTTATTAAAAAAAAGAGATAAATTTCTCAAACAAATAAAACCATTTTTGTATAAAGAAAGTAATTTTAAATTCAGACAAAGCTTAATCCAATGCAATAGTGACAGTCTAACCGTACAAACTGTTGCGTTATCTTATAAGCGTCCCTTTCTGGCATGTCTGCGAGGCGCGCGAAAATTCTGCCAGATCTGTATGCAAAATAATGTTATTCATGGCATTTTAATGCGAAGTTCAAGAAGTTGTGTGGTTAAACATTCCTACCATAAATAAATGTTATTTACTTTCTTACCTTCCAATCAATTCCGAAAGTTTGTTTAATTTATTTTTACTTATAAACAAATGATTTCTGAAAAATAGTGTAGTATAAATAGAACTAAATGAAGCGAATTTCTATCCATTCTAACAGCATTCGGAATTTCAAACTCTTCTAAGTATCAGCAAAGTATGAAGTTTTAATTGTAACTGTCGCATAACTTTTCAGATCCATCAGATTCATACTCAAGTATATATTGGTGCTTTTGTTCATATTTGTGTATCTGTTGGACATACTTAATATTTTCAAAAGCAGGTTAGATTCAATCAAAACTTCTTGCCTTATGCATGCAAATTTTTTTTGAAAGTGGAAAATGTTTTAATAATATTTTTGTTTCTATCTTTGTATGCTAGCTATATAGTTTTACATTTAGTTCAATTGTCTGTTGCAGTAAAAGAATGCCTTTTAATCGATGGAAGACCTCACCTTAAATTGAGCGTATACGATTGCGCTTTTAAGCATGTTGAATATTTAAGTGTACAAATGCAAACGTAGTACAATATGATTATAAAAAAAAAGCGTACAAACATAATTAAAATAAATTTAGCGAATATAATAAAATACTCGAAATAGATTTATTGCTCTATTTCTTTGTAATTTGAGAGACTTTAGAGTTTGTGTACGTCGAAGTCGTTTTATACATCGTGCCATTGGGTAGCACTGTTCCAAGTTTTATGAGTATCACTTCACAAATACTTACCAATAGGTAGAATCTTTCAGGGTAAAGAAATCACATCTATTAACTTGAGTAGCAGGTTCATTTATAATGTTGACAATTTCGGTATGTTTTATAGGGAAAACATACCGAAATTGTATCACAAACATACTGTATCTATAAGGAGATACAGGGTGAGTCGGCAGGACCCGGCCGAACTCTAAAAGAACTCAGACGTTCTTATCCGATTTTCATTTGTTTTCATTGCGTAATTAACTACTGTTCTTGTAAATTGTCTGAATTTTCGCTTGTTTTCGAGTTAATGCGTCTTAAATAAAATAAAAATAACCCTGCATTGAGTACCAATGTAAAACAAAAACTCAGACATGTTCTGTATTAAAAGTTTTCCGATTCTTATCACGGATATATGACATATGACATATGACGGATCGACTATCTGAAACAATTCTTTCGATGTTCAATATTTTGTTGTTCTGATATGTGTCATTCTGAGAGTGGTTTAGCGTTTATTTTCGAGAACATCATTTTGTTAGAAAATGTCACACACTTATTCAGATTGAGAATATGCAAATACGATGCTTATGGTTTTTATAATGGGAATCCTACAGCTGCTGTTGAAGAATATTTATTTAAAAAAACGCTATGATTAAAAAATGTTAATGCCTGAAGTTTTGTCTATTTGTAGATGCGATATAATTTGAAAACAAACGAAGATCGGTTAAGAAAATACGAGTTTTTTTATATAATCTTCACATTTACAATACATTTTTGGAGTTTGGTCCGTTCCTCCCGACTCACCCAGTATATATGTTCTGTTTTTGTTTTTCTTGGCTTTGGCTTAGTTACTTAAATACTAAGCTTTTTTGTTGTAGGTGGTTACAGGAAAGCAAAACATGCGTTTTCCCCTTTTCTTTTCCAACATTTATTTTATTGCTAGGTTTCCTTGATTTGTTGCCAATTTATTCAAACCATCTTATCATCTTTTTCTTTTATTTTTTTTTTTCCTTTTTATTTCATTTCAGATTTAATTCTTTTGTAACTTTAATATCAATGAGATCATGTCTAAGGATCAAGTCAAGAATATTTTTAAAAACACTTTTACAGTGGCCGCAATCAAAACTGCACCACTGCAAACATTTTTGCAAAATAATGTTGATTGTTATCAAACGTGCTTATATTACCTATAGACATGTAAATGAAAGACAGTTCAACAAAAAAAGGTAAAGAAGGTTCGTCTACCGCATCTATGCTCAGGTGTTAAAGATAATCGTAATAAAGGTCGGTAACTACGAAACCCCATAGGTACTATTCGTCCGCAGACTATCCGTAATGATATTTTACGGTAGATAGCGTTCCACTACAGCGGCACTAAAAACGTTATCAACTGAAACTGGCGTTGCACAGCCAAGCATTTCAAAAGAAAAGCTTCTCGGGCGGTGGTCTTTTTGGATATACGTGAACCTGCTCTACGTGCATTACCTTGACTTGCAATCCACAGGTTTTAACACCGGAATACAGTCAAATGATTACGATTAAGACTAGGCGCAATTTTCTGGAAATTAACACCGTCTTCATCTAGCTCGATAATCCAGCCACGTTCGAAAGGGGGTTAATTGTTTATATGATCTCGTCCGCGAGGCATCGCTTATGATTACTTGAAATATACCGCACACATTTTACTCAGATTGCAATTATCGGATTGTAACAGGTGCTCCTGCAAAAACATGTGCGGAACATCTGAGTCTTGTAAATGCTGCAAAACAAACTAAACCAATGCAATATGATAAACAGCAACATATGTTTAAGTTGACCTTCAGAAATACATTTATGAATTTTTAACGAAATACTCCAACAGTTTAGGGGTGGTGCATTCTGTTAACGACTTAAGAAATTTAATATTTAAATATAAATGAAAGAGTCTACGAAGTTTTATTTGGTTAGAATCTATGTCAAAGTAGTGAGATAAGATGAAAAAAGGTATACAGAAATTAAAACGAATATATTAAGGCTATTTACATCAGTTTTACAGTACGGTTAATAATAAATACAATCTACTTTTTCTTCGTTCTTCTTCATCATCTTCTGTATAATAACAACGATCTTAAATTGCCGAATGTACATATTTTATATACAATTGCCCGATTTCTTTAATCATATTCGCATAATCATAATTTTTGGTTTTACAAATAATATTTACATCAGGAGATGGTAGTCTGTATTCTTCTAGATAATAACTGGTAACTTCTTACGTTTGATATGCTTTTCGCCTCGATGAATTTCACGAGCCCAAATTGTGTCCGTGATTGGTCAAGTGAAAATACGGCGTATAACTACCGGAACCAGTCGCTTGTAAAGGATAAACACCGGCGTAAGGAACGTGGTGCGAATACAACAGACTCGAATGGGTATGGTGTCCCGGAAACGTTGGAAAACTGCTTCCGGAGCCGACGTTCGGCGGGGGTACAGTGGGTGAATTCACGTCCATGCCCGGATTTTGCTTTTTCCATTTCGTCCGGCGATTTTGAAACCAAATCTTCACTTGCGTCTCGGTCAGGCTGAGGCTAAGCGCTAGGTTCAATCGTTCGCAGACGCTCAGGTATCTTGTCGTCTTGAATTTATTCTCTAAGGCGACGAGTTGTTCGTAGGTAAATGCGGTTCTAGCTCGTCTCGGTTTGCCCGTGTTTTGCGATTTCGAATCGCTTTTCTTCTTCTTCGATGTGGGGTCTTTCGGGTCTTCGCTGATGTCGCTTTGAATTTCGTCGTCGTCGTCAGAATGGTGCTCTTTGCCTGGAAAAAGGTAAATAATACAATGAGGAGAATAATAAATCTTTAAGAAAATTAGGAAAGGTAATTGAAAGAAGTTATTGAATAATCATATAAGGAAAATATTTGGATACATTATCCTTTACTGAAAATAAACATCACTTTTAAATATACCAATGTTGCAGCATGATTCAGCTTATAGCGGTTGACAGCGGGAAGTGGGTACACTCTATAACTTTTTTACTATTTCAAATAAAAATTTTAATTGTGGAGGGTTTATACTAGCTCACGTTGTTTGATCTTTGTAGAAAAACTTGGAATGTCCAGTTACATCCAATGTGACCAGAAGTGTCCCGAACTTTATATTTTTAAATGGAAGGTATTGTATTTTTTTACATTTTCTGTAAAAAAAATCTGTTAAAAAATAGACAGCGTTAAGAAAGTTGTTAGATTCGTACAATTTTTAAGGCAACTAACATCGCACACACAGAATATCTAATTATGCATAGGCCCAATATCTCCGCCATTATACACAAGACATTTGCTTGTTCTTTGCTCTTATTCTTTACAACATCTTGTAGAGGAAAAACAAGAGTGATGAAGGTAAGATCTTTAATGTAACTCCAAAGGAAGGAATTCAAGGGAGCTAAATCCGAAGATCTTGCTGGAAATAAATGGTTCAGTGTAACTCTAGTGGCAAATTATCCATATCATCTTGGATTTGATGATCTTAACCCACATAACGTGTCCCAGTAAGTGAAGGTAGGTTCAACGATCCAATTTTTCGTGGTGTTAAAAAAAAATTATTGCAAAAAAAATTTAAATTTAACAAAAATATAAATATTAAAGAATCAAATTAAACGTTCAAATGGAAGTTTCTGTACTGACAGTGTCTTATAGGTTCTCAAAAATTGGAAATGGTATTTTTCAGCCTATTAAGCGATATTCATGTCTAATTTTCATTCTTAAATCATCTAACTTTCGACATTTTTTCTGTTCTACTTTAATTTTCAGTGACACCCTAGGAAGAAATACATTGGGTTTAAATCGGGCGACATATTCAATAAAACCACGACGTTTAATCCAATGATTGGGAAAAATTGTATCTATGTACAGTAGAACATTAATTGTGTGTGGTGGGACCGCATTGAAAATAAATTAGGACTGTACTATACGACTTTCCTCTATAACACAATGTACTTCAAACAATGTTGGTTAAAACTATTTTCTTTTATTTCAATTAGAACAGATTCTGAAGGTTTAGTTAACTACTTAGATACTATCCTGTATAAGCGAAGATTAACTGCTGTAAATTACAGCTTAAATTAGGCAACATTAAATATCGCGAACATCATTTCCTTATTCACATCATAAGAATCGGAATCGTGTGACTACTATCATTGGATTAAAAATCGGGACGCGTTCAAACATTTAACGCCAACTGGGACAAATTAACCGATTCGTTTTCACGACGCTCCGCCTCATTTTTCCGATTTTTTCCCGGCGGCGGCGGCTTGTATAACCGCCGCGTCGTCAAAAGATGAAAGAAAATTCCCAAAAGGAGAGAGCATGGGAGGTTGTACGGGGAAACCGCGTAGCGAATACCCACCTCGCGACGGCTGGCGTTATTCCGTCGCTACGCTGCGTAAACTGAACGAGCATTGTTTTAATAATTAATATGTCCGCTTTGAGCAAAACCAAAGGATTAATTACAAAGTTCACGGCTTGCTAACGAGCCCAAAGGCAATTACGCTAAGACTGTTAATTACTTGTTCCGACGGTTTCGTTGGCGTTTCGGTTGCGATATTAGAAGGGACCCTCCGAAGTTGGCGTTGGCTGTAAATTCGTGTATGTATACGGATCTCTGTAAATGTGTGCGTGCGCGTGAGAGAGTATTGCGCGCTTGTTCTTTAATACACATCGTCGGCGTCGTCCGTAAGTTTGATTGTGTCGATTCATAGATTCGGCCATTTGGAAGATGGCTTTTTTAACATTTACAATAATAATAATAATTCATTATCCCAAAAGGCATATATTATGTACAGGGTTTCTTAAAATTACGAAAAGAACTTAATTAGAAGAATTCGCTAAGTGTATAAGAACATAAATTTGACACGATTCAAAGTGCTATGATAATCATTTCGATGTATAATATAATAATGGTGTGAAAGCGCCACGATTTTTAGAAATATACAAACAGTGCCCAAATGTATAAAGCGCCGTAGTCGTCAAAATGTTAAAATTTCTAATTAGGTTTCGGAAACTTTCCCAGTCATCATGTACAATGCAAATGCCATATCCTAGTCTCGACTAGCGCTGGGCGAATGACATTTTGAAGTCGGTGGAAGTAAATGAATGCGAAGTCGAATGTGCATTCGAATCTTTCCCTTGCCTTAAGATGGATAGATACCTATTATAGTCACCAAAAAACTTGATATTATACGATGGTTAAACAAAAAAAGCATTGTCTTTGAAGAATATCGGTTAGAACGTGATTTGATACAAATTATATCTAGTGAAGAATGTAAATATAACAAGTATTTACTCGGTAAAGCAGCGGCTGATGTGCAACACACCATACTGCGTTTGCAACCTTGTTACTGTATTTTCAATTGTATGGACACCATACAATTGGACATAAGCTACGTTCGACATACAACGTGTAGTACGAAGGATTAGTCTATAAATTTAACAAAATGCTCCCAAAGCAATAGGTGGAGATACTAACTTCATGTATCTCAGACTATTTATTATTAACCATTTATACACCTGCGACCTACCAGAACTTGAACAAATCGCTCTGGCTACTTTCGCAGATTCTTGCAACAGGGCAGGACCACATAATATCCACTAGAAGAGTACAAATAGCTTGTAATGCTATACACGAATGGACTCAGAAATGGAAAATTAAGTTAAATGAACTCAGATAGATTTCACCAAACAAATAAAAGAGAATGTTAAACAGGAAAACGCAGAAATAAACTTTATATAGACATCCCTGAAAGAAACTCAAATCAGTGTCGTTACACAATAAGACCCTATGCCTAAACCTGTTTGGTTATACGATACATATCTATGCAGACCTTCCAGAATAAAGTATTACGTGCCATGGTTAATGCTTCATAGAGATCTTGGAATGCTAACTCTCATCGAAGAGATCAAAAGGTTTGCAAAGAAGCACGAAGACAGGTTTCACCTTCATGACAACGAAGAAGTTCTTCAGCTGCTGGATAATTAACACCATATTTGAAGATTGAAGACAATCAAACTATATGTGTTCGTGCAGTGTTTTGTGCAAAAGAAGAGAATAGTGCGCGGGTAATTAGTCAACAATCCAGTGAGTTATTAATTAGAGAAAGTAAGGGCATCGGTAAATGAGCTTTAGTAAGATAAGTACCTAGTTTTAAGAATTATCAGATAAAATTAATCGTGTATTTTTAATATCAGTTTTAATAAGTTGCTGTCACTGTTAGTTGTTTAATAATAAAAAAAATCGACGTAACAAATTAGCATTCAAAATTAACTAATTGCCGAAACTTATTGAAGGGAGAAACGAAAACGTCTCTGTCTCTGGGTCGGCGACATTTTATTAAGCGTATAATAAAAAAAGTAGAAATTGTATTTCGTTATCTTTACTTTTTCTTGTAATTCTTTGTTTTAGATTAAGAAGGCATGTGAATTAGAAATAAGATGATTCGAAGGAATTTATTATTCACCTGCCATCTAGATCGTCTTCTTCAACCTGATCATTATACACAATAAAAACTTTGTTAATTTCTCAATTGTGAAAATAAGTTCTAAGGCGTTGTTCTTAAGATAAATCAGGATGTTGTCCTGATAGCGGTTAAAGCCGCATTTCACCTAGCATGATCTTTCTTGCCAACACCTGTGTACGCAACTTGCCAAGGAAACTTTGCGCTGTCTCATCTTCCGTATGGCACCTCCCACACGACAAATAAATTGATCTAACCCGATCTTTCGTAGAAGCGTTTACGGATATATGGGATACTGCTTTGCATAAACACAGACAGGTCAACGAAAGATTACCATTGTGACCTTTTAGCTTCACTTAACCGTAATAGAAATTTTACAAAATTTCTAAATGTCTTAGCTGGAGAACATACTGACATGTTGATTCAAAACTTTAAGGTATAGGTTGATATTTACGAAATAAATTACATAAGTATGGAATTAATATGTTATATACAAAAGTGTACACATGTCTAGACAAGCGAAAGATACAATAGATAGATACATGTATTGAACATTGGACAATTAAATAAAAGTTGCAATATCTGCAAAATCATTATTAATAAATTCTTCAGTGGAATAGAAGACTTTACAAGCAAAGTATTTTTTCAGAATGTTTCATATAATGGATCCAGGTAGTTGTTTTATGCAATTTGGTAAAACATTGAAAAACTTAGCGGCAAAGTAATTGGAGCTATATCTACTTTTATTCAACCTAGTATAATTCACTCTTATGCTGTTATTTTGTCTAGTAGAATAGCTATGAATATTACTGGTGGCAATGTATTTGTGCATGCTATTTTTTTAGAAAAAAAAATACATTGTTTGCACTCTGTACCGTATCGTAAACCAGCAATTATTCTTATGCAACATAGCGACAAGAATCGTATGTCATTGAATGGAATTAGGCAAAGTATATCACTTTCAGATATTTTTGTGATAATTCATTGGTTAAGGCTCTAATTAGATAATCCTCTTCGTGAGCTTGGTTCCCAGGTTAATCTTGAGTCTAAGGAGATGCTTGGTAATTTTAAAGGTTTATCTATCGTTTCTCCATCTAATGGTCTCAGAGTGAAAATTATATTCTGACGTTGGTTTGCATTCATGCACAATTTGTTCACCAATTTTCAATTGCACTGGTGGTATTGCTAGTGTCAGCTACGATGATTTAAACTGAGTTCCGATTTAACTGCAGGTATATCATCAAATAGAATAAATTTAGTGTCAGAGCAACAATGTTCAAGGAATAGACAAGGACCCGGGACAGACGCCTTGTCGGATGCCTTTAATTTCCGACGAGATATTATAAGTGATAAACTGTGTCCTGTGACTTAATAAGGATTGTAATAATTTAATACTATTCTCAGAAAAATTGTAATGTCTGAGTTTAACTAACATTTAATGATTTACGCAGCTAAATTGTTTAGTTAGATCGAACATGGTCGCACAAGTATACTTGCGATCCTTAAAACTTTATGAGACAGTATTAATCAGATTATCTAGTGCTGAAGTTGTAGATAATGTTTCGAAAGCCGAACTCGCAGAGAGTGTAGGAAAGGTTGTCATCTAAGTAATTCGTTATTTGTTTTTTGAGTAACTTTTCAGATATTTTAGACAAAAAATTGCTGTTATTGAAATGGTATGGTATACATCTCAATACAACCCTTTCTCAAGATTAGAGTTACGGTTTAAACGTGAAAGTATTTAGAATAAATTTTAATATTTATACATTCATTAATTAAATGTACGAGAAAATAAGGTATGATATTTTTAGTAGTTTCAAAGTTTTTATACCGCATGCATCTTTACTAGACTAGTTATTGAAGCAAACAAAACTTGCGAAGTCTAGGTTTATAGGGGGTAGGTGTTTCAGAACATCATCAGCAACGTTTTACAAAATAATTGTGTCTTTCCACAATTATTTTTTTTTTTTTATTTTTTTTCAGCGTTTTATTTCAGCGTTTATGTCTGATTTCCATATCGCATTTGGATTATTTTTGTGTTCCGATATAAATTTGTCACGGGTAAGTATTGCTGGATTTTTTTATCGCAGATCTGTATTTTTTTCCGAGGTTTTAGCTGTTTTGCCTAGCTGTTAGATATTACCGACGGATACATAGCATGGAGCTGTTTGAATAGTGAAAAATTTTCCCGCATTTTATATAAATCGCAACTAAACCACCGAATTGAAATTGTTTTTGTTAGAGTATTTAATTCGAGTAGAGAAGTTTAACGCACTTCGAATTGTTTGAAGAGACAGATCGGTTTTTACATCTATTGCCCATAGAATAAGAATTTTTAATAAATGTGCAATCAACACATTCTAGGATATTGCGTAAATCGAGCAAACCTATGGCAGTTATGGGTGTAATAAATAAGTAAGTAATGCGTATAAGCTGCTGTTTTACATTAGAATTACATGCTAAAGGCAAAAAAAAAATTTTTGTTAGAGTTAAAGCATGATCTATATTACTGAAATAGTTATCAAGACAAGCATTAAGTGTTGAGATTGTGCAAGACATACGATGCAAATACGAAACGATTGCATTGGGATCGGCTGTATTAAATAGTCGAGTGTAGGCTCTCACGACCGTAATCCATAGTACAAATGTCTTTCGGGTGATGTCGTGTAGTAAATATTTTACTTGACGTTTCGCTGACCATGCGGTCAGCTTCTTCAGAAGATTTCTAAAGACGTCTTTAGTAGTAGTAGACGTCTGTATTAAATTTTACCACTAATAATCCTTATGAATCAAGAAAAGGTATCTAATAACTCGAAAAACGTATCAATAAACCTATCAAAATCCCCATCGGCGATGTATAGATGGTAATAATGTGGTAACGTCTGCACTTAAGGCCGGCTACTTCAAAATGAAAATCTCGGTTCAAATGATTGATATCAAGTCTTAAATATTCTCGTGGTTCGCCAAAATAGAGACTCCGCCGTGAATTTTTACTAATCTACAATATTTTGACACATGATTATAATTATCAATTTCTTGAGGAACAGTGACTGATTACTGATTTTCATTTTCGATGCCGGTTACGTAGGTTGATATTGATTGGTAGTTGGAGTTAAAGTATACCATCTCCTGGACGTCTAGCGTATGTGTTATTTTTTTTGTTCTAGTTTTAGGTTTGTCTATGTATGTGAATCTAGGGGGAGAGCAGTTATCTTTCTAGATCCTGTTGTCCTGGATGAAAGGAAATCTTTAATTAATATTATGAATATTAATTTATTTTTGTTATCTAGGACAATAAATGGTTACTATTATTAATAATATTAATATTAATCTCATGCTTAAGTAACTAATGATCATTAAGATATTTAAACGCGATATTATTATTGTGTGTAAATGATTTAATTTCCAAAATGTTTAATGATTAAATGGTAATATGCAGAATATTGACATTAACCATGTGTTTGAGACGTTTTCGTCCAAAGTCTGGATAAGAAACGGTTCACACATACATCTTGAGGCCATGTTAAAGGATCCTGGATTAGATTTTGGTGACATGCAGGTATTGTAACATTGAAGGACGAGCAGTCGTCAGGACGCTTCGAAGAAATTTTTAAACATTTCGCGTCTTCAATAATTTTGTTTTTTTTTGGATAGCCTTCACTAGTGAGATCAGACAATAATACTTAGAGTGTTAAAAAAAGTGCAGGATATACTTCTGAAGGATGCTTTATGCTATTATGTGACCAGAAAATGTTAGTTTCCCACTATTTACAAAAAAAACCAAAATTGCAGAAGGTTGAGAGACCCTGTATATGTACTTGGATATCGTGCACCATGGATAGATGGCGAATTTGGTCATATTTATAAGCTGTCATGTGTACGTCTCCATTCGCACTATTTATTGTGGAATTTTCTAGACATTGTAATTTTTAATCAAGATTTGATATCTTCAAAAGATTTCTAAAGAAATCAATAATGAGCTAATAAAACATTAAGTATAAAAGGAATTGTGAAGCAGCATTCGGAAACATTTTTACAAGCCTCAAAGTGGTAAATACTCACGAACAAAACTGACCAAATCATTAAAATTCCTAAGGCATTCTGCCCAGACTGGAAATTCCAACGTTTACAACCTACAAGATTTTATAAAACAGCCGCATTATTTATGTACGTTAACCGTTTTGCGGGTTTATTCCATATCGTCCTTAGAACGATTGGCAAGGAGAAGGAAGAAGTGGAAACAAAATATTCGCTAGGCATTCGTCGTTATTTGCTTAACGGTTCTGCGAATCTAGGGTGGAAGTTGCGGGAGCAAACTTGGGCCAATGTTGGAAAGGCGGCGGATTTGGTGGAGGTTTTATGAGACTTATTCGATGTGGTGTATTTGTTCCTCGAAGAGGTCGTTAACTTATCGTGGAGGTGTGTGAATGTTATTTTATGTGGTGCCACATATGTATCTTCGTCGTTAACGTAGTACGTAGCATGGATATGTGGGATTATCGAGAATTTTAAGTTGTTAATTCTCTAAGTACCAGAGATTTATCCTGAACGTTTAGAAATTCGAAATTGATTATTCTAAGTACTTTTTATCGATGTTTATTGGTGTTAATCAGAAAAAAAAACAATATCGGATCTCAAAGAAGCAAAAAATAATTAACTAACCGCTATCGTTTATTCCTGATATTATTAAGAATAAAAAAAACGTTTAATATATTTAAATTTTAAATTTTATTTTAATACATACACGTGTACATATAATCCTATCTCTTAGAGCATAGAGGCATCGCTGAGAACAGTCTTTCATATGCTTCGGTCTTGGGCCATCTTCTTTATTTGATTCCACCCTAGGTTTTCCTTCTTCAAGATATTTGCAACTTGGTCATCCCGTATTCGCATTGGTCTTCCTTTCTTTCTCTTCCTGTTCACTTCCACAGTTTCATACGAGTTGTATGTCCGAACCACTGTAATTGTCTTTGTTCCATCCTTTCGTTTATCGATACTATTTTAAATCGATCTCGCAAAGTTTCGTTTCAAATTCAGCCTTTTCTGGTTCTTACTCCCACTTCTGCTATAGATAACGCATTTTACTTTCGTTCAATTAAAAATCTTTATCTTGGTTTCATTTGTAATTTTTTTCTTCCTTGTAAAGAACTTGTTTAGCGCATAGAAGCAGTTATTTGCACTTTTTATTCGCTGAATGATTACATGTTCCATTAAGCCGTTTTCACCCACAACAGACCCCAGGTACCCAAAGTTTTCACTTTGAGTGTTATCAATTTCTGTATTTATTGATTTGTGTGTTCTCGCTACAGCTATTACTTATGACTTCTGGATATCTATTTGCATTTTATGTTCTTTAGGCTGTTGATTGTGCGCATTTAAATTATTTTGTAGTTCTTTCGCTGAGTTGATCATTATGCATAAACTAAATGTTTCCTGTTTTAGGACTCTTCAGAAATAGATCAAATGTTCTAACGAAAAAGGTCGTTTTGTTTTAATAGATTATGTACTAAAATCGACGGCATAGGTAGCGGAATGTCTATAGTTCACTTAGCTATCAGTCTTGTGCCCCAAGCTCGCAACTCTCTCACCGAGGTCTTCCCTAGTTTACCTTACTCCTGAATCTACCGAAATTTTAGAGAAGTAAGCATATACCTGCGAGCGCAGGTGTGTGGCGAGCCAATGCTCCATTGTATATGGCGAAAGCTGTTGGAGATGCAAAAACATGGAATAGCTATTGCTAGTTGATTTACCAATACTGCGTAATTTGTGGTAGCTTAATATGGAATGTTTTAATTATTCAAATAATTGTTGAAATTTCTCTAATTTAAAGTAGTAAATGTCAGAATTCGTTATATTAGCATTCATTAAGTACATTGCAAGTTGTATTGTAGCAAATGTTGTAAGCTCCGCGCCACTCTCGTTTCCTACAACATTGTTTCACTAATTGCTAAAAGTTGTCTTTGTTCTGGATCTTACAACTACTATTTGTAGTGGCATTTGCTACAATTGCAGAAATTATTTATTTAAACACTTTTTTTTTCTCCATAGGACAGCAATTCACAATCTTATACAAAATATATTCAAATCATTTGCAAAAGCAAACAATGACTTTTTCAATTGCATTTGTTTACTTTTAGAACTGTTTTGGAAAATCTTAAGCTTGTAGGTAGATATATGTAGATATAGATAACATTTCTCCACTAAAAGCTCGTTAAACTAAAATTCCCGCCCCTTGCAATGAAAAGGATATTCTCCTGAGCGTTAGCATCAGTTTAGTCCGGACAACACGTTCGACGCCAGGTAATCGTATTTTGATAGTCGCTTAGGCACACCGAAGGATGGCCGTCCTCCCGCCCGCCGTCGCGTCGCAGCGCTCGCCTAGCACCAGCATTCAATTCGCTAAATCCGGGGCTCACTATGATTAAGCACCGGTAATACGAGAACATCACGGGAGCTTGTGAAATCAATACGTAACAAGCGACAAACGTGTTAACCGCATTCATTTGTCTGGTTACCGCCGAAACAATGCAGTGCGGTGGCGCTGTCAGCCGCGACTTCAACAGCAGAACGGGATTTACAGGATCAAACGCGGATTCCAATTTATGGGCTTCGCGGCTGTATCGTTTGAAAATATTTCTCGACGTCGTCCTTGGCGGTAAAGTTTGGTACTGTTGATCTTCAGATGGTCTAATATATTAATAATGAATAAACAAGGAATGTGTATGCGATATAATGAAAGTTATATTTTTTTCAGTTAGAAAATAATCATTAAGGCATTAAATAATTATTCATATAGATAGTATTGTTAGTTGTCAACATCGCGTACTTTCTTACTTGATACATATATTTTTAGAATATTCAGGTGTTTAGTTTACAGTGTCACTTAACGGGATAAAATTAAAAAGTTGTGGTAGGCGGTTTATTGTTTCCCGCTAGTGTTCCGCGAAACATTGACTAATTCTGAAAATATTGTGCTGCTCTTTTCTCTAAAGGGGTTCTTGAAGAGGATAAAAGCCGTGATACACTGTTTTGTACCTGCGTGTTTTAAGTGAATTATAATGGAAAATTGCATAATCACGAGAAAAAAATCTAAAGAAAATATTCTAGCAAAAATTGGAGTCTCTCACAACCCAAAGTTGTAGTCAAATGTTGAACTACTTTCTTAGTAGTAGTGGTTTCGTTTATTAAAAAGATTATCAAATAATTTGTGATTATTTTACAATAATTTTTTACGGTTGTTGTTCACTAATCAATATCAAATATCTTTATTTTATCAGCGTTCAGGAAAGTAACCCTAATTGGAACATTTTCAAACAGTTATGTATACTTAAAAATAATTTTCGGTCACAGATTACTTAATTTTAAGCAACTTTTTATGATAATTCATCGCATAGATAGTTGCTGTACCTTCTATAGGTATTACATGTATCCCATTCAAAATTATTTATTAGATATATTTTTATAGAAAATTGGTGATTTTTAAATAAAGCATTTATGTACATGTGCTGTTTTAATCATTTTTGTTATGCCCGAATATGAACACATTCACTTTCTTCTTTTTAATAAAAAAATGCTTTCGTATAACCTGTCGAATTATCACTTAATACGTACTTTTGTTTATTTACACAATATTAATAATTATAAATGTAATTTTTACATTATTTAGATTTGCTATATTCAGTTGACTCTACCACGATTCCCTCCCTGCCTCGTTGATTGAAATAATAAACTGGTCCGGTCCTTTGTGCCCGTGGTACTCTGTGCCTTACCTTATTCTGCATTGGAAAAAAGTTCAACTGTAAGAAAGGTAGAAAATCTGGAAAGTATGGATTTCAGAATAAGTAAAACTTGCTCATGAGTGGTAAAAATAGAATTTAGGAAATTTTCTACCTCAAAAAAATGTACATAAACGCATAACGAACTTTTTAAATTATGTAGAAAATTTGTAGGTAAAATGCGTAAATTGTTGGGGAAATTGTGGGAATTCTCAGCTTTTTGTGTAAGAATTTTATCTATGCAAATAAAAAAAAGTTTATATAGTTTAAAACTAACTTTTTTTTATAGTCGAGTCTCTGTCTTCTTCACTATAATTTTTTGCCTTGTTGACAGGAGGCTTTCAACATGAAAAATTGTTGCACCATAAGAAGACAATGTTTCAAATGTAGCACAATTCTGTATTACTATAGCATGTTGCTTATTTTTAGAATAACATTTTATATTCATTATATAGGTTCGAGTTTAAATAAATATAAAGCAACAAAATCTTGCAATTTCTAAAATTATAATATTTATAAATAGTTCTGAATATACTGTAATGTTATATGAGGGGAACAATTTTCCAGTCATAAACGCTATGTTTATGTAATTTTTTTTGACAATCAGCTACTTCTGATTGATACAACTCACACTTGAATTCGAATTTTGTATTCTTCAAATTAACACCTTTCGATTAGACACTTACTCGAACACAAATTACCTCTATGGCGGACTCAAAGTCAATTATAAAATTAGCCTCATTTCATGCCGTTGTTTAATCGCATTGGCGATTGTTTTATTTGATTGATTTTACTATTTAAAATTATCTTGGAGTCGACAAATGGATACTAGGAATTTTGATGTAGCGTGATGCACAGATGCAACTGTAGCTGAGACTCCACGCCCTACATTTTACATCACCTACAACCTTACAACGTGAAACTTTACCGCGAATTTTGATGAATATTGATTGATGACATTTCACTTTGGCATGGCTAAACCTATCCTATAGTTTGTTGTAGAAAGATTCTAGATTAATTTAGACGTTTTGGAAAATGGAAAAATGGAATGCAGAAGCTTTGTCCCATTTCACTACTAGCGTCGTCGCCTGAACTTACAATATTCTTCTACCACCCACGCTCCAAAGATAGTCGACCAGAAAAAGGAATTCTGTTTTATAAACCGAGCTCCCAACCACTAGAAGGTCTTTCACTTCGGATCGGTAGACAAGTTACTGGACGAGATGTGTGGGTAGCGCTGATGACAGATAACCTCTGAGACAAAGTTTTAACATTACAATACATATATGTTCATCTTGTAAATAAAGTTCCTGAAAACTCGAGGCATTCACAGATGTGAATTGCAATGGTATTTATTTAAAGCTTTTATAAGAGGCACTAGTTGACACAAAAGATATGACCCGCACCATGGGTCATTTTCTTACCGTTTACAAGAAACAGGCAGAAAAATGTACGTAAAGCAAACGATTTATGTTATAGTAGCGCTTTTTATGAAAATAAAACCGTTTTTTAAAAGAGAATCACATAATATTAAAGTTATGAACATAGCGGGTTATTTTATTGACGCACTGTATATATAACTACCACTCATCGATAAATATTTGGACCGGTAGTGACTGTACTAACGATATCCCCCCATACTCTCTCGTGGAAGCTGTCAATGCTGCGTATATAAGAGTTACACCTACAAAGTAATAAAAATTAATTAGACTAACGCATCGATTTCGTTTATGGCCGAAGTGGAGGATCATAACTCACATTACCTTTGGTTCAAGCGAGCGTAGCTAATAAAACTGTCAAAATAAATTACCGGAAAGGTACAAATAAAACGATGCGATTAGAGTAACTTTTATTTTAATGATTTTCAAGGATTAGCTTTTAGAAAGTAATTTGTACAAGTGGATATTTATTGAGCATCGTCTTCCTGCTGTTTAGTAAATAAATAGGTACTTACGATAAGCATTTTTGATTTTTTACGTAATTTATTTAATGCTACACTAACTTACTATTTTTATTAATCTTTTTTATTTACAAATATTAATTGAAATAAATTGCGGTAGTGAAATAGATTTAAACTGAACAAATACGTATTTCTCTATTTATACTTATCCGATAATCGACATTTTAGCATTGTCACAGTCACCAAAGTCTACATAATCAAGGTTTAACTGATACAGATTTCAAAAAATATTTATAATTTCGTTAGTAGTGTGTGTGTAATATTTACTGCGAAAGTTAAACGCCGGGCAGATAGGTTTCACAGAATTACAATAAGTATGAAAACCACACACTACAAAAGTCAACATACACCTGTAGGTTTTGGGAAAATTTTTTTATAAAGTTATAATTACAAAAAGCTAACAAAATGTGTTGATTTGTAGTTCTCTCTTTACAATCAAGATGAAAACACATGCCAAATGTAAACTGAAAACAAGCAGCTGGAAATGGCGCATAGAAGAGGAATTTCTCTCAATATTTGTGTGCATCAAATTAATAAAAAATCTTATAATGGAATTTAAAAAAATGGTTAGTAAAGATCATGCAACAATTTAAACTATTGTCGGACAATCCATTTCCACTAATAGTATTGCTGCCAAACATCAATTTGGCCGATCAAGAAAATTAGCGGATGGTGATCTGCGAGATATGTAGTAAAACTTGTGAAAGTAATCTGAAAACAAGTTCGCCTAAATTAGCTACAGCACTGGCCACACAATAAACGTAAATGTTAATCTTAGGACATTATGAAAAGTCTTAGGATCACGATAGAGTTTCAAGAGAAAATCGTTCATATCAAATGCTAACAGGCAAAAGAGGAACAAATAGTGGAATACTTACTGGAATTTGGCGAAAAGCTAATGAGATAAAAATGGGAAATTTTGAAATTTGCTATTATGGCATATGGAGGAGGTAATGTAATAGAAATTTTATTTTCATTGAAGGTAGAAAGGATCTAAATAAACTAATATATTGCGCGATAATCTGTTACCGTCTGTAAAGCATTTGGATCTAGGATATCGATGGATTTTCCAACAGGACAATGATTCATAGAACACGGCTATTATTTTCAAAGAATGATTGGAAACAATAGCAGCCACCACCTCAGTCGCCAGATTTAAATACCATGGAACACATGTGGGATGAATTAGAGAGAAAAAATGAGAAAATATCGTATTACTAGTATCCAATCTTAAAAGGATACACTTAAACGAGGAGGCTGCAGACTGTTCTTGACAATGGTGGTGGTCGAACAAAATATTAATGTTCGTATTAATGTGTATATTTATCCGTATCTGGACTGTATGTGGATTTCTCTGAGGTCCTTTTTTATGAATCGTTTATCACTTTAAATTTGAATTTAATACCAGATTTTATTGTGTATGTAGGCCTTTGTAACTGATTATATTTCATTATTTATGTTTCAAACAAAGTATTTTATTTCCAAAATATTGTCAGTATTTAAACATTGCCAATTAAGTAATTTTGGACGTCCTATGTATATATATAATATAACGATTATATTAGATTATGTGATGTTCTAGAAATGAAATACTAATATATAAATAACTATCTTTCTACTTAATTTATTTATTAATTATTGTCAATACTACAATGGGTTAATATAGATAATCTTTGGCGATTGAATAAATTTAAGTCATTTACATACATATATACTTAGGGCGGAACGAAAAAATGTAAGTTCTTTGGTTTCATACTATTTGGGAATTACACTTTTAAGTTAAAGTTTCTTAAATGGTAACCAATTTTACTCAATATCCTTAGCGCTGTACCCAGTCTCAAACTCAAGTGTTGACAAGCTTGTTGCATGGTTTTGTTACTATCACCCTTTGTTATAACGGGTGCATCGCACTTAATTCTTCCAGGATCGGTAACAAAAGATTCTACTAGATTCTCCAGACAAATCTTCCACTTGACCCTGGTAGGACTCGAATACGCAGACTACCTCTGCCACAGGCAGTAGCAGGCTTTTACCACTGCATCACCGAGCCGTTAATACGTAAGACTTGTGTACATTCCATACGTATGATAATGTCATTTTTCTGCTTAAAACGTGGTTTTTACTGTTCAAGTGCATTTAAACTAATCTATGTATCTTTAAAGCTAGAAATACTAAGATCAAATATTCGAGAAGCACTTCCGTCCGAAACTTGGTACTTTGACATCGAGCAATGTTCTCAAGTGGTCTTCACCGTGAAAAATTTAGCGGTGCAGAATGTAGTTATAACAACACAACACTTATAGTTCTTGTACCAATCATAAATACAACTCTTACTACAATGAATGTAACACGAATTACACTGCAAGTTCTTTCTGATAATAAAAGAATACTTGAGGAAATTCTAATCTACATAATTTTATTGGGAAAACATTACTATTATTATCAATAAGCACTCACTTTAATACAATATTTATAGTTAAGATTAGGAATTTGCGCCATAAGTGAGTTGTTACTAGCAATCATCAGACTTTGTTTTACTTGGCTGAGAAATAATGAATAGAAAGTTAAATACAGAACAGCGTGTATTTGTTTTGGAAATATAGTGGAAGCATAGTGGTGTTTGTGATTTTTTTGTGGAACGTTTTCTAATCATCTAACTTCCATCTCGGCAAAAGAATTAATAAATTAAATTTATGATATGAAGAAACTGGGTCAGTATAGAGGTTGTCATAGGAGGAGTTTACGTTAGCCGTATATCAGAAATTAAGCAGGTTCCAAATTTCTAAACATGCAGACTTATTTTGTTCGAGGGGGCTAACTTTCAGAAAATATCGACTCGTCTATTCAACTTCCGAATTTACCGCAAGTAACGTACACATAATTTGCCCTAATTTTTATAAAACATTGGAATTCAGCAATGAATTTGATGTAAAATCGATCTATTTTAATAAGTCTAGAAATTACAGTTTTAAAACTTGATTTTTATGAAGATTAGAGTAGAATCATCGTAGTACTTTATTGCTAATTTCCTTAGTACCCAAAAGTGTTAATTTATATTTGTTATGAGTTAGCAAGCTACATGGTGTCAGTATTTATCGATCAAATATACGTTTTGTGTATATTGTTATTGTAAATGGTGGAATATTAAATAGTTCATCAAATGATACTGCATTTCCCTATACCTAAAATGAATACTTGAGCAGTTATTCAATTATTGTTATTATATTCAAAAGTTCGAAAGTTGACTATGAACGTTCGTCACCGATTTAGCGTAAATGTTTAAATTTGAAGTGTCAAGCTTGGGCAATGTAGAGGCCACAAGAATGGACCTTGACTGTTACCCTTTTTCCTTCAAATTGCCTCTCCAAAGACATATGGACATTTCTTGTGTTGTGAGCCGCTACATCATCCATTTGGTACCAAGTGGCAGCCGACTAAACAACTGACAATGTATCAAGTTTTTCTGCGGCAATATTGTGCAATATGTCTAAATATCTTTCGTCGTTTAAATTTTCATTATAAAAGTATAGGCAAAGAATGCGGTTATTTTCGATTTTTAAAATACACACTCTGTGTAACTAAACGGGGATTTTGGCTGGCCAAAAGTGACCGGATAATTCGCGAAAATGCACCCCTCCGAGAAGAGTACATTTCGAAAAAGGTCTCCGTTTGTGTTTTTTAACACTCTTTAAATGGACATAAGGTGGTTGCCACTTCTAGAAGAGATACAGTACTGTTGGTATAAAAATATCCCGTACCACCTATGTCGATAATTTCATTATCAATTAATTTATCTTTATTTTAATATTATTTGATGAAGAATTTAATGTTCCATCATCTACCATAAGAATATACAGGCTGCTCTATTTTAAATGACAGATATTTGTAACATATTTGAACGATAAATACATTTGTACAAAAATTGAAACATTTCTCTCTGTGCTTTTTATTACAAATTTTGTCGCTGCAAATAATTTAAAATGTAAACAACATGGCAACGATTTGTGTGCACTATTACTTATTCAGAAAAGCGAAAATCATTTTGAGGAAAGCATCTATACCTAACTGTTTCTAAAAATCATTGAGCAGAAATGATTGAAGAATGAAACAAAATTGAAATGAAAGCTTCCCCTTTGCTGTATTTAGTAGCTATAAATTTGGGTAATTGTTCTGCCGAATACTTAGTAGTGGTCTGCTAAATATTCATTATTTTTTATTAGTTATCTAGTTTATTATATCAAATCTTACAGTTTTGGGATCAATATCATATTTACAGGTCATGCACGAAAGGAAACATTTCCTCAAGTTAGTGAAGTATGCATTGAGTTAACAATCGTGGCAAAACAACCTGTTGTTGGAACAAAAACACAAATTCTCAATCGAAAACAATAAGTATTTGTCTGAAAAGAAACTGCTTGATTTTATTAACTGAAGGAAATTTTACATAAAATATATTTCGTTTATTTAAGAAAACCTTTCTATTTGTGTGGTTTCATGTCTCATTACTTTTGTGACTAAGTACGATGGAATTTTTTTTTAATTCATAAAAATCCTAGTCCAGGGAGCTTTAGAATAATGGAAACCAATATATTTAAAAAAACTGCTCTCCTTTTTATAATTTTGTTGTATTTGAAAATTACGCATAAAAATTAGAATGTTACTACAAGGAAAAAATAGTATCCTAAATAGACATATTCAGGCTAGTCAACCAAAATTGGGGGTTATTTGAATTTAATTTTTACAAATTAAAAATTTAAAAAGGAAATGAACTCGTAACTGATGAAGCATCTAATGTGTTTTCTAATTTAATAGGAGTCTATTGAACTCAACGAAATGTTTTCAAGAAGCTAATTGGAAAAAGATATATTTATTACAGGCTCACCTTTTCCTGTTGTATTATTAGATAGATCAGTTTAATTTAGATAAGTACATTTTATTCAAGAGAATTTATTTAATTAGCAGGTAAATGAATGGATATAAAAAGGCAAAGTAATTAAATTTTTATCCCATACCGGTTTCACTTCCGTCAAAATCTGAAGAACCCACCGATTCTTGATGCGTCGGTTTCCAACAGCAAATACCGTCACTGAATATTGTCTGTCTGCCGGTGAACTTGTTCGGATCCAGGATATTTTCGACGGAGAAGGCTAGCCTTCGATTCTGGTGCGATACTACCGACGGACTGGCGTCCCTTGGACTTTCTGGCCTACTAACGTCATCACTACAAACACTTTCCGGTCGTTTATTTACACTAGCCGAGTTCAATTTTTCGTTTTCGTCACTGTTAACGTAACTTTTGCTATTAAAGTCACTATCGTCAGATTTTTGCGCGTGGAGTAAATTTTCGAAAGACAAGCGGCCTTGTCTTCGCGTTAAATCCACTGGACATAAGCTTTCATCGTTTTCTACGTCTACCTCAACGTTGAGGTCCTCTTCTTCCGAATCGGTGTTTTTATCACAGGTATCCGCGTCTCTAGAATCTTCGGAAATCCTTTTCGGTTGTTGCTGTACGAAGATTTGGGAATTTAGTTCGATCGGGGTACGTTTTTTGCATTCTAGCTTCTCCGTGTGTGGTTGTTGATTCGGAATTAATTCTTGTGTTGATTTATGACCTGTTTCGATTATTCTTTGCATCATCATCATGGTCATACTTGTCGTGTTGATGGATGATTTGCATAGGACTGTTCTATTTGGGATGAGATCGATTAATTTAACGCATGGTCATTTTAGCGGATGAACTGAATGTATTAGGATGTGCAGCGGGTGATCGCCTACCAATTTATTTAAAATTATAGTTGATGAGCAGAGGCGCGACGAGTTTTTTCTCAACAGTGTGAGAATTAAGATACACAAACGTTATGTTTGCAGACTTGATCTAATCAACACAGTAGATTAACGAATACTAAACTAAATTTGATCGGGTCCAAATCTCTCTCTTGCGTCCGTCTCGTGTCAGCTCCCTTCCCTATCATGGCGAGCTCCACATGGGTACGTTACATTAAATCCAGCATCTTTGGTCCAGGCGAACGAGTGGGGATCGACAGGGTACGGTATTGGATCCGAGACGCCCTGCGGTTAGCTCTCATTGGCTTCGTCTTAAAATTGGGCGGGGCCGCGTTAAATGTGTACAGTCGGGTATATTTGTTTTGTAATTATGAATATGATTTCATATTCTACGATAACAAAAGAAGGGTAATTAACAAGCCATGATTGTCGGTCATATCCGGAACAATAGAGTCGTTATTTAGACACCACCGCGCCTGTTTTGCCTTGCATCAGGCTTCGCGTTATATGCCCGATGCTGATGAAATAATTTAAATTTAGTGTGCCGTACATGTATGTGCGGCGTTTGTTGAAACAGTTCGCCGAGCCATGTTTTGACTGGTTGTTATATAATTACACAACTAAATCTATTGTTTGGCGTTTTTCGAGGCAGCCGTTTGTCCTGGACGCGCAAGAATGGCTTGTTCGAAACCTGGCCATTGTAAAAGAGGATTTTTCGCGTTCACTGCATTTTGAAAGAAAAAAAATTGCATTTGTGTATTATGAAATATAATCGATTTGGTTTTATTTCGTTCGAAAACTGCATCAATTTTTATAGGGGATGGTACTTTGTTTTTATGAGAGTATGAGGATTATGCTACCAATGCATTCGCTGCTATGATCATATTTTGAAATGGTATAATTCCCTAATGCATGTAGACGCAGGCGCAAGTTACATATGTATATGAATAGAATTTTAAGAAAAAACTAAAAAATAGCAATACTTCTGGAACGCTTATGATACATCATGATAATGATACCATCGATCGCACTTCATTTTTACCCTCATTTACACCCCCATCCCGACCTTAGTTTAAAAAATTATTGAATTTGTTTCATTAATTATTTCATATGCAAAAATATACCAAAAAAAAAATATATTTTTTCCCCTTCATTTAAGCGCGTTCTCCGCGATCAAGCTCTTCTGGAATGTTTTAGGTAATACAAACTAGAGTAGTTACTGTAGAGAATCCCGGAATAAAGTTGTGCTGTACAAGAGATATACAGGATGTTTTTTTTAACTTGAAACTTAAGTTTTTAACTCGAAAAATAGGCATTTCACGAAAAAAAGTTCCTTAATTAAAATTTATCGTTCTGGGAAGAAAAGACATTAGTGCTAAAATTAGCCCCCCTATCTCCCTCTTTGTAGCTGACTGGGGTGGGGAGAAACTTTGAAGTCCTAAATAGGAACCTCTATACTTTATTTTAACGGATTTTATGGCAAAAAATATGTAGGATTTAGCTGAACCATTTTTTCGATTCATGATAGATGGCGCTGTAATCGACGAAACTCAATTTCTCCTACTGAGAACCTATGCATATGATTTTGCAATACATCTGCAATAAACAATGCTGCATTTTTATTGTAGTTAATCAAAATTAGTCTTGAAACAAGTTTTATTCATTTTGCAAATTTCAAATCTGGGAAATTATCACGTGTAGTAATGTAAATTGCTGATGAGTAAACTACTGTTAGCGTAACCTAAGAACAGCGGCATGGACGTAGTACCACTTCACGTATCAGGGTGCTTGATTTATGTGAGTTTCTTCGCCTCTCACTTATCAGAATGCTTGATTTGCATGAGTCCCCTCGTCTCATCATCAAACTAAGTGCTCAAAATGTTGGACAAATGACACAACTGAGAAGTATGTTTTCTTAAATTTCCGTACAAGCATCCCTGATTCACTCAATCATTTTATATGTTGTTGGTTCTTGTATGTAAACTTTGTATTTGAGATAATCCCATAAAAAGAAATCTGGCGAAGTAAGAGCTCGCGATCTGGCAGGCTAATTTACTGGACCAGTTCTACCTATCCTGCGACCATTGAAATCACGAGCAAGTACACGTGCTACCACCGAATGTTGTGGTGGACAACCATCATATTGAAACCACATGTTCTATCGCATTTCTAAGCTCAACTCTTCAAGTTCGTTTTCCAGAATGTGTTGGTACATTTGACCATTCAAGTTACCTTTAATAACGTGAGGGCCGATGAGTTTGTTACCAATTATTCCACACCACACGTTGACAGTCCAATGACACTTGTGTTCAACTTGACGAAGGCAGTGCGGATTTTCAACATTTCAGTAATGTATCCACGTGTGCAAACCACGCCTTCAGCCATATAATAATAAAACTTACGTACTATCAAAACCAAATATTCTATACAACTTATTTTGTATAGAAATGTTAATCTTTGTTTCTAAGCTTATATAATAAATTAATATGCCGATACTTATGTGTTGTTTACCATACTACGCCACAGTCCTTGCTATCATTATTCATTAATATAGAAAAAAGAACACCCGTACTCCTCAAAGGGAAATGATTATTTATATAAAAGCAACCTTCCTACGGAAGAACGTCCAGAGACGGAAGAACCACTTGAAACTTTAACTAACTCTTGGCAACATGAAAACGAGCAAAGAGCTGCGCTGCGTTACTTGAAGACTCTAATTTGCCAGAGATACTTGAAGAATATAATAGAGAATCAGTTCATTCTGAGGAGTCTAATAACCAATAAAGGTAATAAGGCTTCCTGAATAAGTCAAGGAATAGAACTTGCTAGAGAGAAACGACCGATGGCAAACGAAAATCTTTAAGTTCAGGCAAGAAAAGTGATAAAAGCCTCTGAAGAAAAGTTTCAAGAAATCATTTTAGCAGTTATTACAAGCCTTAAAAGTTATAATTACAAATACCAGTTTGGCATAAGATATGGACAACTAATGGATCATGATACAAGAAATCATATGCCAAACTAAAAATTTTTGAATTTAGAAAATGTACCCCATTGCTTCCTATCATCACGAGAATGTCTGTCCGGTGAGCAAGGTTATCAAAATTGCAATTGTCTAATGTTTGTAACCATAAAAAATCCAAAATGTTGTGCAATTCTAAATGTTGGAGTATGACATGCAGCAATAAATAAACGTCGAGATAAACAGCTTATCGAGCGGAGGTTTCCTGGACGTCCGTGTGTGAACGTTTCTGCGAATGTATCGGTGACAAAATCCCTTGGGTAAATCGAATTAAAAAGGGAGTGGATCGCTCGAGTGTTGGCAAATAGACCAAGAACTGATTCCATTACGGCGTCTATTATCCATTGATTGAAATGAAATTGACACATCTGCTAGTTACCTATCGGAGAGAGGGTTTGAAAACTGGACCGCAACCTTACGGCCTCTCGCGTGGGCGCGCACGTCGTCAAGTGCCTCAAACGCACATTCTCCAATCTTTCTATGTGGATTCTATCCCAATTGAGAATTCGATTACTACAAAAAAGTTCTAACTGCTCCAATTGAAAGACAAGTGGGTCGATGTTTATTATGTGTTATCTTTCACTTTTGTTCGAGTTTGTGGAGAATTTGAGATAAAAATAGGAAAATATTAATTTTGAATTATTTGCCGAACTATTTGATAGTTTGTTAACGCTTCATTAATTATCGTATGTTTTATTTATTTCTGTCAATTTGTTTTGAAAGCACGCATTTAAAATTTTTATTTCTTGCTACGTGCAGCTACGGTACTTCTGGTATAACCTAAAGTTTCCTATTATCGAAAATATTTTAGTTCAATAGTACATGTAAGCTTTAATATACTGTCAAGCTTTCAGAAATTCGAAGTGAATATTCGTTCATATACCGACCAATACAGTTCCTCGTGAGACATACATAATAAAGTTTATCACACATTGGCATATTTCTGTTTCTGTAATTGAAAAGCTTGCTATAATTTTTCAGATTCAAGAAAACAAGGTAAATTAGCTAGTCTATTACCAAGCCAACTGTTGTACGGTCTATTTGCAAGATTTTAAATATACTTAACTACAGTGATGACTACAGGTAGCATGAAATCCTTTCCAGCATACTTAGGCCACACCAACTGCAGAAAATTGATTTAAT
Organism: Oryctes borbonicus; assembly: GCA_902654985.2. Classification (NCBI taxonomy): domain Eukaryota; kingdom Metazoa; phylum Arthropoda; class Insecta; order Coleoptera; family Scarabaeidae; genus Oryctes; species Oryctes borbonicus. Next base: position 1,419,279 of record LR736858.1, on the reverse strand, counting down.
GTAACTTAGAACTTCCCTAACATATACAGTGTAACCAGTTAAGCAAATCCACGGAACTACATTTGACGGAAAATGCCATCTTAGAAGAGTTTTGAATATAATATTGGCCCCAACTAAATTTGAATCAATTATTGTTTGTTTCTTACATCAAACTGATGTCAGTAGAATGTTATAAATAAATTGTTTTACTTTGCAAAATCTTATAGCTTTGACTGTCCTATACTTTGTATCCGCCATAATATCTTCTTTGTTCTAAAGAAATTAGATCAATTATTTGTAGAATAAAGGCGACCTTAAAATGATTTTGAATTTGTCGCACTTTTTGCATTGGCTTGGGAGCACCTTTTTTTGTTGCGGTTCAGGCCATTCTAAATTTTTTACCAGTTTGATGCATTCTAGGCTGTTGTTTATGCTTTGGCCCAAATTTATTGCTTTACCATCTGTCTTCTCTAGAGAAAATTACCCTCATGTCTACAGTATTCATGCAATTAGATCTTCAAAATTGAATATTAACCGAATTGTTAGAAATGCTTTAATCATTTAACGAAGAGAACAGGAAATCGAACAAATTGGCCATTGTTAATCCATTTCCGCCCAATTTTGTATTTCTCCAGGAAACACCGTTGTTAAAATTCCACCAGGTGGAGATTTAGAAAAAATGCGAATAGATCGACACTGTCTTAACAAATTTCGTTCTATCGAACGTAGTTCGTGCACTACGGATATATAAGGTCACTGGAACTCTCACCATCGTCGAAGGGTATTCAATTTGAATCAATTTAAAGCGTGACAAAATCAATAACGGCTTATGAAACGAAGGGGCATTTAGCCGAATGACTCGAATCCGCTCTTTTATTTCGGTAATTGGTTTCTTGTATTTGTAAGACCCTTAATCTCGCATTCTTTTTATCTAATTTCTTTCCCGATAACTCCTCTTTGTGCGCCGTCTCTCCCGGGCACCATTGTATGTTAAATGGATACGTGAGTAATATGTGGATCGGACCTCACGGGAAAATGGATTGCCCGTTTGCCTCGTTTAAGGACTAGATCGGCCGAAATCGCCCGGATAATGGCGATTTGTTGGCTGATAATTGGTTTTGAGTATTTACCTAGAATCTTTTTATCGATACTGATTGATTTTCGTGTTGGCAGTTGTGATGCACCGTAAAGGAAACAGATCCGTTATTATATTCCAACGGCTACTAGGCTAATGACGATATGGTTTCAAATTTTTTATTTTTAAATTCTATTTTTAATTTAACGCATCTTGTATTGCGGTCAGACGAATATCTAGTGGATGAACTTATGTTACAGGGATGGTAATAAATCTAATGATAAAAATAAGTTATCTAATGGAGACCTCTATGAAAGTTACTATTATTAGCTATACCAATTTATTATTATTATTAATGTGATTACACATATACAGTGTGCAAATCTGCAAATTGAGGATGTTTGAATTTAAAAACTTATGAATAAAAGGTGATGTAAAAAGCAGTTTAATGGCATACAAGAAGAATTAAAGCAGTGAATCAATTCATATTGAAAAATTCCTCTATAGTAATTCCATCTCTGTCAACTGATCTCGCATACGTTTTTTCTAATTTAGCGAGAGGTTATTTCTTAGGTCAGGAGAGGTTACGACTGTAGTACTGAAAAAATAAAATGCAGTTACTTTATAAAATATGGGTTTATCAGAAGTTTAGCCCTATTATTTGTGATATATGACTCAGTTTTTTCAACATTTTGAAATACGATTAAAATCATTTCGATTTTTGGAAATATCCAAAGAAGAGAGTGATTATTTCTGAATCTTTTCGTTTCAAAATTTACGATTATTTAAAAAAGAAACTTCCAAGTGGTAAGTTTCTAAGGAGTTTTTTTGAATGCGGATCTATAGTTCAAAAGTCTTAATAGCGAATTGCGTCCACGTTCGAACACTACAAACATAATTGATTCGCAAGCACTGATATACGTGTCAGTAATTCCGATTCTGCTTTAATTGGAGTTTCATAAACTAAGCTCTTTATATAAGCCCACAAAAAAAAATAAGATTCAGATATTTATAATTTCATATGCACATATTATGTACTAATTAATAGAGATGACCAAGCCAGGTGAAATTATTACTTTTTTGCAGCGACTAGACAAACTCGTGTCTATTCGTCTCACAAGAAAGGTTTCGTGTTGCCTATTGGTTTGCCCGAGAGTCGACAAAACACGAGTCTGTCTAGTTGCTGCGAAAAAGTAATAATTCACCTGCCTTTGACATCACTACTAATTAAATTTAAAATATGTGAAAGAAGACTAGAGATAATGCAAAAGTTTTAATAGGAAGGGAGGATATTTGAGCACCGAGACGAAGGTATAAAAGGTTTTTCATTAAAAGTATTTTTAAAGGAATGACATATTTTACTATTTTTTTAGACTCCTAGATTTTGTTGCTTCATCTGTTTCCGAGAAAGGATGGCTATGTTAGCTTAGTCTTAAGCTAGTATAGCTACTCGCTGTAACTTTTGACTTACTTAACTTTGGTTAGCAGATTTGTCGTCTCTGGATTTTTATTTGTGGGGCATTCTGAGAAATGAAGTAATCATGTAAAGCAGCTACGTGGAGGAGAAATTCAGGGATTTAACGGTATTAGTCGTAACATTTTGCCAAAAGTCACTTCCTATTACGAAATGGCGCCTATTGTGTTTAATCAATAGCAGCCTACATTCATTATAGTTTTAATAATTATTCCCTCTTAAACGTTGTATTTGTTCCATTTGTTTCTAAAGTAAACTACTGTTTTAAATTGGTCTAAAGTTGAAAAACATGGCCAATTAAAGATAATGACCCCATCGAACAAGTTAGCCATGTCAGTTTCTTCACTGACAAGTAATACGCGGCTATAAATTTGTTAGTGTTTCATATAAACAATCAGTATCCTTCCCGTAAAATCTGGCCTTTCCGGCAAACTATAAGAAGTCAAATTTAAAAAAGCGTAAAAAAGGATTTAGTTTAAAACGTGCTAAAGGTAAAGGACATGTTAAAAATATAGGACTTCCTAGGTTAATTAGTGAAACAAAACTATTGGATGCAGGTAATGAGGAAAATAATGATGTCGATATTAATTAATCTAGATCAACACAACACATCAGAAAATACCTAGAGCAATAACCAAAAAATAATGCCCATGTGGCTTCCATATGGTGTCGATGGAATCATTCACGTTAAAAGCAATGTGATAAGAGAAGAAAATACACTTGTCCACAGATATGTTTCTGCGTACCCGGCATCATCAGCGTGGCTCTGAGTGTGTTTCTTTTCCACCTCACACTGCTATTTATCTCACAGTTCATACTACTTCCCTTCGAAATGACATTTCTTGGTGCCCTCTAATGCTAAGAAATACATACCCGCCGTTTAAAAAGCAGCGACAAAAGCCGGATATCGTTCCCCAGTTCTGCGACTTGTAATATAAATCGAAATTTATACATGAAAATTTCAGCAGTGGTAAAAACTTTCTAAAGTAATGCGAAGAATAAAATTACAAAAATGAGACTGGTTTCACAGGAGCTTGAAGCGTTTCAAGTAACTATGTTATATCTAAACTTGCAATGACTAGCACTAAAATATATGGTGTATTAATGCTTATAAAGAAATTGAAACAACATCTAAAGAAATACCAAGAATTTATTCAGGACAGATTAATCAAATTGAAGCAAGTCCGAAAACTACCAGCGTTACGATATCTTCTGCAAAATCCAATAAGTAAGTAACTGAGATTTCGACGAAAAATTGGGACAAAACGTCATCATTATCACCGAATTTAAGTAAGGTTAACAATCCCTAAGGTAATGTATCCCTTCCATTTGTAGGCCTTCCTAAGGAGCGACTTGCATGTTTTGGAAGAATGCGGAAAGGAGAGTGACGAACTGCCAGTAATTGAAATAATCTTTTAAGTTTTTGTAGGAAAATATTACATTAGAAACGCAGATTTATAAATATGAAGAAAATGTACAAAAAAGAAGTTATTCACCCGCTCCGCCATAATCATCGCTGGAGGGAGATAATATTCTTTCCTAGGTCACACATTCCCAAGAAGAGGCGAACGCGAAGGTATATACATATATAAGTGAGTGCAAATAAAGAAAAATTTTACAGGAATGTTAGTGTTGAACTGGACAGAAAGAGTTGATTGAACGCACAATACATGGCGCTAACAATAACCAAGTTTGAAGTCGTAAATTATACCATTGCACTGTATACATACATATAAGACGTATATTAGAGAATACCAACTTGATTTAACCTACAATAATTAGTCCTACAATAAATAACTACTTGACTCATTGGTGCATAGTAATGATAGCGTGTTGTGTAAAAAATTGAGTTCAGAATGTTCGGGCGTTGTCCCTAATTGCTTTTAAACAAGTTGATCCTAGAATCACCTGAATGCCCGTTAATTCGGTCGAAATAATTTAGCTTAAGGCCCATATTATCGAACGCTGCATAAAGAGTTCCTCTTTCGGTTCGGTGTATAAAAAATTTGAATAGTTTTTAATTACCTCACAGGCTTCGATTTATTTGTGTTGATATAATACCGTTTGGTAAATCGTTTTTTTTTTGTATAAAAATCAAAATTAATTAGATCTAGGAAAGTGTCTATCATGGTTTAATTTTATTTAACACAATTATGAATAGAAATACGTAGTACTATATATAGCCTTCCTCAGACATATAAGAATAATAATATTACTCTTTTAAACCATTTTTGATAATATTTGGAATTACACACACATGGCAGATTGTCCTAAATTAGAAAGTTCTGCAAAATAAATCTGATTAATTATTTTTACGTGCATTCAGTAATTTTGGCTACTATTGGTAGATAACTTCGAATTATATTTATCTATCTGCTTCGTCTGCCTCCGCGGCCGGAAATAATACTATACTTTTGGTTTCCGGATTGGAACCGTGGCGTTGTCGTAGCTTCTGCTGACGTTTGGCCCTCACTCTTATGGGACACCTTCAAGGTTGTTAGTACGCACTGACTGGGGACTATACTAGGAATGATATTCAAGCTACCATTAACCGTTACATCAACCATTCTCCACGGAGACTTCCCTCATCTCTAAGTAAACCTTTTAGCAACCGCCACGATTCATTGTTCCATAACTTTTCCACTCCGTTGGCTTGTAAAAAGCCCTACATAACCCCTTCGGAATGAATAGTCCCTAGTCTGTGTGCAGTGACAGCCCTGAAGATGTTCCATATAAATATGGACGAAACATAGGCGGAAGCGACGACAACGATCGGAAACCAAGAGTATACTGTGTTTTCCTATTTATGTCAATTGAATTTTCTTGGAAATAGTATTTTTACATAAAGCATAATGGTATTTTACAAAATGGTTAGCAATTCAACACATTTACTGACTCATGTGGAATTACCTCACTTCGTATGGCGTATAGTTCTCAACTGAGTTTTTGCAGTGTATAAGAAATAAATCAGAAACTTGCTTTGAATTAGAACGATACTTTCTTGTAGCAAGAATACAATGTCAATTTATTTTCAGTATTTTCATATTTTTTGTATTATTACGTATTTATATCGAAAAATCCGTGATGAATTAAGGTAGGAGATGAATATTTTATAAAATTTTTTATAAAATTTTGCAAAAGCTATTATTTGTAATTGAAAGTCGTACCGAGCAAGTTGATTCGTTAAACATCGTCACAGTAACAATTGGAAACATTTTTAATTAACACCGCCTCTTACATTTTTGTGAAAACAAACGAATATTTTTAACGACGGCGTCTGGTATGGATACGCTCTGCGATATCCGTAAGTGTTTTATTTAATAATGGCAACAACGGCATCGGAATCGCAATGATCGTTTTTTCGAAATATATCACACCTAATTAATGAAGTCGCGCCTCTCGCTTACATTGTTTTCTTTTAATTAACGGTCCCTTGCACGATATTCGTCCCTTCTTCCCGCCCCCCGCCCCTTTGCCGATTCCCTTATGCCGCTCTTCGCGAAAAAAAGAGGCGCAGCGGCGTGATAAAAAAAAATCAACCGTTCAGAATACCAAATTAATGCAGGCGTCGATGGGTATATTGCTCATTAAAAGTTTTTAAAACAGAGAGGTGTAGCATAATGACCTATTGTTTATTAGATGGGGGATTTTTCTGATGAACGCCAATTAAAAAAATATCAACGTTACGTTAGCAAGTTGTTGGCATCGCTTCAGTAAGGAAACTTCTTGGTTCCATCATGTAATTTTGAAATGTTTCCTATATAAAAAGACAAGTCTTGCAGTACTTTTTACTTCTACGTTTCCTTTTTTTTTCTAATTATTATATATATCTAACTGGAAGCGGTTTTAATTAAAAATTTCTGTTTCAAATGAATAAAGGAATGCTAAACATCAATGTTACACAAAGGTTCACATACACACAAAAAATAAAATTTACAGTTTTCAAAATTAATGAGTTTAGTGCAGTTTTTAGTACTCAGGCATCTAGAGAATATCGCAAAAAATTTCCCGATAATGATAGCAAGGACTGTGGCGTAGTATGGTAAACAACACATAAGTATGGGCACCCTCCGCACCACACAAGTTTAATTTATTATATAGTAATATAATAATTAGTCCGGGACGGCCGTTTCGACGACATGAATGGTCCTCATCATCAACCGGTGACCGATAGACCGATAGACATCAATCTTCTCACAGAGTTTTCGGTCATACTTTTCAACGATACAGGGAAACTGGTTCACTTATTGCTCCACGTAATAATCAAAGTAGTCACGCTAGAGCTAATACTGCAACCAACCAAGAAAATGTAGTTGTTGTAGTGTTAAACAGCCTCATCCTGAGGCGTAGCCCAGTTTCGTCTTTCTCAAGATTTCGTGTGGCAATTATATCGTGAAGAGTTACATCTCTATAACATTCGACTGGAAGGATACGGTCAACATGTAGAGCTTTGCACTTGGTACAAAAAAATGCCGACATTTTTAACTAGAATATTATGGATAGGTGAGACCCAATTTATTAGAGATGGTATCTACATGCTGTTAGACAATCTCGAACACCATTTTAATGTGAATACTTACGGTGGTATCTTTAACACAGAACTGCTTGAATTAGTTAGAAAGTTTCATCACGTAGGCTGAATGTAAAACGCTAATGAAACGCTTTTTGAGAAAACCAAATACATTCTGATTCTTGATCCTCAACAAATGTGATTTCAACACGATGGCACTCCAAATCACTACAGTAATCACGTAATTCAGTGGTTGAATGCATATTTTTCTGAACTATGGCTTAGTTGTAAAGGTTTTATTGCTTGACCACCAAGAACTCCCTACCTAAATGTTTTGCGTCGAAGTAAATACACGCGACCAATTACTGGATCAAAAAACAACTAGATTTAATAAAATTCATCAAGATGGTGCAACTACAGCGCGTGTTTACGAGTCCATGTTTCGTAGGTGTTGTGCTCGTACTCAAAGAGGCACAGAGGGACAAAGAGTGCACAACTATATACGGAATATCTTCTTACATAGTTATTTGTTCCTTTCTTGTAGCTATTTATTGTTAAAGTTGTATTTTAATAATCATCACTAATTTATTAGTTCTATAAATAAAATAATAGGTCCTATGTTTATTTAAAATTCTTTTGTTTTAAATGACTTCTAAATAAAAATGTCAAAGTTTTTTTACATTTATTTTAAATGTGCACATAGTTTGGACAATTTAAAAAAAATCATTAATGATTTATATACAGCCTGTCCTTTTCCATTTAATTCAAATCGAAACCGCTGCGTGATGCGGTGCCTAAAAAAAAAGTCAGTCGGCGATCGCGGAAAAACAAATTTAAGAGGGATCCCTATTCAAATATAAATATTTAAGTGGTTCATAACAGTTTGCAGTTTGGCTGGCGGTGGCTGGTGTCCCTTGCGGCGGCCGCCATGTTGCCTGATGGCCGAATGATGATTGTTTTATAAATATTTGATGCGGCGACGCCTGGAACGCTTCCGAAGCTCAAATCAGAGTTTATGGGACATCATAATATCGCGATGTTTTATAGATGTATGCTGTTATCTTCGGAATGTGTTTGCAAAGGCAATTTGGCGGAATTTCATAGCGGGAATGGCCTTTTTGACGAACGGCGCGTTATCACGTCGCCCCCTGTAACACCTTCTATCCGGTATTCGCGAACCCCCGTTCCGTCCTGAATAAAAATTACCTTATATATACTTGTTAGGATCAGGAACGGAAGCGGTGCGAGCACCCGTTTTTCGGAAAATTCTTGCATATACGCTTATTAAAGTTTCAAGCGGTAGTTAAACGTATATTGGTATATATACGTACGTGTATACCGGAGGAGGTGTGCGATATAGGTAACTTGAAATCACGTTTGCGTCGTCGGATTTTCACCGCGCATATCACCGAAATGATGATAAAAATGACTACATTTTTACGAACTACCGACATCGTCGTATAACTACAATTTGTTATGATTTGGAGGTGTTTTATGGCCGATGCGATCTGGGTCGAGATTAAGCTGAAGTGGTTATATAGATGTTATACGGTTTAAGATCCCTTAAGAAGAGAATATTAACAATACTGACAATATTCGCTTTACAATACTATGTGATGGTAATAGTTTTTGCGTGCCTGCTAATATATTTTTATACTAAGTATTATCCTCCTGAGATCCGGTGTCCATTTTAATAGATCGCCGGTTTATAATCGTTGGTAAAAATATTACAGACAAAACCAAGTACCCACTTCAATGGAACCTACCTTATCTTATGATAAGTTTCTCATCAGTGTAAGGCCATGAAATGAAATATAAAAACAATTTTGAATTTTTTTGGTTTGTCGATAGCAAATTTTTGGATTTTACATCGAATTAATTGTTAAAAATTTTTTTGCATAAACGCTCACGTTATGTAGACGTCATGTAACTTTCAGTTTCAAACTTAAAATCGCTGAATTTTTTTTGGAAAGATGATGAGGATAATAATATTGAAATTAGCACACCTCGAACAGTTCATACGAAGAGAAAAACCAAGAAGATTTTTAATTTCGCCCCTATCAACATCACGCTCAGCCCTAATCCTTCCAAACAACAATGACCAAGAGGCAACCTCCTTCACTTCTAAAATCAAAATGTGAGAAAAACACTGTTTTGTGAAAAATATGATAGAAATATAAAGTTCCTTTGTATTACAGGTCAATATAATTGCTTCAATGACTTTCATAAGAAATATATTTAACGGTTACAGACCTAGATATCCACTTAAATTGACGCTTTTTTCCAAAATACAGTTTAGCCAGAATTTTTAAGAAAATTATGTTGTGTTTAGGTACCTACCTGTATCCACAATTCACAAATGGAATTTATAATTTATCGTACGCAGCTGAGGAGATCCTTGAGTAGATTTTGATATTACCCACAAGCGTTGAAGCAGGAGATTTAATACGTCTATGATTGTCTTAGCATCTGAGCATTCAATCTCGAGTTAATGCTTCAATATAAGTGTCATTACTTTCTTAAAAACAGCGTTGTCTTGTATTGTCTTGCTGCAGATTATTTTTAGTAAATGTCTAAAAACTAAATAGCATGAGTCAAACTATAATATATAACCTGAATTAAAATTTCTGTCACTTAACGTATACGTTTCTGAGATAATTAACTGGGGCATAGAAATCTACAGCAAACAAACTGGTGGCAAAACACGTCGAGATCAGCAACGTTTACGTTCTACGTCTTCTTACACTGCTTCGTTTGTACTGAATATGTGAACTGACATACACCAGTCACTTGCAATTCCAAGTCATAAAGACCGTAAACGGCGTAAGCCCTGAGGAACGCCCACATTCTCCATTGATGTTATGTTATACACAGATATAAGCTGGATGATCACCGAGATAAAACGAGGGCAACTCATGTTCTATACCTTGCACTCCAAGCGCTCGCAATTTTTCAAGCAGACCAGTGTGAGTAATTACATCGAATGCCTTGGACGAGTCAATACTGACACCAACACTGTTTCTTCGGTCTAATTCATCGTAGAGTGGTTTGCGTCGTTCGCATCTGTCTGAGATGCCGACCTGATTTTTTGTCAGCTCATTTTTGACAGGTAACTCGTTAATCGATGATTGATGACTTTTGTAAACGCTGTAGAACTTTTGTAAACTTTCAATAAGTTGTTTGTTAGGTTTTTGTTAAACGATATTATTTTACTTATTTTCATGTTATTCAGAAAGATGCCTTCGTTAGTTCCCAAGCCACGTATTTTAATATGAAACAAAGGATATTGTGAATAACCCCAGAGTTTCATTGCAACATCATTAGTTATTGGCACTACTTCATTGCTACAAGTCGGAGTCAAATACAAACTTCTGCTGTTATGAGAGTCGGTATGAATGCTACTACTATGAAGCTTGAGTTTGAGCGTCCTAATTGTCTCTAAACAATTTCGCCAAATCATGTGACATCTGCGTTTCTTTAAGAGAATAAGTCAAGAAATTTTTGCTAAATAAAATTTATCCAGGACTGCCCTGAATTATCTTTAATTTAATCGAATAGCATTTTCTGTACGTTTGTGTTGTTTTTAGTTTGTTTTTGCTTTTCGTTTTTGAGTTCACTCTGTACACATAAGTAGTTGTTTGACATGTTACTCCTCCACTTTAATGTAACAATAAATTTCTATTCTCTCGAATTTATAGAATTTTAGAATTTAGTTAATATTTTGAGGTACCATTTTATGGCAAATATAAATTGGTTGGCCGTCTACTGACTCATATACAGACAATTTGATAGCTTCCTGCGGTTCTTGGAAAGAAAGGCGATCGGGTTTATTTTCGGATCCCGTATAAATGTTACGGAAGCGTTTCGGAATTTAGCAGACAACGAATTCGACGATAAACAATAATAGGCAAGTAGTACTACGTATCAAAATGAAGTGGAAACCGTTCCGAATCACAACATAATCACTTAACCACGCCATCTATATTTGAAATTTATACATTTACTCCATTAAAACATTGGCGCGTCCGTCTGGTCGTTATTAATTTTCATCGCGCGTTTGATGTCCGCGCGCGATACGCAACGCGGAACGATCGGAGCGAGTGAAGCCAATTAAATTATTATTTACCGCCGATGGTCCCGTAAACGTTTTGGCACCGAATGGCGTAATGGCATCGCATAAACACGTGTGCCGGGGCGCGTACCTATTCCAACATAACCTGGTAACGCGCTCTTTCTTCGTGATGCACAAAACGACCGAAATTCCAAAATAAATTAACGTATAAATTGCCCCGTAATTATTTCCCATCGTTGCGACCGCTGAAACGTGTCGCTCTCTTTCGGTGCTCAAACTTTTGAAAAACGGAAATGAAAATAGTCTGAAGTGAAGACGTTTAAATGATCGGTAGTTTGGTTCAAGCACCAAAATGATGTACGGACACATTTACGAGATGCCGTTTATATTTAAAGTTAAGTTGTTGAGCTTCATCTCTACCCCAACAGTATTTAAAAAATATATTTGCGCACATAACGTGGAAACTACCGGATGACAAGACAATAACCGCTTTCTAATAATAGAGAAAGTCGTCCTGACCTATTGCGAATTGACCAAAGCTTTTGGTTGCACCTACTTGAATTGTATATTTTATCCTTCACGAAGTAGAATATGGAATAGGTGAAGGGCATTTTCTAATCGACTGGTCCTCTTTGTTAAAATTAATATTAAATAAGTCATGTACGGACTCAAGAACTTCTATATGGGCATTTTAAATCACATACTTCATTTAAGTTATGGCGAATTGACTGCGGCCATGTTTACTTCAACAAAAAGAGTAAAGACTGGAATTTAAATATCGTAATTCTGAATTCACTAAATTCTGTTGGCTTTTGTTAATTTCCATGCCTTCACAATTTAATGCTGCAATGCTAAAATTTAAGAAATTACTCAAGTTGGTAATCATAATATAGACATAAAGAAAATAAAACGCAGAATGTATTTCATTACCGTTTCTTTATTTCAATGTTTTTTTTTAATTGTTTCTTTACTGGAGATTTATTTTTTATGTACAGTAGCGCTATCGATTTAGATCGAGAAAATAAATTCATAGTTGAGAAGGAGTACTGACTGCACATCTTCTGTACCGAAGGGAATTATTTTGGAATCCATCAAAACTGAACTGAAGGAATAAACTCTTTTAGAATTTAATTCTATTCTTCATCAGTGAAGAAAAATTATCAGAATAGCAAAACTGTGCTAATGAACCTTCAACCACGATTCAAAGAAAATTGATATAATTCTCTTCTTTTGGCTGAAGTTTTGTTAAATTTTGTGAAAATACTTAAAGCTACTTAAAGCTTGTGGAAACGTGGAAAAGTAGAAACTGGAAGGAGCGAGAAGAAGAGGTAGACCGCAGCTAAAATGGAAAGACCAAGTGTTGAGCGACATAAAGAAATTAGGAATGAAAAACTGGGGAGAAACCTGTAAGGCCGAAATAAGTGAAGGAAAAGTCAAACTTAAAGGGAAGGCACGTACAAATTTATAGAAATAGAAAAGAATTGTGTTCCCTCGAAAGAATAGAAGGAACTGTATAGCTTTAATATGCGACTCCTGTCCTGTATGGAACCTACGAACCTGTTACTATACTAACTAATAAATTTATTACAACAGTCAAGTACGTTTGTCAAATTGAAACTCGTTTATTAACTTACTAACTTTGTGAGAAGCGAAACAAATTTTAGAGATTTTTCACTAGACACTAATAAATGTATTCTTTATATAAAAAAATTCGTTTATTGTTCATCGATATAATAAACAGATATCTATTAAAATGATAAATTCATTTATTTGACCAATTTTTGTAAAATAATTATGTTAACGTACTCTTTTATTGTATTTACGTATACCTTCTTCACTCAGTGTAGTATTGAAATATCCTCTGTGTTTTTCTTAATCTGTATATTGCTGTCTACGTCGGTTGAAAAAATATATTAGCAATGAAATTTTATAACGCCGAAAGTTTATACTCAATTGAATTAAGAGGGCAAAAAGATGTAAATACACAGCTTTGCTAAAACTTATTAAAATATACGAAAACAATTTGAGTGCATGTTAACTTTCAAAAATAGAATTTATTTGATTTATTATATACTAATAGAAGATTTACCCAAATTGGCTATTTAGATTTTTTTACCCCTTTAATTAAATTGAATTAAATTAAATTTTGACATTACCAGATTTCGTTGTTTAGTGTATTAGATAGTACTCGTGCACTTCTGCTCTAAATTTCGCTCGTAATAATAAAAAGTATATCTATGCGATAGTACTGATTGGGTGTAAAAGTAATAATAATCAGTTTTGTTTTGCGTAATTCCTTACGCATATTTACTCATTTTTATTTTAAATTATAGAAAAGTTACAGCAAAATGGACGGGCTTACTATGTAACTTTTGTAATATTAGATTGTTCAAAGATGGCAAATTGGTAATGCGTATTGCTTTGGTGTTTGTGATCTTTGAAGATAGCAGATCCAAGATCAATTTGATTCTGGGTATTATAACTTAACATTAAGGCTATTGCTAAGATATAAGAAAGGTGACTACCTGGTTTTCTGAACATGCAAAATCTTTGTAAAATTACATTCTCTTAGGAACTCTATAATAAGGTAATATATTGTGCAAATATTACAAGAAGATGCTACAAGTTTCAATGAAATGTAGAATCAAGGATAATCACAAGTCCTTTTATTTTTAACATTTCAAATTCTGAATATATAAAGTTACAATTTAATATTAATTGAAATTTTTATGATAATTATATAAATTAATAAGACTAGATACAATATATGTTTAAATGTATGGGTTAACATTCACAACCAAGTTTACTTATACAAGTGTAATTCTGTCAGAGATCAAGAGACTCAAACTTACTCGTTACTTTTGCTGTAAATATACAAAAATTCTTTTTACGGTATACATGTTAACTTATTAGTCTTTCAGATATTCTAAAACGTTTTTGAGTTTGTTGCTTGCTTCTATTTGACATATTGAAAAGAGGATCTTGTTGTTTGATTTCTTTATTGGCAAATTTAATCGAAGGAAATTTTTAATTTAGTTGCTAGAAAAAATGTATTATTGGGTTTTTGCTAGTGTCAAAGATGTGACCAACTTATCCAATCCAAAATTGTGGAGAATATGGGAAGGTATATTTTCCATAAAAAAATATCGGTTGCTAACCACTGCCTTTTCTTCAGTGCGGATAAAGTTGTTATTGCTTTGGAAAAAATATTTCGTACAAGGCCTTGCTAAAACTGGTATTTCTGATTAGCTTCTTGCAAACCATATAAGAAAATAGAATTTTGTTAAATACGCGATGTTGCAGTTTGTGCGAAAAGCGTTACAATTTAATTCGGAGTAAATTGTTTTAATCTTCAGCATTGTGAATGTTAGTCTCATAAAAGGTGATGATCACCAGAACTGAAGCGTTGATCTTTAGAAGTTATAACTACAGAGAAAAATATATTTTTGTTTTTAGCAGCAGCTGAAAAAATATGAGGACGATGTACCGCTTCCATCAGATGAATCGTTATGATGGATGTTGTGATGATGTGTGGCTGCTTCTAATGTTAGCCAAATATAATTTTTATATAAAGCTTATTAAAATATAATTTTAAGTCAAGGTTGTTGATTATTACGGGCTAAATGCGTTAGAATATATAAAATATTTTGAATTTCAAATATAGATACATTCATAGTGGAACAGGATATCAATGAAACTAGTTAGTACTAATAAATGAATCGTTATTTAAGCAGCATACCAAGCATTTATAAGAAAAGTGCAGACGAATTAATCAGCACGTGTGTCCGCGTGTCTAATTCAATAAATTAATTTCGTGTTAATTTTATCGTCGGTTTCGACTCTCTATCCTATATAGAGGTCGTTGATGGACTAATGCCGTTCTCCGGCACTCAAGATTATTATATATGTTCGTCCTTTGTAGTTGGAGAAAATTAAAATTAGAACGCGGCATTTGATATTATTACAGCAGATGACTTGTTGACGGGCAAATTTAATAACTCGTAAAGAAATGGTTGCGAGAGCTTTTGAAATGTTATTTGACCAGAACGTTGTCAACGATGGAATGGTTTTTAAGCGATATTCCGTACGAATTATGGGATAGTTTTAGTAGAGCTGAAGAAAGCTTGTCGGCGTTGTTAAAAAAATGTAAAATTATCGGATTTTTGTTGTTCATCAAATCGGATTTAAAATTTTTACGATGTTCTTTATTGTTTTCTTCTTTGTTCAGTATTTGATGCTTATATTCATTTTGCAGGTTGTTTTTCATTGTTTTTCATTTCATTATGTTTTTAAAAAACCATGATGTAAATTTATAATCTCAATCTAACTGATTGTGGGTAGCATGCTGAGTGTAATTTTTGGTATTTCGCTATAGATCGTTATCACGTTTTTTGTTCAATAAACATTTAATATTCTGAAAAAGTAGATGGGTATCATAGAAATGCAAACATTTAAAATTTGTTTGTTCAACCACAGGGGGAGTATCGCTAGCTGTTACTGTGGCTAAATATATTGACGTCTTGCAAATTCTTTGAATTTTTTTTGCTCGATAACAAACAGCAGAACAACGGTTAAAAAATTGAATCCGAATAGTGTACTTGAATGAACAAGCGCAATAAACCACGTTCCTTAGATTAATGTACTTGATGTATTGTTAAACTTGCTGTCAACTTCTTCAGAAGTCTTCTAAATAGTGGCGTTGTATCAGTTCCGATCTGGACGTGGATTTTCCCTGGTTTTTCACCAATGCTGATGAATGCTGATTTCCTCTGTTGCACTTAAATAGATGTAAATAAGTCGACGAGAAGCAGAACTATTCAAAAAGTAAACAAATTCAGTTGTACTTGTTTAGAAGTAACAATCTTAAATATTTTTATATAAATTCGACTTTTTCAGTGATTAGAGTATCTTTAACTAGATACTCTCATCCAAATATGTTAAATATTCTTTTTTGCACTACAGTTATCAAAACCCTTTTCTAGAACGTTAGCGTGAAGACCTCTCTTACCAATGGATAATTTCTTCAGTTGACACTGGAAAGTTGTCATATAAAAATATATCGTCTAACGTTGTGGTTAATTAATAAAGCATGCACATACATTTAGTATAAAAAATGAGATGCTTTAGTTACTTCCTTCATTTTTAAATCTTGGTCAACTGTTTGTAGAAAAAAATTATTGATTAAATTTTTTAAGTTGAAACAATATGTCAAGCAATGCTTGGATAGCTTAACTTTATTCTCTTAAAATAAACATTTTGGCACCAATTTTAAGTTTCCCCCTTCTGGTTTCCAAGTAATGATGCCATCGGCGATCTTTTATAAATAACTACTCCCGATCTTTTTTTTTTATTATAATGGATCATTTCATTTTCTAAATAGGATCGTTAACATTTTATCTCACAACAAAATTTTCCAACGAAACTTATTTAATAATAAATTTTGTTAACAACAAAAATCAAAGATAAATGCTGTTATCAAAAAATAAAACGATGTTTCTTTTAATCAAATGTTCGAAATGGTAAGAACATGTTCATAAATGTTATTACTAAAAAGAGCCTAATTCAAACTAAAGATATGGTTTTACAGATCAACTAGATATCAGTCAAAATGCAGAATTATCACTATACACTGTCATATCCCAAATACTCGTTATCCTTGATAAAAGAAAAATCTTTCGAAAGTGAGTAAAGTCCAAAGGAAATTTAATGAAGTTAGACAAGCCAAACACAGTTCAAACAGTTCAAAGTTTCCATTACGTGTATTAAAAGCAAAAGAAAAACATGTTTACAAAATATAAATACTGCAAGAACTCAATGATTGCCGAATGCAATTTTGTGATAAAATTCAGTATTTATACAACCGTAATCCATGCTTCATTGGCCAAATTCCGTTTTCGGATGAAGTCTCATTTTGTCTGAATAGAACAATAAATCAACGAAATTGCACCTACTGGAGTAGAGAGAATCCTTACTGGATTACTGAAATTGATAATAGAATCAATGGTACCTTCTTCTTTGACAAAACTCTCACAGGGCACCGATATACAGATTTTTTGGGGCAATAGGAATTTTTCCAAATTAAGATGATTCTAATGATATTTTGTTTCAGCAAAATGGTGCACCTCCACACTTTGCACGTCCTGTTCACGAGTTTTAAACAACGTCTTTCCTGGGAGATGAATCAGGCGAAGGGCCAATAGAGTGGTCACCCAGGTTCCCAAATCTTACGCCTCTTAATTATTAATTTAATTAATTTTTCTTATGAAAGTATTTAAAATTAGAAATCTAGAATATTTGAGAAATAGAATAGGTATGAAATTAGTCGAATTAGTTCTAATGTCATTCACAACATACAAAATTAATGTATCCATAGATTTGCATATTGTCAAGAGGCCGGTGGATAACATTCCGAATATCTGATTTAAAAGAAACAATCCCCTCTCTTTCTTACAGCGTTTATCTTTGCTTGTTATTAATAAACGATTTGTTTTTCACTCTTTAAATGACTTCTATTCGAAGATTTTGTTTTGTATGAGGTATGGTATTGTTTAGATAATTAAATGATCTATCAAAATAAATACAAAATCGAGAGTTGTCATATAAAAATATATCGACGTTGTCAGTACTTAAAAACCGGAAGTGCGGTAAAATTTAAATTGATGGAAAGATATAAATATTAATTTCCATGTTTCTCATTAATTGACGTAAGCAATCCTTAAGTAGAGGAAGAAAGTCACTTGAATGAAATTATTAGATTCAGGCTGTTTGTTTTATTTAAAGGTAAATAACGAAAATGCATCATTAAGCAAGCTGATACTTTTTGCTCCGGTCAACAGATTTTCTTCAATGGACAGCCATATCTCATTATTTTTTATACGTTCCACACACTCAGTGTTTTCTCTGCGTTTTGTTTATGTAAATACGGCTTTTATCCGTAGGCATCCATTGTCACTAATGCGACTGTAAATCTCTCGTTTGCCGTATAAAATTAAGCTAGGTTAACTGATATTTATGATCTCGGCGTAGGTATTATTAGAATCGTTTCGTCTCCGTCCTTTTCTATCCTCGAGGATGTAATTCTCCCTAACCAATTTGCCGAAACAAATTAGTTATTTAGGGTGTAAAACAGATTTTTTCTCCTGTTGGTGCTTCGCCGAGATGTTTGTCGTTTTAGGCTTCAAGGGGCAAGCGTTCGTCTAGTATCGTGCGATTATTTATGTCTGTTTTCATTTCGAGTGTTGTCAAACATGCATTCGAGTTAGAGAAATACATACGTAAACTTGACGTTTCTAATCACAAAACATATAAATACATGTATGTATATGAGAAGAAATTAAAAAAATTTCGATAGTGTAGAAATATATAATGTCGCGATTATAAATTTTTTTAGTTTAGTATTATTTACTCTAATAAAACAAAGTGTACAAGAATTTGAGTTAAGATTTTGGATAATTCCTTTTTTGTGAAAAGCCTAATAATAATGTATACGACGATTTGTCGATTGGCTGCAACTTACCCTAAAGGAAAATGTATTTAGAGCTAAATTACATAAGTACATACTTTTATATTGTTTAGTATGTTATTTGGTTTATTGTGCAAGTTCTGCTTTGTTTTAAAGGAACAGTTTCGTTTTGGTTAAAATCATATTTGAATCATGGACAGCAGACTGTTGAAATCAACTATAACGGTCCGTATTTATTCGGCCCGTATTAACTTGTAAAAGCATTCCTCAAGGCAATATTTTGGGGTCACTGCATTTTGTCATTTATTTTAACGATATTCATACTGTCGAATGTTCTCCGAGTGAACGAGAAACCAATCTTGATGAAATACGCCGATAATAGTTGTGAGATACATCGATATCATCGACAATACTTCCAAGTATTTAGCGTTACTTGAACAATAATTAATTTTCTAACAGCTTAAGTATTAATCATAGTAAAACCCATGTTATAATTTTAAAACAGGAAAATATGAGTTATCCCAGTTCTTTGTCACTATTTAGTACGTTTTTTGAGAAGAATGCGATATGCCCCGTTATTGCATATTACAGAAAAACGGGGAAGGAAGAACGCATTAATTATAGCTGGGATCTGTACCTAAAGAACTTGATTTGGACTCGTAAACAATAATATAGTGTACAAAACATGAGAGAATTGCTTGAAATAAATTGATGTATTTTACAAACAATAAAAATAGAAAGATATATATCAACAGCAATTGCCAAATTTTTGGGCGACGTTAAGACAAATGGCAACATTTGAGGCATACTTTGTACCTAAGTGCGAATTAAGGATTGATGTTTGGTGAAAAGAGAAGCAAGAAAGTATGTATTTTAGTTTTGATATTTTCTGAAGCCGTACGAGACGTTACGTTGTTCATAAATCTTTTGCAAGTACAGATGAAAATTATCTTCCTATTCTTTCGAACCCAGAAACATTTCAATACTTAGGTATGTGGTCGAGTAAAGTTTGTAAAAATATTTTTAAATTGTGGCTGTTACAGCTTTCTGAATTAACAAATGGGAATTCAGTAGAGAGCATTTATTAGAGCAAAATGAAATGTTTAACAAAATGTATAAATAGGAACGCCTGCCTTTTATTAGAAATTAAGATATTCTCGCAAAAAGTACGATTTACCAAATAAGTTTGTAACATCGTACCAGTAGTTTTCTCGACAAATGGCCTTCATCTTTAACGGCATCTGTCACTACGTAAAATATTGGTACATACTACCTGAAACAATTGTTTACACTGTATCTGTATGTTCGCAATAGAGTTATTTGCACAGAAAAAGCAATACCAGTTTTGGGAATTGAATTCGACCTGAATATTAGAAGCATCTCTTTATATATGCTACTGGTTAATATAGCAACAGAGTGTACTTTTTTTTTTTGATTCGACATTAGTTTCTTGAAAAGAATAAATCTCCTTTAAGAGAATATTCAGTTCATTTGATTGGCTCTAATTTGTAATGGAAGTGGTAGGTTCTGGAGTAAACTTTGTGCAATTTATTATATAGTAATATAATAATTAGTCCGGGACGGCCGTTTCGAGGACACGAATGGTCCTCATCATCAACCGGTCATTCGGTCACCGGTTGATGATGAGGACCATTCGTGTCCTTGCAACGGCCGTCCCGGACTAATTATTATATTACTATATAATAAATTAAACTTGTGTGGTGCGGAGGGTGCCGATACTTATGTGTTGCTTACCATACTACGCCACAGTCCTTGCTACCATTATTTGTGCAATTGCTTAGTATCAATGTCATGGTTACCTTTGGTACAGATTCATCGTTATGGTCATTATTATTACATTTCTTGAAGATTATCTTTTAAAAATACTCTACTAGACGCAACGAAATCTCTCATGTACCAAGTACTATTTTGCTAACTGGCCACACATCAGCTGCTTTAAAGCCATTAACAATAGTAGCTGCCGAAGCAGCTTTTAATGCTAGAACTTTATATCGACAGAAAAACAAATAAAGTGTGTAGTTATACTAATTTAAGAAAATTTTTTATTTCGCTGCAAAGAAAATACCATAAACTTTTTCTTTTACTGTATTGCACCATTCAGTATGTATTTATATTATATTTCATTAACAATAGTACGAAAAATATTTTAGCAATTTAAAGGTTAACAGAAAATTGCAAAAAAGAATTAAAATATGTTGTTAATATCCTGTATGACCACCTTTTGCTGCGATACAAGCTCTTACCGAGAGAAGTATGCTTAGGATTAGAATTGCAACTTCTTCTTCTTGATTTCAGTGCATCTTTCTTTTAGCAAAGCTCCTTGTAGGATTCACATGTGCTCTATATCCCATAAATGCTTAATACGATTTAGGTCCGGACTTTGTGCTGGTCTTAACCCTATGATGAGTTGCAGAAAGTTCCAAAATAGGGATGATAACCTTTTATATCTTAATGTTGTTGTGAAGCCTCGATTTACCACTACAAGATTCGTAGATTTGGCCATACTTGTATCTTCCTATATCATAACAGATCCTCCGCAAAATCTGTCGATTCCATGATTTCATGAATGGCTGTTTCCAGTCAACTATTGATGAAGGAACAAAATTTTGACTTGCGAATGAATAATGCCTCTATTCATCAATACCTCAATTAATATGTTTTTGAGCAAATTCAAGCCTACGTCTTTTGTAAACTGCAGTCAAAGTGGGACCTGTAGCAGATCTATAGGGCTTCAATACTACGTTTTTTTCACCTTTTTTATCGCATCCTCGCTGACTACATTACTAGCAGGAGGCTGAAGGTCTTGTTTTAACTCCCTTGCCATGCATTCTTGTGCAGCTCTTCTACAATAATTTAAGGTTTTCCTTTTCGATTAACTACATGACACGGTTAAAACCCGGAACGCATTTAACTTTAACTGACTCTAGCCGTGGAAGCCTACATTATTAACCTAAGATCTCTTGGTAATTAGTCTATGCCCTGTTTACGACACTTTATGGCACATTAAATCTTGCAGTAGCCGCAACTTTTCTTTGGGAACGTTGGTCTTTAATGGTCTTTGATAAGTGGTCATGATGCCGCCGGTGAGTCATAATATTAGTTTATGTTAACATTTGTAGTTTTTCTTGCTGATTCTATAAAATAGAAGTTAAGCGTAGTGGTGATTTATTCATATTTTTAATTAAAATTGATGCATTTTGTCTATGCTTTCTGCTATTACAATGAAAAATAACCAAAAAGGTTATCGGATGAGGGCTGTCCAGATTGTTAATATAGTAATATCAATAATGATGAGAAGCAAAACAACAAAATTTTAAAAAATCAAGTATGCGGTCTGTTTCTGGATGGTTTTATCAAAATTTGATATCTCTAATTCAGACCGCATATCTGATTTTTCAAAATGAAGCCGCTATTGTATCTTTGTTCTAATATGAAAAGCATTTGCCGTCGAAGTTTCTTAGAGATACCATCCCTTCTCGCGCCCAAAGCTAGGATAAACTAGCAATCCATCCTGTGGAGTACCGCTCTCAGGTAGGTACTTACCTTAAGATTGATGGAACTTTCCATCAATCTTAAATGAATGAAATGTGAGAAATTCGCAGTGGATATGATCTGGATTCAGAAGGCGACGGAGTTACAAAGGATATGAAATTAGAGCTGCATATTCTAGTTTACTTAGAACAAAGGCAAAATATATGATTGCAATAAGAAAAGGTCCTTGAAGTGCTTACAATTAGAGATGTATATAATAAAGCCCAAAGATCTCATGGCTTCAGAACAGATATTGTTGTGGGTGAACGTGTGTTTTTTTTTGCGAAAAGTTGAGTATGAGAAAGCTGCGCATCTGCTGATGATTGATCAGAAACAGAATCACGGGATAATTTCAAAGCAATGTCTGGACATGTTTAAGCGCAATACGAGTGAGTTACTGCGACGTTATGTGACTGGGTACATCACTAAACGTCAGGAACCAAAGGCTGGTCGACAAAATGGGTTTCTTCTGGCGAACATGCATAAGCTTATTCCATTATTTGGAGAGGGAAAAGACAATGACAGGGTAGTACTTTACTGATTTATTTGTAACGACTCGACGCAGAACTATGGAAAAAGAAACTCCGCCTAGCTAAGAAAAAAATTCCCACCCAATCCACCATATTCGCCAGATTTGGCCCTCTGTCTCCTTCCAATCTTGAAAAAAATGCCTTAGCAAAAAGCGAAAATTTGTTAAATGTGAAACAATTGCGTTGTCCTCTTTAAACAAGTATTTATAATACCATCCTCAGAGATATGTGGAAAGTAATAGTGGTAGATTTACCTACTTTACCCCATGTGGTGCATTTGGGGCACTTGTAGAAGGCATTAAACAGAAATAAATACTGGTTGCATAGCTTGTACATTATCTCTTGTGTTCTTGAACCGCTCTTAATGTTTATGATGCATTCTTATGGATTTAAGGGGAAACGAAAAAATCTCGATTTCTACTTTTTATCAAAAAGCAGCATATGTCGTGCAACGTATACGCTGTCTGGGATCTGGATCCGCAGCATAACGTGACGGCCTAACTTAAAAGCACACGTCATATACGGCGTGTATAATTAACCTGCGCATCGTCGAAGAATAGATCTTTGTTCCATGTTCATAATCGAACGCATTCACGAAGTTATTTTCGTGCTGTACACCGGCAACGAGCAAGATATTAGTGGCGCGGCGATTGCTGCAGCAACTCATTCGCTCGGTGGCGGTCGACTTCTCATTTTTCCCGTGGATATATCTTATTTAAAGTCGGCGGCGACATGTGTTTGCGGGCGACTTGTAAACCAGCCGACCGGCAAATGACAGATCCAGGCAGCTGGGAATTTTAACGACTAACAAATTGCCAAATTACTTCACGGAGACTCCTCAGCGACTAACTGATGGTAATTGGACGTAGATATATATCGAAAGATGACTCCTCTCGGTAATAAATTAAACGCGATGCCTTCTTGGTCTTATTCCCGAGACAGTCGCAGCGCTATTTCTTCTGCTCCTGCTTCATCTTTTTTTTTTTATATTGCTTCGTCCTCCTCCCATGGTCCCTCTTACTACGCGATATCGTAAATCTTTGTGCGAGCGCAATTATCCATAGCTATGAACTATTAATAATAATTAGGTCTTTTCGGTAGGTTGGTTGCGTTTTAGTTTTTGGTTAATGGGGAAAGGATGGTGATCGTTGATCATCGACCGTAGGGGAAAGACATGGAATTTGCGATGATAAAAGTGAAGGAAATTTTATAAATAAATGTGATATATGCCGGTAGGTGGCGCGACAAACTTAGCATAATCGCAGTAATAAAGGTTATGGATTGAGGTGTATGTGCTAAGATGATTGTTGAAAGCCAAGCTTTAGTCTTGATGATTCTAGATTTAGGTATCAAAATTTTAAATGGGAATGTGTAGATTAACAGATACCTCGTTACAAACTTCAGCAGATTAAAACCTTACATAGTTTTAAGAAACAAAAAACTTTGTGTAGATACAATTAGTGTGTTTATTAAATAACTTTAGTATAGAATGAGGTTCTTAAGTATCCCTCCCATAAATTTTGAAGTTTTAGTGTTATCAACAGTTCAATTCTGCCTAAGTTACCACCTGAAGTGATGCAATTTTCGGTATATTCTTACATTTTTAGAAAGTTAGTGAAAAAAGAACTTCAACTTTGTTCAAGAGATATGCAAACATTAGTTGGATTGCGGTTCAAACAACCTTTAATTTAGATGAATTTTTGTGAATAGTTCAGTCAAAGCCAAACGAACTGTTCAGTTGCTGTAGTTGAACTGTTTTATTTGACTACACCTACTTCTAACAAGTGAATTAGTTTATCCGTGAAAAATAAACTGAAATCCATTTATTGTAGATGAAAGTACATTAACAGTGAATAAACTGAAGTGAATGAAACTTAGTTGAAATACGTTAGGTGAACCGCAGTGTCAAGTATACTAAATGAGCTAAGCTTTTTTTCGGTACTTAAATACTACCTTTCGTAACCAAGTATTAACTATGTAAATTATTTAAACGATTTAGTTCACTTTAAGAAACTCACTGCACTTCATGTTTATTTGATACGAATACTTTCTTCATTCCATGCAGTTTAGAAATATTACCATTTATTGTTCTTTACAGAAACTTTTGCTTAATTTTTTTTCAGACTATAATAAACATTGAAAAATCTGCATTCGATAAAACTATAATACGATTTATAAAGCAGTTACCTTACTTGTTTGTATATTGTACATATTTTTGGGCTTATTTCTATGTACATATGTAAAAATGTGTCTCAGTATATACAATTTCGCAACGTTTGTCCCGTCTTAAATTCGCAACGTTTGCGTGCGAGGCATTTTGCTAGCTTAATATGGTTTCAGTATCGTAACGTTCATTTATACATTAGATTAACAACATTTATATGTACGTCTTATGCCTTACTAGGGCCACCACCAAATCCTATAAGGGCTCGAACATCTGGTTTCATGGAGACAGTAGCGAATATAGTCGAAGACGACTACCCAGATGTTCTCGTTATTTCATGTATTTGCTGTATCACCTCTAGTATGCGTGGTCCTAGCTATTAACTTCTTCATATAAACGGAAAAGTATAAACCACAGATAGTGCGGATCTAACGCACAAGCGACGGTGTCACGGTTTCTTTCTCAGCGCTGAATGTTTGTTTAATGCTCGAATAAGGTTGTTCTCTGTCTAGCGGTCATCTTACTTCACGATTTATAATATAAGCGCTTCCCGAAGTTGCGATAATTTGATTTAATATAATTTTACATAGATTTTTGCTTTGTCTGCGAGCGATCTTGTTGCAATTGCATATATTAAATGAATTTAAATATGTTTTTTTTTTTAATAAATAGGTACACATGCAATGTTTTAAATGGATATAATACAATATAAAAAAAAATAAGATAAATGAACTGGTTAATTTACAAGTAAGGTGAGGGGAATTATGATTTTTCAAAATGCAAAAAATGAAAATAATGAACTTGTTAATATAAAACAAAACTAAAATATTAAGAAACCCTAACGTATGTTCTGTAGAAGAAAATATTGCCGTGTAATTCAAAGTACTCAACGGAAACAGCCCAAAGAGAATATCTATAAATACCCCTATAAACTATTAAGAAACTTGATTTAAGTAAACTAGATGAATGGACTTTTTTAAGAATTAATAAAGAAGGAGATTTCCGAAATGTCGAAAGAAGAAACAACGTATTCTCCTCCGTACAAATCATTCTCCGGCAAAAATACATATCTCCATTAATATTACCGTGACGTTTAGACAACGTTTTAGAGCCACACAAGACGGGAACTAATTAATTCTGTAAGACCATCCTTTTTGGAAATGGTAGTAGCGTATAGGTTATAAATACATCTATATCATTCTGGTAATAGTTCTCCTTTCCTTCTTTTCCTGTGGGTGTGTGTAGCGTGTGTAAGTAAAATAATTCTACTTCTCCACATTTAGATGTTTCCATCTTCGTCGAGCCTTTTAAACGCTCGAAATTAATGACAGCATACTATATTCGTAAACTAATTAAAATTGCTGAAGTTCTTCTTCAACTGGATTTGTTTAATCATTAACGGTCGTTTCGGTTTATGTGTTTTAGAAGATGAGGAAAATTCGAATGGGTAAAGTGATGAAATTAGAGCGTTAAAATCGGTAAATAGTGATTTATTTTTGAAGTAGCATCAGACGTTTACTTAATGGTCGGTTTTTTCGTTTTCGGCGCGTTCATATTTTATTATTAAGTGACATTGTTTTGTAGTTGATCCTATTGGCTAAAAATATTTACCAATAATATGGGATTATCAATCAATTCACGTGGACACTCGCCAGAGATAATTTAGCAGAAGATCCGTTAAGTGTATTTTGAACGAAATTTATGTCATATAAAATTTGTTGCTTAAATAAATTGAAAAGAATTTAAAAAAATATTTCACTGTGGTTGGATAAATGCTGCGCTTATTAAAGATGAATTATTATGTGTAATGTATGTCTTATACATTTAGTGTTTAGGATTTCAAGTTAGAATTTCATTCAGTTCGCTTAAATTTGCTGACAATGCGGCCAACGGTGGAGTGTGAAACAAACTTATTTGGACGTCTTTTACTTAAAATATTTGCCCTATCGCTGTTGGTTCTATTTTTGCCGCAAATCAAAATGACATCTATTTTTTCTTCTTAATATTCTTAAGTAATTCACCATAGAGAAGAAGGCATTTATCTGATAACATATGTCCTTGTAAAATTTGTAATTGTATTCTCAGCCAATTTCCATGTGTTGCTAAGGTGGTACCCTTCTTCTCTGTTGACTGCCTATTTCTATGACTTCCCTGATAAGTCTTTTTCCGTAGTTCGTGATGGAAAACAAAACTCGTCAGAGAAGTCATAGAAATAGAAAAGAACAAGACCCTCAACCAGAGAAGAGGGTACCATCTTAGCAATACGTGAAAGAGTCTACTACTCAGAACATTTTTTACATTTTTAAATGACAGTTACATATTGATGAGGATGCGATGTGGGAAATATTTTGGAACATTTTTTGGTTTCTAATAATACACGGACAAACTACAGACCCAGTTACTTTAAAACTAAAGAAATAAAAAAGTTCTCATATGGTGCAGACTTTTCCGCGAACACTGTATAAAGACATTTCTTCAACGAAGCATTCCTGTAAAGTTACCGTCAAACGATGTTTGTTGCAGATTTGTCCAATTTCAGGATCAGTGTTTCATGTTTGTTCTTTATTCTACATTGTCATACATTATGAAATTATGGAAATGTATAATGTATAATGTACGTCGTCAGAGCTGGACCAGTTGATCATCAACACTCGGGGTAGGAAGCATGAAATTTTTTTGAGACACCATCTTCTGAAGGTTATAGGCTTCCTGCAACTGCGTTTGCGAATTTTTGCCTGTAAGAAAGTTAGTCACGAAATTTTCTGATACCATCTCGTATATCACTCTCTCTGACAATTCTGAATCTTGCAGTAATCGTATATTGTGAGGGAAAAGATATGCATTAAATAGAAAACTTTTTATTGTTAATAATTCAGAAAATTGTTACTTTAAGTTAAGAAGTTAAAAGTTCCTACAATGTTCGATATTAGCTAGTCCACATTTCCGGTTATGGGAATTTGTAAAATAAATAATATAATCTCATGTAAATAGAAAATAAGTAAATGTAATTTCATTATCGAATCTGTTGAGTATTGCTTTAACATTCCTAATTGAATTTTATGTCAAACAACTATTTCAGGTATTTCCTCCATTATATAGATAATCCGAGCAAGTTTATAATGATTTTTATCGTCAATATAGTCCCCGGCATTAGAATCATTAACATTAATTACCCCGTTTCAGATGTATCCCATTAAGCGACCGAGGAAGCAATAAGACGCAATCCTTATAACGATACCGCCACCGTTCTCTCGAGTAGTCGAAGGTATTTCAGCGCAAAAGGAGCGCCGCTATCCAGACGGACGCATTTCAGATTTTATGGCGTGAAATCGGTTTGCGTTAATTAGCAGATCTGTCTCCTGAAGTGGCACTTTTCGCCCTTTCTGAGATGATTTATGAACTGTAGAAACTTTATCAGTCACTCGTCTTCAAAAGAATAACTGACTGGCAGTGACTTGTTTCTTGATCTTAGATCTTAGTCGGATTTTGCGTATTGTATATCGTGAATGGGAAAGTTTCAGAAGATATAAGGAGTTATTTACGCAAAATTCGTCAATTAGGCAGGTAAAGAACAATTAAATGTTAGTATTTTTAACTGGTAACCCATGTGACTAAATAAAATCACTCAGAATGGTTAAACTAAATTTAAATTACGGGTAACAAGAATGAGAAAGGGTCTACAACTTAGTTGCGAACTCTCGGTAGCAATATATGTTTAAAATGTGTAAAGAAGTGGGCCCAAAGTTGAACCCTGAGGAACGCTATTACGAATATATAACAAATAATAATATAACAAATCACCCTCCACAAGGGATTTCAGAATAATGATGAGCAGTTTATGATTTACCATGACAAAAGCACGAGAAGAATCTAGAAGGACCAAGCGAGTAACGTTTCGCACAGTCATTTACTGCAAGAATATCATCTGTAACTGCCGGTAAAGCGGTTGCATAACGGATTTGGTCTAAATCCAGACTGATAGGAGAGTAAAATGTCAAAACATATATTTGAAATGGTAATATCATATACTTGGGACAACAATAATTTTATATTCAAAGTTCTTTGTTTATTTGAAACACCTGTAGTATTCAATCTTAAAAAGTAGATAAAGAGGAATGGCAGATGGTGATAGCGAGACTTCCGCTCTTTGTTTGGATGCTTATTTCATTTGGGGCAAGCTACGCATATACGGGTTATTCTTGTCTAAAAGTAGTTAGTGTGTCCAGCAAGGTCATACAAAGGTATGACGTAGAAACGTTGACATTTTCTGTGTTTACACTTCCCCTATATATTATTATATGGAACGCTCTAGATATTATTATATTTTTGAATTCCTAATCCAATTTTAAAAATCGTTTGACAAAACAACTATGTCGCTATTTTTAACCATATTTGAAATATTTGGCGTTTTTGAAAATTTTTAAGAGATGGACGAGTGCATCTGAACTTTTATTACTGTGAAAGTGTTTAACTTGGAAAATTGAAATTTTGCGGAATTAGAATATTATACCGTGTGTCCGACTTACTCCTAAACATTCAAACGGAAAGAGCGTCAAAACTTATTTTTTTTTAATGCAACTATCTATTCTCTTTCTTGTCAAGTTACTCTTACAAAAAAAAAAAAAAAAAAGAAGTAGTATTCATTACACCTCTAAAATTGATACTTTTTAAAATAACAAGGGTGACAGCTATTTCATATATAACCAGAAGTGCCAGATTATTGAAAATATTTTAGTGCTTTTCAGACATTCAATCTATATTCTTTCATATATAGATCGATGCAGTTCCCAGTGAGACGCGCTGTATATTATACGTAAGTAATTTCAGTTTATGTATCTGCTAAGTATACATCGGGAAGAGAACAGTGCTATATTGATTCAATCAAATATTAATAATATTAGTTGAATATGTGTACGTACAATGAAACAAACGTGAACGTGGGCGATTAGCAGACGACCAAATAGTATCGGCGTATTCATCAATTTACTTGAAGATAATGAAGAAATTTGTTTTATAAAAGGCACTTGTTAATATATGTCTTAATCTTTTTTTTATTAACAAAACGATGTTATTATAATGTATCTTCGCCAGGTGTGTTAATGTGATGTACTGCAGTGATTCTCATGATATTTATGAACGTTATTTCAGTCTCAAAATGAAAAGGAGCCATCCGCATCATTACCAAAGGACTCATTATCAGCGGAACCGTTAACGCCATCTCCACCTCCTTAAAAAAATCGTAAGTTGATTTATTACTAAAAAACGTAAATGTACCAAAATTGTTAATAAATTTCACAAACAGAAACAATGTAAGAGATATGCATATATGTACATAAGTGAATATTTGTATCTAACGCAAATTAAATTTTAGGTATTAGAAGAGTTTCTGAAAAACAAAACAGATGGAAGAATTCTTTTAAACAATAAGCAAAACCTAAATGAAAAACTGTGATCAAAATGAATACAAAGTGTGTAATAGTTCAGTTATCCCGAAGAAGGTGACGCATAAGACGTATTTAAAATAAATAAAAATTATTGTTAAATTGACACGAAGAGGTACTTAAAATTGATAAGAATAATCGTTGCATTGACTCATAAGGTGTAAAAGTTATTGTAAAATTGATCTCTCACTTGATGTAACTTTAATATCGAGTATTTTAGAATTAAAAACTGATTTAGTTTAGTTTCAGAAATATCTAGTAGTAATTTGAAAAATAAAAACAGTTTAATTTGAACACAAATTTTTAACAATAAATCAATATTAGATTGAAATATATTTTGTTGTCTTTCCATATTTAGATATAAAATATATTTGAGTTTAATATATTTATATTCAGTTTCACCGAAAATTTTTCTCAGTACGTATTTGATCTTCTAATAGATTCTCACAGATTTTCGACATTGCACAGAAAACACTTCTTAGTGAATTAGAGGACGTACCACGAATAACCGAAAATATATCACCCTCGGAAATGGGCTGAAAGGAAAAATGTTGACCAAGAAAGCTTACAGTTTCCGAATTGAAACAGAATTGAATAATATTGGATTGTGGATCTCAATCAGAGGAACATGAAGCTGCAAAGAAGTCATTGATGGGAGTTCACATAAATGTAGTGGGACTGAAGTACAACGGTTATAGGGACGAATGGTGTTCATATCGGAAAGATCTTTCAATATTTGTTAGATGCATTTCTGATAGTAATGAACAATATATCTTTTAACAAGCCTTGTACAGGATACGAGGATATGAAGTTCTGTCTGAAAATATTCTTGAGTTTATTGTACTCCTAATTGGTCTGAAAATAGTCATGACGTTTTTGATTTGAAAAGAAACAACTACAGAATAGTTTTCAAAGCCCAAACCAAATATGCTTCTAAGAAATATAGTTGTATAAACATTAAAGATTCTTTTGTTGTATTACAAGTTTTGCAAACTTCTTATCATCTTGTGCCTCGTAGAGGATATCACGTATCGAAAGAATAGCAGGTAGTGATGGTTACAAATGTCTTATTATAATTAGGAGGCTGTCATTCTAGTACTTAAAAAACTATTGATTTTAGCGTATTATCAGTAAAGGTATTTGAATTTTTTTTTTTATCTATTTGAAGGCTTAAGCATTGAGGATAGGTTTGGAAGAAAGAAAGCCTTATGTAATGTACGAATTAAGATATGTATGAGAAGAGTGATATGAAACAAAATAGACTCAAATAAACAAATAATTGTTATTCCATTTTTCGCATAAGTTTCGGTAGGGTGGCAATTATTAATATTTATGCAATATTTTTGAAGAATATTTTAGAAATCATGAAGATTTCGGTCTGCCATCTACATATAACCGAGGAACCTTAATTAATAAAATTACTAAAAGTTACCTTCTTTACTATAGCCTTAATACAGGAAACTAGGAATGTTTTGGGAACATTTCTCACCAGTTAAAATGTAATGATAATCATTTTAGAAATGCTTTTATTCAATATGCCCTTCTATTAATCAATATCAGTATTACTTCTAGGTTTGAAAGCAGATTTCCACTTGTTGAATCATGATGCGACATCTGCAAGGCGGAGAGCGTAATATATAAAGAATAGAGCTTACAGATGGCAGCCTGAGGAAGCAAGGGAAATGTGATATTTTAAACCCGCCCTTCTTACTTTTGAAGCGCTACGTGTAGATGGCACCATTCAATAGGTTTTGCTTCTACTTATTTTGAATGTTAATGTAGGAATCATGCTGGGAGCGATTCCTATATACATAGGACAAATATGCAAATATAGAGTAAGAAGGTAACTAATAAACCGTTTTATTAGCTATTATGAGAAACTTCCACTAGATGATGTATAAATTAGAATATAATAAAAAGTAATATATTTTTTTTTATTAAATAAGGGATATTCAAATTTAATTTAATTTTATTTTATTTTATTTGTTTAATAATTGCTAATTTAGCATAAAAGATGTTTCTTTCAATCAACATGTGGTAATTATAGAAATTCGTGCAATTCGTGCTTAAATAAAGAACCTATTACGTTTTATAATACAAAAGAAAGCATTTAACAGATACATTTGCGTAATGCATGGGGGCTGCTACTTTTATACAACATACCTGTTTACATTCTAAAGTAAACCTAAGATCAAATGTTTGAACACAAGTATTTTAGTTACATACAAGAATATTCTGCACAACCTATTTTTATGTTATTGTTAAGCAAGTTGCTTTCGAGTTTCTTTAATATTTCTTTGTTAAAGAATATGCGTACTCTCAATGCAGATAATAGACAAACCTAAGAGCTTATGCATTAGATATTACATTAACGGTCTCCAAACGACACTAGGCGACCTAGAAAAAAACCTAGAACGGTAGGATCTAGAAGACCTAATTTTTAGGAAAGACATAAAAAATACAAGTACTGAGATCACATCGGAAAATGCCTAGAAACAATAACCAAAAAATAATGCTAAGATAGCTTAGCTTCCTCATGGTATTGTTGGAATAATTCACGGCAAACGCACTAAAAGGAGAGAGAGAAAAATACACTAACACCCAGACATGTTTCTGCCTACCCGGCGTCTTCAGCGTGGTTTCGAGAGTACTTTTCATATCTGTCCAGAGATATGAAAGTGTATTTATGAGAATGTAAGTTTCTCTCTCTCCTTTTATTGCGTTTGCCGTGAATTATTCCATCAATACCATGAGGAAGCTAAGCTATCTTAGCATTATTTTTTTTTTAAGTACTGAGATGCTTCCCAAACACTAAATGGACAAAATCGGATTTTCTCAAGATATTAAATATAATTGCAAGTTTTCTTATACTTCATGCGAGCCAAATTCTAATAAAATAAACAGATCCTACATTACACATTTAAAATTGCATAATTCTATAGATTTCAAGGAAAAAACGTCTGTGTAAATATTTAAGTTATGACACCGATTGTATCGATAATTACATTATTGAAAAGAAGGCGTAATATTATATCGAGTTATTTCGGCAATTAATGGTGTATAACGTAGTTGATGTACGTGGTACATATCCATATTTTTCGATATTATTCGACACTTTATGCCAATTACTGTATTTATATCGTTATTTAATTGTTTCTTAGTAATATTTGTTATATCAGTGTATTTGGTATAAATTTTCCTGAATAAATTCTCTTCTCTCTTCATATAAATCTTTGAAATTCAATAAATATAGCATTTTTTAAGTTTCTAATGTTTATTTCTTTGTCCATAGTGTGTAAGATCCAGACTGAAGTCATATGCGATACTGGTCAATACAAACAATACAATCACCCTCATTTTCCATCCAAAAATACTTAATAATTTCACATTTTAATTTTAAAACTGTTCATCAACGCTAATAGAAAATTTATGACCCGTTTAGTTGCTAAGGGAGGATGGAGGAGGAAAGACTAGTAAACAAGTATTTAAATCCAAACAAAAGCGAAAAAGAGAGGACGACCTACGGAGCTCGAAGGATAGCTGCAAAAAAAGAGGAGCAAAATGGGAAGAAGCAAACGAGCTCATAGGAGATAAAAAGAGATAGGAAGATGTAGGAAAAGGCGGCTGCAACATAGTTTTACATCGAAAGGTAAGAAATCTAAGGATTAAATAAGTAAGCTGGTTGTTAGTTCTTGATGTTTAAAATTATTTTTCTTTCTAAAACACGAAGAATCCGTTACAGTTAGTGAACGAATATTTTCAGAGCGCTTATTTTCCAGATTAATTAAAAATTGCGAGAATTGTTCCAGTATATAGGAATGGTATCATTATAAACCTACTTCGATATTACCTATGTTACCGAGGATTTTCGAAACTGCTATAAAGAAGATTGATTAGTGACTCTTAGCAACATAAACTGTTCTGTTTTTACTCAAGGAAGTCAACAAAATTAACAACGGTGGAGACCGTGGACGAGATTGCTTATTACTTAAATATTGGTAATGAAGTGTCAGATGTCTTTCTGCGAGCTCAGTAAGGCATTTGATACAATAAATCACTCCAGTTTATTGGATGGAATGTATCACTATGATGTACGAGGCTGAGCGCTAGAGATTACAATATATTGCCAATTCGGTCCAATTCGAGGGCACTTACATGTGGAATACTGCAAGGATAAGTTTTGGTGCTCCTTCTATTTATCATCTATGCCAAAGATTTAACCACTAATACTGTACCTGCTAGGTTTTGCCGATATGCAGATGATACTTCCTTTTCCGCATTTTCTGGAGGATATGTAAGCTAAAACAAATTGCTGCAAATGATCTGAAAATGAATAGAAAACTAAACATATAACAATAACAAAGCAAGCAGTAAGAGCAGCAACAATTTACCAGGCTGCGAGGGCAGTCTACTTTATCCTATTACAAAGCGGGTTATCGTATTCACACTGTTGCGGAATTCATCAAAGTATGGGAGTTTTGCTAAAACAAAATGCAGCATTAAGAACATCTTCAAACAACATCACATACACTCACTACCATATCCGTCTTTATCCTCAATTGTCTTCAACACGTTCACCGTAACGAGGTCTTATTCCTAAAGAATTCGCACACAACAACTATCACACAAGATCCCGAGACAGCTTACCCTCGATCCGACATCGAAGAACGATTGCGAACTATGCAGGATTGCTGCTTTACCTTCCGTTCAGAATTCGAGCGATGGAGCATTTTGCCAGGTGGTTGAAGAATTATCTTGTAGAGAAAGCTTTCTGTGTTTCTGCATTTTTAAATGGCAGTATTTCATTTTAAGCTCTTTAAATGTTTGTTTGTATTAAGTTGTAGCGACACAAATGTATACAAAAACAAAATACAGTAGCTTAATACCTTCGATTACCTCGCGTGATTTCACTCTAGTACCTTGCCACCCGAGGAAATTGTTTACGTCCTTGGTTATAACAGCGGCTGCCCATTGACATTTGGATTTGGAGTGTTTGAATTAGAAAATCTATTTTGTATTTTGAAATATGTGTAGTACTCGTTGCGATCTTCGATTGCCTCTATAATTTGCGCGTGCCCAAACCAGTTCTAAATGCTACTGATTTTGAATTTATATGAAATCTTATTTATGCATGGAAATATGTTGACTTTAAAGTTAAGGCAATGTCTGGTAATTACTTGAATTCTGTCCAGTATTGTGTTAAACACGATTTGTGCAAACGAACTTGCGTATATGCAGCAAAAAAAGAACATCGCTGTTTTCTCAATTCCTTTACGTGCCAATTACAGAAATGGACGGAAAACAGAACGTTCCTCCTATTTTCCAAATTTCTCTTGTTTTTTCTACGTAGAAACCATTATTGGAAATCGTAAAGAGCTTATTGATGATGGGAATGGTATGGTAAACGGAAACACGAGTTTTGACAGGGAAAAGGCAAGCGATAATCGAAATAAAAATTAAAAAAATATATATACCTACCCCTCACAATCTAACGCCGTCTGCCCCGTTGCCTATATAGAAAAAGGGAGAAAATGGTCAAGAGCGGCGCGATCTGAAACATAAAGTTTTAAAAAAGCTTTTTGGTTAATGGGAAATAGGCGGGATTATCCCGGTGGCTAATGTAATTTGCTCATCTGAACATGTTTAGTAGGTTTTCGCGTGACTGCTATTTTTTCAAAGCTCTGCTTTTATTATTCCTCGCTTTTATCTTTTGTTAATTATTTTTATGAATCTGCGCACAGACGTTTTGCGTTCCGCGTAGTCGTTTTCGCTTTTTGTGTTTCGCTCTCTCTTTTTTTTTCGCTTTTCGCCCGGTATTCTTTTTTTAATTTTGTTGAGCCGCTATACATGCGGATCAGCGTACGCCTGTTCATTACCTCGTTTTCTCGACAGGGGCTTCCTCAGTACCGACCGCCTCTATATACCTTTAATAACCGTATGCGAGTACAAAATATTAATTTCATAAAATGTTTAATTAACCAATGGATTTTTTCGAGTCGAGGAAGCAGGAAAAAAAAACAAGGATGCCCGGTTCATCCGTTAAATCTGTTCATCTATTCGCAGATACCATACATGCATACGTACATTTTTATTTTCGTCCGTTTCGAAATAATGCAACATTTTCCGATTTTTGATTCGCTATTTTGTGTTCCGCCACCAGACTTTGCTCCTTTCATTTCCTTTATTCCTTCGGCAAAATTAATTACGATATCCATGCGTTGGATATATAGATAGGACCAACTTGATATGTACTTTCATGAATGCGATATCGAAACTCAAAGTGTTCTCTCGTCAGCTATGGAAATTCCTATCTCTTTCTATCACATCGTATCAACGTTGGATTTGCACATCATTACTTAAAATGAAAATTATATAATTATGGTAAGGATTACGGTATAGCCTAGAAGAAGAAAGTGTAAATTTAGACCAAAAATTGAAAGCAACTTTCCCGCGCTATAAAAAAATGTCGAGGGAATTTTATACCAAAAATAGGACGAAAATTTAGTACCTTCTGTTTCTGATTACATTAAAATTACACAATTTGGAAATTTTAAAGTGTAATTTGGAAATTACCATATATCAGTTTAAAATTACCTGCCACTTCCAAAATTTTTATTTCGCCGTTTTATAAAATAATTTTCTTCGTAGTTTTTACACTTCATGCGGATTTCAACAGTGATATTTCTTTTCTAATTAAATATTACCGACGTGATATTTAATATTACGTTCTAGTAGCTATTTTTCCTGTAAATTTTGCATTTCAAGGTAATCCTCCCCAAGTGATCTTCACGCCTTCGGCATTATGTTGTAGGATGATTTTTACACATTAGAATAATTTTAACAAGAATTTATACCTTAGCCGTTTTGGGACACAATTCGAATGGATATAATGTTCTCAAGGTTAACACGATAAATCAAAAACGTTTTTGTGTTTCTTCCATATTTCAATGAGACCGAGAACGAAGGTTTCTGCTAGAATTGCAGATTGCCGATTTCTCTATCTTTTGAAACACTTTAGAGAACGGCTTCAACAACTTCCTTTAGAATATATTTACTGCATTTTGTAAGTGTGGTCATTTCTGTTAAATAAAATAAATACTTTTGACTACCCTAATATTTTTCGTTAATGGGTTAACTTCATTTACAGATTAGATTGAAAAAGCTATATAATGTAATTAACCATACAGGGGACGGTACCAGAAAGAAAAAAGTCTTATACACTAATGTTTGCCCTTTGTTTTATAGGATATATGATATTAAGAGTTTGAAAGTTTTGAGTTTTTTTTTTTTTTAGATTTCTTTTCTATTGTTCAATAGCTCATAACATAAAAAAAATCGACATGAACTTATATACGCTACACGCTCTAATTCTTCTTGTTTCTTTAATAATAATAATGTTCAATGGGACATTTTCTAATGAACTGTTTAGTTCATTTTCCAATCGGGCAATCGAAGTGGACCAATTAGGACATTGTCGATTATACCTGCCCACTCATTAATACAAAATTTATACTGGTGGTTTCATATAAGGGCTTGTTCTCGACCGTTCTCGTCCATCCAGTAGAGCCAGCAGTGTAGGTTGAAAATACTCCATCGGTGGACAAGATCAATAACAGAAAATTTTGCTCTTGCTTTTGCAACCACTTCCAGTATTGTACACGGATAAACAATCTGTTCTAGTAGGTGATGAAATTTTTGTAAATGAAATGGGCGAAGAAGCTGTTATTTAAGGACTTTTACGGTTAACGCTGCGTACAGCTGAGCTTTTTGTGCTTATTCTCGGACTATTTTCTATTATTTGAAAAACAGCTTCTTCCGTTGCAACAGTATGACGAGTTCTGGTAACTTCATTATTAACTTTTGCTTTTTTGAAACAACCATCTATTACGCATCTAAATGGATTGTTTCCTAATAATCACGGTTAACTGAATGTCTCAAATGTTAGATAACATTTTAAAAATTACTTAAGCTATTTTGTAGAGGCGTAAAATGTCGTTGTATTATTATATATATTCCATTACTTGAACCTAATTGTTACTTTCGGCACTTTCGTAGAAAAAATTACTGTATCGGTATAGCTATAATCGTTGCTCGAGGCTACCCGGTACTGTCATTAGAGACGTAAAATGTCGTTGCTTTCTGTACTTTCGTTACTTTGTTATTTCTGTCGAAGCTGTTACTGGGTAGTGCTCTCTAGGAAAAAAAAATTACTATAATTAATAGTAGTAGTTACTTCGAATCTCGGAGAGTAACGAATATTAAGTAACGAATGTGCTTTTTTTTATCTCTATCACATTGTCTTTGCTGAAAAGTATTCATTTTAGATACGTAATAAAAAGTATTTTTTTTTGTTTTTCCGTAAGAGCAATTTGATTAGAAAGAGAAAAAAAGTTGTATTCAAAATTAAATTTTCATACTCTCTCTATTTGAGAGTTTAATCGTAATTGTCGAACACACTGTATGGTGTTTTCGAAAAATTCATCCGGTTTCTAATCCTACTCTAGATGGTTAACAACAGGCTTTAGTATATTAACAATTTTTCAGAATTTTGCAGGATACTCTTTTACATATAAATCGACGGAGTTCCTCCCAAGACAGCCTGTATAGATATAAGTACTTCGTAAAAAAAAATTGTATTGAAAAGGACCTTCTTGACTATATCTCCAATTGTAAACCGTTGACATACTGTGGTCTATACGGTCAACTCTTGGCTGTTAACTTGTTTCAAATGGAATAAAAAAAAATAGAGAGAAAACATTACTTCGTTCCAATTAGCATAACGCGATTGAAAAAGTTAATTGCATCGCGTTTTATATTTGTAGATAAATGCAACTGTAGTTACATCAGCAATAATATTATGTTTAAAATTATTACAATTTGTGTTCATCGCTTTTTATAGCAAGTTACATGCACTAATTACCTACCCTCGCAATTTAAAATATTGATTAAACCAATTCATACGAGGACTGTTACTTTATTTTTGCTTTCACCACATCAAAGCTCGTTCTCAAGCCGTAACTATAACGTTTAAAAAGCTCGACATATTTGCCTTGACATTCAAGAATTGTTAGAGAACTCGGGCTTTTAGATTATAAAGGTTATTATTGGTTGTGTTTTGTTTAGAGGCTTCATTTCCTATTAATCATATTATCTAATTTTACGCTACTTTAGTACGATGCATACAAGTGATAATATACCTGAGAGGTTTATAATTTTAAATTATGTTTGAGATAATTGTAGTAAACCAGAACTTTTACTGAATGAAGTATAAATTACTCTGCGGGGTTGTTATATGTTTAAATCATCAACATTATACACTACAAAAAAAAAACAGAGACAGTAATCTAAAAATATGGATATATACGTAGTTAGCTCAATAATTCCGCGGTTTTATAACCTCTTCAATTAAATATGATGGTAAAGTACTACACTGTGATTGTATTACAGTTGATGTTTTAGTAACGTTACCGTCAAATGAATTTAGGTTGTCTTGTCAAATCAATTGAATCTTGAATTTTAAGAGGTGCAAACAACCTTCGTTGTAAATATTTAAATGAATGTAGTAGGATCAGTAATAATAGTACCTGTGACAACCGTTGATCATGTGAAACTTCCGTCCGAGAATGTGTCTTTTTTATTTTAAATTCTAATGTACTTTGACAAATCATTTTAGTTTAACATTTTTTATTGATTAATCATATAACTTAGGATGATGCATCAAGAAGTTTAATTGCGTGTGATAACATTATCTGTCGCGTGGCGATTATGTTACTGTTGAACGGCATATAGATTGTATGTGCATTGTGTATAATTAGATTAACGTTACACACCTCTAATACCTACAGTGTTGCTGATATTTCTCATTTAGTTTTATAAGGTTAATTTTAAACATTCAAAGTGCCACTCACGTCGCGCAATCATGATCTACTCTCTAGGCTCAAACTAAAGAAAACAACCCCTCTATAAGCACATACGTTCTTGTGATATATCCGTATGTTGGTATACAAATAGAGTGGGTGCTGAATGTTTCGTGTAGAAACTCATTTAATGGCCGAACACTTTTAATAATTAACTCGGAAAGAAAATTTTATGATAGCGTTGTAATTAAAAAGCTCGAAACAACACGAAATCCTTCTGGGAGAACTTTCCTGAAGAATATAACGGTCGTTAAATATATAGCTGAATTAAATTCAACAAAGAAGCTGAAGCGCTTTTTTAATGTCTCAATGAAAACCGAATACCTGCTCTCTCTCGCGCGACGGCATAAACAAATATGAAAATAATTAATGTGCATTAGAAAATTAAGAAGGAACGATGATGTACGCATTAAAAAATAATCTGTCGGCCATTAATTTTGCAGCGAGGTTCGTAGAGATGAACAAAATATGACGGGAAAAGGTGAAGAAATACGTTAAGAATTATTGCCAACTCTTGAAAGAATTGCGATTTCCTCAAAACCGTTAGGCAGATTATGTAGGATGGTAGAGTTTTCATGGTAGAACAGAGTCGGATGACAAGTAGGGACAATAAGGGATGCTTTCGGCATCTGGCGTAACTATCCATTTTGTTGAGCGGCATGCAAAAGTTGTTTGAGAATACTACGATAGCAAAAGGTAAGTATAGAGAATGGCATTCATTGAGTCTTATAACAAAATATAGGCTTCAACAACAAATGTTGTCGCAAGTATCGCATTCCCAAGCCTACCCTTAAACACCACTTAGATTCTAAAAATGTAGTAGCGAAAAATGTAGTACGCATACTACCACCCTGCTTTCAGAAGTCGAAAATCAACTTGTAGATTATATTTTAAAGCAAGAAAATCTACTTCTTGTCTTAACAATAAATTACGTAAGGAAATTAACGTTTCAAATAGCTGAAAAAATACCGCATAATTTCAATAGAGAAACTAAAATAACAGACAAAAAATGGTTCTCTATCTCTCTAGCTCTACGTGAACCTCAAGCAACTGTCCATATGACTCGTTCTGTTTTCTAAGGTGCGAACCGACTATAGAACCCATACATTTAACGAATAATTTCAATCATCACCCTGTATATTTATAACTTATTATAAAAAGTTAAAATATCTATAACAGGTAAACAACACATAAGTATCGGCACCCTCCGCACAACACAAGTTTAATTTATTATATAGTAATATAATAAATAGGTCACCGGTTGATGATGAGGACCATTCGTGTCCTCG
Organism: Oryctes borbonicus; assembly: GCA_902654985.2. Taxonomy (NCBI): domain Eukaryota; kingdom Metazoa; phylum Arthropoda; class Insecta; order Coleoptera; family Scarabaeidae; genus Oryctes; species Oryctes borbonicus. The sequence continues at coordinate 1,377,814 of LR736858.1, read as the reverse complement.
AAGCGGCCGTCCCGGGCTATTTATTATATTACTATATAATAAATTAAACTTGTGTGGTGCGGAGGGTGCCGATACTTATGTGTTGTTTACTTGCTATCATTATTATCTATAACAGAACAAAAAAATTAATCAAATTCTGGTTATTTATGGATAATTGGTTATTATTTAAAAAATTCATAGCTTTGTACAAATGATAAGAATTAATATTATTTAAATTAGGAAATAATTCTACTAATTTATGTTTTACTAGTAGATTAAATACCACCGCCGAAATAGCTCAGTTGGGAGAGCGTTAGACTGAAGATCTAAAGGTCCCCGGTTCAATCCCGGGTTTCGGCATTAACTTTTAGTTTTTTTTATTTTTCATTCCAATTAGTAGTAAGAATAACTTTAGTCACTGAACTATTTTACAAATCATTTAGAGAACTAAAAAATAAAAAACAACATATACCTAGTAAATAAATTGATTGCGTGTGACGAAGAAATATAGAATTTCAACAAAACCTATGTGAATGATCTAAAGAATAATAGTTATTAACATTTTGGCCATAACATTAGTTCTTGCATAAAGTAAATGTTGTATTAAGACATATCGCACAGCAGAAATAATAATAATAACAGTTTATTGCCCAACAATGTTAACCAAATTAAGGATAATGTTACATACAGATCAATATAAGTGCTAATATATAACCGTAGAATAAAATATAAATGCAGCGTACATCTTACAATTAATCTTCAACATTTTTAAAAACAATCAAAATGCGAAAAAATAAACTACTAAGAATCAAATTACTCAGATTGCAACAAAATATATTACAAGTTGAGCTGATACGTTTCGCCAATAAATTTGATTGAGCACTATTACCGAATTCTATCGTCAAGGATTGCGTATTAAACATAGTCAGTAGTTGTTCTTACGGCTAACCACGTTTAGGAGAAGCCCGCCGTGTACGAAAACGAATATATTTTAAAAACGTCGACATGGTTAAACAGTTTAAAGGTACCCAATACAAAGCCCTTGGATGATGCAAGGATATATTCTCTAGGCGATAATCATACATAATTTGAGATCTTTTGCGTGAGAGAGACATTAAGATTTAATTTATTAACAATACACTTCATACACTAAGTTTAAATCTTCTTGAAGATGCAAAGTATCGCCCAAGAAAGAGCGAGTGAGAATAATTTGATATCGCCCGCGAAAAGAAGGCATTTACAACTCAGGAGTCGACTTAAACCGTCAAGAAAAGGCAAGAACGAAGGCGCTCCTATCCCAGATCCCTAAGCTATTCCTGAAGTGGCAAATACTAAGGTCAAGTCATATCCTTTACAAGATACGAAAAGCTGCCGTTTGTCCAGATAAAAATTAAGCAAGGAAATTATGGAGTCAGAAAGGTTTAAAGCCGACAACTCTGCGAGAACAATTGCATGGTCAAGTCGATCAAACGCTTTAGCAAGATCTAAGTAAATAGCATCTACTTGACCGTGTTTATATATATATATATATATATATATATATATATATATATATATTATATATATATATATATATTATATATATATGTGTTTATCTATATATATTGGGAACAAACTTGAGTAACATAAGTCAAATTTGTGATTGCCGATCTCTTGAGTACGAAACTACTCTGGTAATCTGAAATACCTGTCCAGTGAAGCTTGGAATTTATGGATATCCAGTCAAGAATGGACTTTATTATTAGTCTTACATATCCGAAATCTTAAAAATATATCTTGCAATTTTCACACAGCGAAAGATGATCTTGATAAACCAAGTGAGGATTCAGGAATATATTAACATATATTTGTAACACTTCTTTGTTAATGTGATGATGAATATCTTTCTGTCTGGATCATTTGTTTTCTTGGATAGCAACTTGTAACTTGTATTCATGCTTCAAAAGGTTGAATAATTTTTTTGTGATATACATTACAGTCTTTCCTTTTAAGTTTGTTTGACACGAAAACTGGAACTCCGGAAGAAATTATTCACATTACCTCAATTTGTTAATGTTGCGAGTACAAATTTCTGAACAAGGATACATGCATAATTGTAATGAAAATTTAAATGTATACTTGAGACATGTAAATAAACCAATCTTAGACCACGTATGGACTATAAATTAGGAAGGCCCTTTTCGATCCTTGTATTTAAACTCCACCCCGCATAAAGAATAATTAATAACTCTTCAGCGAAATAATTCACCGGACGGACAATCTATACAAGGCGGATCTTATGAATATAAATAATGTACGCGTATTTATTTTGCAATAAATCCATTTCGTAGAAAGAAGACAACTGTGCGCGAAACACCTTGCACCTGACAGCTTTATTGGGGTAATATTATACCTACCATAAACTACGAAAAAAGACTTTGTAATGATTTGCAGGTGCTGCGTCTGATAGAATATGTCGGAAATGTATTCGTAGATTAATGGCGAAATCGTGAGTTTTTAAATATTTATGATTTTTTAAATGTGCATATTACGTTGTTAGAGATGACAAAGTAATTTTACACCTTAAAAAGAAGTTATATAATATTTTCATAAAAAATGTGCACGTTATTTTGAAATATATAAATAATTTAATGATAAAATCAACCCGTACAGGATCTTCTGCGATTTCTTGGGAAGAAATGATTTTAAAATTTCGAAAAATTTGTTGTAAATGTACGAAAGGAGCACACATTTCGTGATTCTTTTTAATTAAATGCGTCACTGAAATATTCTGTATACAGAGAAAAAGGAAAGAAAGGACGAACAAAAACATACCTCAAAGCCAAATCTAACATTCAACTAAGTACTGAAACTTAAAAGAAAAATATAAAAGCAAAATTTTTCAAAGCAAAGGCGAAATTAATTGGTTACATTTCGTAAAGTTTTTGACGTTATACTGGCACAAGCGATCTTATTAAGCTCTTTTATTTCTTCGACTTTTCTGGATGAAGATGTATCGTAGACTACATTTTTTAAATGTCCTCAAAGAAAATAGTGTGTTAAAGAACTTAAATCAGGAGAACGAGGTAGCCATCTTATACGACCATTAGACCCTATCAATCGTCTTGGAAATACTTTGTTCGGATGGTCGTTGACTATGTTACTGTTATAAGCAGCAGAGCAGTTCTCCTAAAAATACATCACTTGCTACAAGATTCTCAAGCAAAAGAGGTTAGCTGATGTATTAGGAAATCCCGGCGTTGCCCTTCTGTAAAGGTGGCGTTAAAAAAATGTAGACTGACCAACAAGTCTGCCAATACTCCATACTAGATATTTATGCTTCGCCTTCTTTGAAAGTTAATTTCTCTGATCCAATGTGGATTTTTAGACGATCAGTGATGTGAATTTCGACGATTGGCTCGAAAAGTTGTTCTCATCAGACCGCAGAATACGAACTAGGACATTTAGAATTTGTGAATAAAGTGCAATATATAAAACCTTCCTTGATAGAACATCGCCATCGCAAAGCTCATGCACCAAATGTACTTTAAATCATTTATGTTTACTGGATTTTAACATCGTATGAACTGAACCAATTGAGAACCGCACAAACGTGTGAGGATTGTAAACACTTACTAAATACACCTCGTTGGCTTCATTTGTTGCCTTTCACATTTACCTTCAGAAAATGTCCAATGTGTGAATGTATTAGTCCTGGATGGCGTCGATGAGGAAACCTCGTAGAATACGATCCGCAAGCATTGTACTCTGTTACACTCTCCGTAAATTATAATATAGCATTTCAAACTATGCTATAACGCGTTCTTTCCCGTTAAAGTGCACTAGCTAGTGAAGCTTACAAAACCCTTCTACATTACCGATAAAAACCGATGGGCATAGGCGTCACCATGGCATCGAATAGGAATAGATACTAACGAGGACATTGTTCAAACGCATATAATTTGTCACATATGTTGATTACTCTATCATATTTGCTGCACTTATTAGTACCGCGTTCTTTTGGAAACTTGACTCTGAAGCGCAACAGTACACTCAGGCAATTTAGTTTTGCAGACATACGACGGTTGGAACTTTAATAGTAGCAACTATTTATTTATTAGCAATACAAGAATGATACATGTGTGAAACTACTATTGGTTACTACTGTCGTTGAATATATACCAACATTATTAGCGATTTGGAAGTCGACATATACCTTTAGCAGCGCCTGTCCTAAATTGGCGACGGACCATGGACCGTCCACACAAAATTAAAGACATGTTAGCATAAAATTAAGTGAAAAAATTATAATAATTATTTGCAACGAATTCTTTAAATCTGTTTTATTCGTATCAAATTTTTATTAGTTAGGTAATCTCGGAAAACTGTAAATACTTTCGAACCGCAGTGTATAATTTTTGCCAATCAATCAAATCGTAATTTGTATAAAGGTATGCAATAAAATTGTTTTGCTGGAACAAGGAACAAGGAAGGCAAGAAACGCAAACGTCAGGCAAAATTGGCTATACAAATCGTTCAAATTTTCGATTCAACAGACTCCTGGTCAGCACGTTTGTTACTTTTCACGGGCGATCACCGTCGGCCTGTCTTCTCGCTCCGACCTGGAATATTTTCCAAGTCCTTTCGCGATCCGATTTATAATATTCCTAACTGTTATTCCGCTAACAGCCTTCAGCTGTTTGATTCAAAACCGCCGCGTATGTTTAAGTCCGCATTTGAGCATACATTCTATCGAAAGCACGTAGAAAGGTACATTCCGTGTCGCTGTTGAGCTTTTTGGAAATGAACTTGTAAACCTTGATTTCGTGTTGTAAATATTATGCCGTATCAGAAGTTATTTGAGTTTTCTGTTTTGTTTTAAGAAGTTGGTATTTATATTTATTTGATTGGTATAATTTTGACCGCGTCAATAAAGATTGTTTCTTTTATGTTATTAAATTATTTTCACTCAAGTGATTTATTTGGTGAACTCTGGACCATTCAGCTATCTTCGACAGACATTGATGGACGCAGCGCCTGACACCATAGTAAATCACTAATTTCACTAAGTCCGTAACATTATAATTAATTCAAATACTCACTTATTTCATCAAAGTAAATATTCTGTCACTACTAAAATTAATTCCTAACATCTATGAACGGGGTGTGTAAATAGCTCCGTATACATTGCTAAGTCATTAATGCATAAATAAGGAATATATCAAGAATTATATAGTGACTTTGAAACATTGAAGAAAAGACATTAAAGACCATTTTGTGAACAGTGAATTTCCGAAAATAGCCCAAACAGAGCGCGCGTCATAACCTGTTATCGTTAAAGCCATGCTGAGTATAAGAGACATAATTGACTATAGTAGAATATAGCTACTTACAAATTGCTAGTTGACAAACTGTTAGATAATGTAGAAGTCGCTCGATAGTTACAAGTATTACATTGATCACCACCTTTAAATAGTGGGCAAATCTTTGCTGGACTTGAGTTTCCAAGTAGATGGGAAGGAACAGATTTTTAAAATTAACTCAAAAACATCACACAAAGGATGAGACAGGATACTGGCACAGTCCTTCAGAAAAGAACAGGTTACCTCATCAGGCCCAGATGATATCTTGTTTTTTAAGGATTTTGTTTCCAAAAATACGTCGTGGATAGATGAAGTCGCAATATGCACATGCTTCTTGGACGAGATAACATCCTTGTCAGTGGGAAATAAGTTACAGCCCTGGAAAACAGATCCGAAAAAGCAATGACGATTAACTACCGCTCCTCAAGACATTCTTCATTGTTATATCTAACTCCTTAAACTTCCACGTCCAAAAACAATGGTAATTTAACAATTGAAATATAAGAATGAAGAAATAATTGAATATAAGTGGATTAGTAACACAACAATACCTATGTTTTACGCTGTGATTTGTAAATGCTTGGTGTTGTTTTTTGTTATTATTTTCTCCGAATTCTTAGACTAATAAACTGATCTAGACCAACATTATGCTAACCGTTATACGAAACTCCTCGAATCTAATTAACTCGAAAGAATATAATCCAATATGATCCGAACAGATAGATCCTACGTTGATATTTATACCAACAGAATTAGGCGAATTTTATTTTTATAATACCTAATCAATCAATCAATCAAAATATACGGAGCATAAAACTATAATGACGGAAACCACAAATTTGAAAAGTCAATTGAGGACGACAAGGTGAATCATACAGCACGTACAAGTCGTACATATAAACACGTGGGCGTTCGTAGAGGAGACGATGAGCCCGTTGTTTTCTGGTGGAGAATTATAAAATGACCAGTCAACCGTCAAACCATATAGAATATCTCCAGAGACGCGGGCCCTATTACCGGAGCATTAACGCCGTCTGTTTGGCACATCTGTTAATTTTTGCACCCCATGAACGGCGCACAGACACTGTACTGTGGGCCTTCTCGTTTGGTAATTACTTGTAAATGCTCGTGTGCTGGGTACGGTAGTTCGCGTAGTACGCACGATCTGAGATCTCATTCGTTACGTCCGCTGTAAACAGAAGCTGGTACGCGTAATTAAAATGTATATTATGTTTTGACAGGTCATCCACCATTCCACACACACATACATACATAGACGTGCAGATGGAAGCTATATATAAGTTGGTAGATATTTGTGTGTGTTATTTAAGATTAAGGAGAGATATTATCTTTGAAAGGGAATACTCTCATTTAGCAATGGCCAGTTTGATCGATTGCATGTGAAACGTATGAATGACAGCGTTTTTATGTATAAGTAATTTATTAAGAGAACAGAAAACGAGATATTCTTGAAGATTTTCTTGAATCAAGTAGAATTAGCATATTATTAAGTTTAAGTGATTACTTGCTTGCTATTACCACTTTAATTACTTCGCTAAAGAGTCTTCATCTGTTTGAATTTCTCTGTGCTAGGTTCAAAGCATTCTCTTGCTAGTTTTCCAAGCACAATTGCAGTAGATGTTTTTTATTACTTACATCAATTTTCTTCTCGGCCTTTCTACTACTTGCTATTTGACTTCTTCAACTGTCAACACTCGCTCCGCACATACTCTAGCATTTGTATTATTTGCACAAAATGTCTTAATATCTGAACTTGAATTAACTGTAACATCTTTCGTTTCCCATATAACTCTATCACTTTCAGGTCTATAAGTCATTTCTTCTCGCTTTAACTTCTCCAATGTTTGCTATTAAAATTTTTCTGTTCCATATTTCTGCCTCTCATTTATCTTAAAATGTTTTCAAAAAATTTTACTACAATGCTACCATTTATCATACTTTTACTTATTTTCGGTTTTTCAGTATTTGTTTGGTTATTACTATTAAACAATCCATCTGTTATTTTCTCAAAGTTGTACTTCTTACATTTCTACCGAAATCATCGAATGATGTCTGGTTTTCTTAAAGTTTTTGATTCGATTTGATTCGATTCCCTTTTTTTATGACTTATATTCTTACGCTATTCTGTCAATCATTTTTAACTTTTTTTTCAATCCTTTTGTTAATGTCTCTTTTCAAACTAGGTCTTCTTCACTATAACATATGTGACCGTATCCCAAGAAAAGAGGCTTCTGACGAAACTTCAGTTTTCGAGAAACACCTGTGAACCTCGGTTCAGTCCCGATACTATAACACTAGGATAGCTCGTATAGATGCACAAAAATGCGGAGATCATAGAAATATTTTTGTCACTTCTATAAATAACTGTGTAAAGTAATCTTTTTATGTGGTTATAGCTTTCTGGCTTTTAGTGACTGCGACGTTCACCCAATTTTATTCGAAAGAGGAGGGTTAGAGATGTTAAAACAATGAAAAACTCGAAATCAATAAATTTCAGAAGCCTCCTTTCTTCGGGCATGGTCACATATATTGCTGATTGTCAGAAAACTCATTGAATACCTACTTGCAATTCCTATATTGACTGCATTAAATATTTCAAACAAAAACATACTTTGGTATCTAATTGTAAGTTGCTAGATTTATATGAAATTACCAGGAAGAAAATACTTGGGCAAAAGTAAAATCTTAGATAGTGCATCTTTCGCTATACATTTACGTACGTCTAGTGATCGTAGGTGGATGGTCTAAGGGTATATTCTCAAGGTGATAATCATACATAATTTGAGATCTTTTGCGTGTGAGAGACATTAAGACTTAATTTATTAACAATTCATACACTAAGTTTAAATCTTCTTGAAGATGCAAAGTATCGCCCAAAGAAGAACGTGTGAGAATAATTTGACGTCGTCCGCGAAAAGGAGACATTTACAACTTAAGAATCGACTTAAACCGTCAACAAAAGGCAAGAATGAAAACGGGCCTAACCTGGATCCCTGAGCGATTCCTGAAGTGGCAAATACTTAGGCCAAATCATATCTCTTGTAAGATACAAAATGCTGCCGTTTGTCCAGATAGTGTATCTTTCGCTATACATATCTATATATGTATATATACTTACATATACAGGTTGATTCCTTTTCGATCCTAACCATGGAATCTCGCTTGTTATTGGAGAGTTGGTTTAAATTTGGCAAAGTTGCTAAATTTTGTGTTTGCTTTGAACCCGAAGAGAAAATAAAGAAAAAAACAAAAATGTTCTTCTTTCACTTCTAACACCTTTATTTAACCTTGCAGAAGAAAACTAAAACCACATTTTACGGCTGCCTACGATCTCCTCTCTAATGGTGTATTCGAAATGCTTATATGCCGTTTCGGTTATCTTTGGTGACACCCTCAGAAAGTATTTTTTTCTGATTTCAACCATGTATAATACGTTGACAAAAGTTGTGGAGGTTTTGCTTTAATGGAAGAGAAACGATACATGTTAAATATTTTTTATTCATTGAATCAAGATACAACCGTATCCAGGACGAAAGCAGCTACATCGTATTAGTTTCTAGATCTTGACAAGAACTTGGTCGAAATTGGATCGTTTGTCGAGCCGCGTAATGTTTAATTTTAACAGGAATTTAAATGAGTCGGCTGGATATTTTATAAAAACTAAATTAAATTTACGCGCGACGTGGCATTAGAATTAAACTTGTCCCAAACTCGAGTACAGAGTACTTTAAATCGAAATAAGTTTAAACTAACTAATTAGTGGAAAGATTAGAGGACGACCAACAATTTTTTAAACAAAATCATCTGATTAGATGAATGAAAATTTACCAATTCTGGAATCTTTAACAGAAAAACGGAGCGCTCTTGGACAGTACATATTCTCAGACAAACCAGAACAAGTGGACTACAACTTCGTTTTACATCAAACGTTTGGATGGGTGTTTTGCAAAATGGCGAAACATTAAATAAAGAAAGATAGTTGAATCCTAATATAATCTTGCTTCCGTCGGTAAATTACGAAACTCTGCAATTTCCTTGGTATTTTCCGAAGTAATTAATTATATGAACAAATCTCAGCATTGAAGAACTTTGAGATAGACTTCAGAATGCCTTCGATGTAATTTCTAGATGAACCATACAAAGGACAATTCAAGATACCGAAAAGCGGACCAAATTTTGCATTGATGAAAATGGCCAGTTATTTGAACATTTACTGTAACGGTTGGTTTATTGTTTTGTTTTCTACTATTATTACGGTTGTTATTTTAATTCGTCTGACACAATAACATTTTTGACGACAAATTTATTCTGAAATGAGTGAAAACCACCGATAGTTTATATTAATTCTGATAAAAAGAAATGTCATCGTATCAGACGGCAGAATTAACATAAACTTTGCAAAAATCCACCTTCAGTTTTCCACAAAATTTCTCTCGACCAAATTTCTATCAAGATCTAGGGAAATAATGTGATGTGGCTGTTGTCGTTCTGAATAGAATATAAACATTTTGTATTCGCTATGGTTGTATTTCGGTTTAATGAATAAAAGATACTTAAAGTATCTTGGTACCTTATTTAATCTTAAAATGTCTTCTTTGTCAACTAAACATGTTACACATGGTTAAAAACAAAAAAAAGAAAACTTTTTTTCTGACGGTGTGAAAATCCAGTGTACTGTCGATAAGAAATGAGAAAGTTGATCATGGCCAAAGAGAAACGCCATAGAAGATCAAAAGCGGCCTTGAGAATGTCCATTTAGTTATTCTCTGTTTTTTCAAAAATTGGGCATTTTTAGTTTTTTTTTTTTAAATTTCGAATGTAATTTTTACAGGTCCATTTTTTCGGTTTCCCAATAAACACAAAATTGAGCAACTTTGAGAGTCGGAAATGAATCAGCTTGTATATACTTAAGGTTATAATGGATATAAAAAAACATCCTCGACCGCAAAACTGTATGTAGGTCCCATGTAACATAAATTACTTTACGTCCCTAGAGACATAGAATTCCATTACATCCCTTTGTAAAGGGCAAGCAAGATAAATAAGTCGTAAGTTGCACTAACGTCGCTCCATTCAGGCCAATGATGACTAAGTGAGTAGTAGGAAAAATACTTTCTAACGTTTGCGAAATCTGAAACAGAGATGTGTTAATTTTTTGCTTTTGATTCTGGGTGCTACAACATGCGATACTCTATATAGAATTTAACAGACACTTGATTCTTAAATGTTTCATGGAGTCTCTGTAATAGTATCAGATAACTAATCCTGCTTAGTACCTACACTTGTTAGATGTATTAACATTCAGTAAACACTGAGAATATTCTTATACATCACCAACAATGAGCCCCAATACAAGCAACGTACAGTGAAAGAATTTAATAAGCGCATTGTTTGCCAGTAAAGAAAGAGGTGAATGCAGTGGCGTGTATCTCATCTTTGTGGTATATATTGTAAATACCTACTCTAGTGATTATAAAATAAAGGGTATACTCTTGATGAATAAATACAAATAGAAGTAAGCAGGCACAAATAGGACGCGTACACATGTTGCCATTAATATACTACTATATTTAGCAGTAATACTTCATTATATAGAATATTACCAAACTTATACAATGAAAATGTTTTACTTTTAATAATGCCTGTTATAAACACCATTGCAATAACTCTTATTTTCGCGCATTTAACTATGGAATAGTTCGATATCATACGAAGCCTTTTAGAATTGTCCTTTTTGTATCAGTAGATAATAACATTGAGATATTGATTTTAGATACATTTTAAAAATTATTTAAATTAAGAAACGTATAACATATCGTTTCAAATTAATGTAATATTTAAGCTTTATGCAGTTATTTAATAATCAAGAATGTAAAAATACCTTCGCGAATTAGCAGTAAATACAATAAAATGTTAAGATATAGCATAAAAAGACTGAAACGCCTATCTTATCATACTCTATGTTCATTTATTTTAAGGATTTTTAAGTTTTCATCGTTCGATGTAATTTCGACCTTCTCAAGTGTTTTTGGAATACGCTTGCCTTATTTTCAAAACGTTAAATCTCGTAAATGCCCGTAAGCATTTCTGGAAGAGTTCAAAGCTTGCAATATGCTTGCAACAATATATTATTTATTCAATAGTAATAAAAAATTTCTTATAAAGTTTCTTTTCTCCACTTCCGGTTTACCTAAAATTCTCTATTCAATAGTAATTAAATCCATGAATATTAAACGCATATTTCCCCATAGTTCCAGTTCTTATCCATCAAAGGTAGATCCTTTTCTTTACTGGCAAACACCATGGTTATTAAATTCTTTCACTGTACCTTGCAAGTGGTATTTTTATAGCTAGACCAAGTCCCTTCCATGTCCGTTTATATCGATTCCATTTACCTAATAAAGATTTTTCTAAACCCTGTATATCTACATATAAGCAATTACATTAAGTACGGCTCGTTCGGTGTATAAAACACTTCGCGACGATCGACTCGTATCTAAAACTGGCCGCGATTGGTTTACTTTATTTGCGTTGTCCATTAGGTGAAAGAGACCGCGGCCAATCGCGTTCGAAATAACGTTTTGTCCGACAACGCGGAGAATTAACAATTGACGTGACCGACGGCGCCCATGGAAAATGATTGCGTACCGAATGGGATGCCATAACCGGGGGGAAAGGCTCCCTGTCACGCCGAGGAAAGCTCGTATAAGAGGGTCGATTTAGGAACGAACTTTGGCCGATGCGACTTGATAAGAGCAGGACCGGCTTTAATAAGTGAATTGAGTGTTTTGGTATTATAAAATATTCGCATGGAATGTAATTCTGAACTACGTTTAGCAAGTAAAACCGTTTACTGAAATTGTTTTACGAAAGATTTATCACATCTACTAACTTTTTAAAAAATTAAGAATTAATTAAATTAAGAAGAAGCAGATAACAGCATGTTTGTTTGTAGCAATATTCTTATAGGAAATCAAATAGGATATGGTCCTAGTCTAAACTTGGAAATTGTATGTTATGAAGTTCATTTTGGCATGCCAATCCATCAAGAAAAATCATGGGTTTCGCATGTCATCTGCGGTAGCTGCAGATCTACCATGGCAGTATGATACCGAGGATTGCGAAGAATGATGATGGAAATGATTTTAATCTCTATATTTCTTTATTTCTGTATTACGCAGTGTATAAAAAAATATCTGATCGTACACCCAGAATTAAAATCTACGAGCGCCCCAATTCCGCAGTGAGAAATTCGTGCTTCTCCTATTCGTTCCTCTTCATCGAATTGTTGAAGAATATTGTAATGTTATAACTGTCGTCTCAGAGGTTATCAACTCCACCAACACATCACGTTTAGCCACCTATCCGAAGTAAGGATTCCTCTAGTGGTTGAGAGCTCGATTTCTAGAACAAAAACCCTTTTACTGGCTTATTATCATTGGATCATGGGCGATAGAAGAATACCATCAGTCACATTTAAAATGATTTTCGAAAACTTCTGTGCCACGTGATGTTACACGTTTAGTTACCGTCCTAACTGCACCCTACCACCTCCCCCTCTCCAAAAGAAGCTATATGATATATATGTATGATATGATTGTGGGCAAAACGTCAACTTTTCGGTTAACCATGACACGATCCGAAGCCCGTACACGTTTTGTTCTAAATGAAAAAGCTAACCTCAGGAAATAGGTCGGAGTTTTGGTGTCGATTAAATCTGCGGATAAAAAACGCCTATTTTGAGAAACAAGATGTCAACTACTACTTGGGCGGATTAAAGGGATGGGAATATCGTTGGGATATGTATACAAACTTACAAAGAGATTGTTTTGAGAAATAAAATTGAATTTGAGAAAGCTTGTTTCTATGTTATTCTGAAAACTTTTCAGGCTACTCTCGTATAATTCCTTGAAAACGTTTGTGGTAATGGTGTAATGCCCAAATTTATTGTTATTTTTTAATTATTGACCTTTACGTACATCAACGTCGGAATGTCATGAAGAAAGCAATTAAATACCTCATGTTCTACACCCAACTCTGAAGGTGTCAATGCTAAATTTACGTGGGTAACATAACCTCCATTACCTTCTCCGCAACAGTACACACCCAACCGAGAAATTAAAGCTAATCTAATTAGCGTTTTATTAGAGTGGTCTTCTCCATTATTCACGGATTGATTACGTTATTATTTCGACTGAGGGCACCTATCCCATCTACCCGAAATGCAAGCACTCTTCGTGCGTTTTTCGTTTATTTCATCCCTCCGCGTTGCGTTTTAGCGGACGTATAGGCTAGGGAGCGATAACCATACATTATCGTTATTATTATCAAAAACTGTGAGTGCGTTGTTGTAGATTTCGTTGCGCGATATGTGCGCATTGTTCTTTTTAATTTAAAAGAATTAGCGGTAATGGTAGCTTTGTACTTTTAATTTTATTAAATTAATGGCGCGTAACGGTCGGTGCTGCTGTATGCGTCGGAAGGTGCGGTCAAATTTTGGTCATCGTGCAGTCCTAACTATTTTAATTACTCACGCGCAGTTCTATTTCGTTTACGTTTGATGTCTCTAGTCGGCGGTTGTTTTAATTGCAAATTAAAATATATTTAAGAGCCCAATTAACTTTTTTGTTAATTAAGTGACTCGTAATTCTTATTTGGAAATTGACGTACTCCGTAATTATGTTTTCGCAAATACCATGTTTGTGTGCGGTCGATAGATTTCGTTTCGTTGTTTTGATCTTTACAGTTGTTTTGAATGTAACTGTTACTTTTTTCTTAAATAAGCTTCCGCCTTCATTTGAACACATTAAATGTTGAAGATATTATAATACATTAGCCGTAGCAGGTAATTTACAAAATAACACGATGAACTGTATTGGCATGAAAGAAGCAAATATAGTAATAAGACAATTCTTCCTTATTTATTATTAGAGTAAATAACCTTATTTTTTCATGCCGTTTCCATTCAATTAAAGTCCACTTAAAGAAATATAAAAAATAACCAGAAAAAAAGCCATTCTGTTTATTAATTTTTTGTTTATCTGATTGTTTCATTTTCATCTGCCTCATTTACATTTCAATTGCGGTTTTTTCATTTCTCAATGCTCTCATATACTTACCAAGTTTCCTCTCACTACTTTCTACAAGCCAGGAGTGTATTTCGTAGCATTAGATACTACCGGAGATGCACTGTTTGCTTTGTTGAAGGGTAGTGATATAAACCGAGAGGCAAACAGATGCGTAAAGTAGAAAGCACTCGGAGCAATGCTGATGACGCCGGGTAGGTAATAATATGTCCGTTGGCTAATACTTTTTGTCCTCACATTGTTCCACCGTATGAGCTTCTTTTAATATTTGGATTAATTTGGGTTATGCATCAGTGTTAACAGAAATAACAAATAGCTCTACATCATCAATTAGACCAACCTAATTCACGCATCTTTTATTCTTCCTAATAATATGATCAACACATTTTCTTTCCGTTAGCAGCAGTAAGATTTAAAACTGTTTGTAACACGTATTCTCTAACATCTTTCGGTTTAAATATGTGGGTTTAGCCGCTACATTATTTTTTCATTTGAGCTTGTATTAACTCAACAGGATTAAGTTCACGGTGATAAACTTGCCAATATTCTGAGATTCCTTTTGTGCGAAGGTGCTTTTGTTGTCTAATATTCTGCAAATATGGGACTAGAGAATCCAAGAGATTGAATTCCTTATTCTTATTTAAATACTTGAACCCTGGCCAATATAAAACGTAAATAATCACTTAAAAAAATATATAGGGGAAATACGAATATAATCTGTATAAGTGCTACTTTCAACCATCGAAAAAATAATTTTTCGCAACGTATAACTATTTGTTTAGAAGCTAACGCTCAATTAAAATACTTCACATAGTTTTGATATAAAATTAATAGAGCTATATGTTTATTGAGAAGTGGTTTTGTCCCTCGTTTTAAAAATGTGGATAAATATATGTTTTGGGATTTGGTAAATAAAGATATTTTACTATCAAATCACTACATTATATCCCCGTTCAATGACATTACGATATACAACTATCTAGATCGACACAATTATCGTCACGCCTATGACGTTTTCTGGGAATTCTGAAAAAGGGATCGTAATTAAATGTCGGTCATGAAGTGGGCGAGATTTTATGCAAAGTAAATCCCTGGTGATGTGTATGACAAGCGTATTGCAGTGAATAATTTAAAATGACTTTTCTTTGAAAAAGATGTTAAGCGAAACTATTTTGGATAAATTTAAAATCAATCACTCAAATTGGATTAAACTTAATATGCACTTATATTGTTGTTACAATTTCTTTATTGTGAAATACATAAAATCTGCATAATATAATAGATTTCTGAAACGGAGTAGTGATCATTTTTTAATTGTTGATATTTTCCACTTGTAGGTACTTCATCTTTAGAAAACGATGTTTATTGCAGATGACGATTGACAAGTGGATGCTACAACATAATGTAGATTAGCCAAAAGTCGTATGCAAAACAAATGGCTTAGACCATGGAAAATGTATAGTAGCCATTAACGATTATAAAATTCCTATACGCGAAACTTACATCTTTACTAGTATTTGCGGTAGAGAGAACCATGCTTCTTTTTGAATTATTCTTATGTTGGTTACAAATATATACATACGATAGTTAAATACAAAATTGTCACTTCAAATGACTTTTGAAATTTATTAACAAGTTTGAAAATTTAAATTACACACCTGTTTTCTTATAGAACGCGTTTGATTGATGGAACCCACCACTGATGGTTTTACGATGGATTCACAATCAGTTGTCAACATGAGAAATCCACAAAAAGATGACAAATTCTGACAATTCCCTATTTAAAGATGACAAATTCTGACAACTCCCTATTTACCATTTTAAATGTAAGTGGAAACATTTGATATTTAGTGGTCTTACCAACAATATTTGTTTTATTTAAAAAAAATTGAAAAATAGCCATGGGTTATTGATGACCCAGTGAGAGTGCAATATAGCAATTGTTTTGAAAATTACACGAATGATGATAATATCTTTGACGAATCCCTCTTCTCAGACGAAGCTTGCTTACACCTTCATGGTTTTATTAACGAACACACCATTCGTATAAGGTCCAGTGAAAACTACGTCATTATACGGAAACTATTGCATACTAAAAAGGTTGGTGTTTCTGTAGCAGCTTCACAGGGAAGAATTATTGGTCTATTATTTTTCATGAAACGGTAAACGCAGAAGGATATCGCAATAACATATTGCAACCTTTTTTAAATCAGTTACGTGATGACGAATTGAGAGATGGATGCTTCCAACAAGATAATGACACAGCTCATAAAACGCTACAAACAATGAACCTCTTACATGAATATTTTGATAACCGTGTAATAGATACTCCTACACGGTCTGCTTATTTAACTATTGTAGATTACTTTATTTTCTTTAAAAAATTCAGTTTTTTAAAATACACTATACACGATGCAAGAGTTTTCCGAAGCAGTTCAAAATGTTTGTGACACGATAACGCTTCAACACCTCGTCAACGCAGTTAGCAACATGAAACGATGATTTGTATTGAAACCGAAGGAAATCACACACAAGATTGAACCTTCAATCTTGATATGATTTAAGCAAGATTTAACTATAAAATGTAGTAACCAACAAAAGAAATAATTAAAAAAAAAACATGGCCCTCTTGATTATATTTTTCTTTTATCATCTTCTACAATACTTCACTAATGCTGGAAGCAGTTTCGATAAATAAGGTATTGTCTTTCGCTGAACTGTTCAGTTTTCCTACGTTTTAGTGCTCCAGCGCAACAGTTTTCAAGTACCTGATTACATTGTAATCACAAACAAAATATTAATTTATTTGAAAATAGCAGTGTAGTACCTCTGAAATTGGTATGGTGGAAAAAAGCTGGAACATTGAGCCTACACTTAGTGATATACCGTACACTTCTTGAAATTGTTCAACATGTTGAATGTTGTATTACATAAAGTGAGTAAATGGGATAGCTACTCTGTGATATTTCACAACGAAAGCAACTTTTTGGTTTATGTTACATATAATAACACTACAGTTGATATACACGTTGACAACCAAATCTGATTGAATAGTGTCCGGTTTATGTTTTGTCTGCCCCTTTGCAACGACTAAATATCGATACTATCTTCCGCGTGGCAAAGCCAAGTACTTAGGTCCAGCAAATAAAAGCATAGAACCGCATTTATTGAGAATACCCATCATAAACTAAAATGGGAGTAATAAAAAATCCAAGGGCACGATTACTAGTGATAGAAAGTATAGGTATATCGTCCCAGGGGGAGGCAAAACATAAAAATGTCACTGTACACTGTATCTAACTAACAAACCAATTTTAGTATCAACCTGTCTATTCTTTGATCACTGCAAAAATAGTACGCCCACGGTTGAAGATGCTAGTTTTTCTATTAAACTTAAGAAGAGTTAATCGTAACTCCTTAATTAATTGGTATCTACTTGATTTTATGGCGTTACTGCTGCTACTATTCATAATCAGCAATGGTTGGATGTTGAGTTTTTAGTATCAGTAATTGCGATAGTTGTCTTTGTAACATTAATGTGTTTCGATTTAAGTTTAATAGTACTAACGCAACTTGTACTTAATACTATTTTACGTACTCTATTTGATAGAACTAATTTGTCCGTTGTCCATTGAAGCTTCTTGCAACCTTTAATTTAAAATCTGAATAACGTTTCTTTTTATGAAACGGTGAAAGCATCTCAGAAAGTACTTCCGAAATGTTTATCCACGTCAATGCTTGCCTTCAGGAGTTTCGTATACCTATGTAAACTCGAAAGAATATCGCATTTTTGCAAAGACTAATTGGTTTAATTTAAACGATGAGATGAACCCAGTTCCTTCTTGCTTTTCAATTTTACTATTCAAGACGTCCACGTCCAATGGCAGAGAAGCGGTAGATATAATTTGAAATGATTAGATTATTCGCTTATGAAAGACACCCCACCGCCGGGCAAGTTGGGCTCCTCGTTCCGTCATCTGCTCCTTCGGACATCTCAATTCACTAACCTCTATCTTCCTTATGTACATATGTATATATTATGTAGTACATACGTAGAAAGCTGACATAAAGCGTCCCGGAGATATTTCTCAAAGTAGCTATGTCTAATCATTTTAATTTGAACACGAGTTCCTTAATCTTGGTAATTTGTTGCAGATCTGAGTTCCTGTAACCCCGTCTTGCCCCGCGATAACTCGTTTGCGTCGTCTTGAAGCTTCTTCATGGTTGCCATCGTCGGTTCCTTAGCGACTAAGATGACTGACCATTGAAAATGTGGAATGATCAAAGATATAAAACGGAAAGCGATTCTGTTTAATTTTACTTTTAACGGTAGGAAGGCCGATGGAAATGTAAAGGATGGAATGAACCAGATAAAGTATTAAACGCGCATTTCTCTCTATACAGCAGCGTGATTTTTCTCCTAAAGACCTTTGAAGTAATCGGGTGTTTTATAATTGCATTAGGGAATATTATTTAATTACCAAATTATTTAATTTAATTATTATTATAACATTATATTTTAGAAAGATCAAATAGATTCTCATCTATTATAACATACCTAGATTTGTTGCGAACTCAGGAGTATTCTTGGCATCTTTTGGTAATGTAATAACTAATAAAATATTAATTTAATACCTAATTAAAATACGAAAACTACATTGCAACGCATGGTCTCTATTTAAGCGCGTGACGCACATTCTTTCAAATTGCCAGATATAATAAAATTTGCGTTTCCAACTATTAAATTCAAAAATTATATTACTCTTACATATAATTCATTTTTAAATATATGAAAAGAGGTTTAGAAGTGAGTTGCAGTTGAAACGTGTTCTTGGCTGTCTTAGTGTCCCTTTGCTCGCCTGCTGTCGATAGCATTTAATTTGGAGAACTACGGATCGAAAGAATACAGAGCGAAAAGAAGTTATTGTTTCTCCTGAATTATCGTTGGTTACATATCCACTCATTCAAACCACGGGATTATGCACAAAATAGGACTCGGCTATTTAAGTTGCTGAAGCATTGTGTCGGGTATCGAAAGAGTGTCACTTTGTCAATGGGCACTACTAAATTAAAATGAGTAGTGTTATGTGATCTTAATAGTAAAATAAAGATTACTAGCGTGAAAAGTTCGAAATTTTTACTTTTTCTACTGGATAAGGTCTTGCGTTTAAGAATAAATAGATAAATAGTAATAACTGATTTTTTTCCGGCAGGACATTAAAAAAATGCTTAAACTGTTTACCGGAAGCTGCTAACCAGTCTTTTGAAAATGTTTCTGTATTTTGCAGTTTTCTGATATTACAAGTTTGAAGTACTCTAGTTTTCAGTTACTCTAAATGACATAGATATGAAAAAAATTGTGAAAATTAATGAAAAAATTGTGAATAAAAATAATCAAAGAAAGATATTTACAACCTAAATTGAATATAGTCATGAATAATACACTTCCAACCATCTTGCATTCTTCATATTCGATTCCTGTTTTTTTGTGCGTTGTTATTAATATCAGAGAACAATTTTTAATAGTGTTGCTAATTTGTATCTAGTGTGTAAACAGTAGATAAACAGCAAATATCTACATTCAAGATAGGATTTACAAAAGGAAATAAATATTTACTTCACAATAGTATGATCCCTGGCTTTGCGCGATGTTACCAGAACTTAGGTCATTGAATTAAAGTAATTCAAGTTTTATTTGTCAATTTACGAGTTAGAAATTAAATGCGAAGAACGTTCCATCGGCACACTCTGCACCACGCAGAATTAATGAAATAGTCCGGAACAACATGCATCTCTGTTATCAGAGTGATACCACGTCTGTTCACCACTACTCTCGAGAAAAAATATTTATTTACAAGTATTTCGTATCGAAGTCGAATGCTTCATCAAGGCAACTGTAAATTGCTTGCATTAAGATTAACATTAGACATTTTGATTCACAGATTTTAGTTGAAAATGATCCTTCTGCCGATTATCAATTTTCTCAACCTTAGTTAATAATTTTGAAACCTGATGAAACATTTGATTTCGCCGCAATAACATTGAGAAGTTAATACACTAATTCGTATTATTTTTATGGATTCCGTAATAAATTTATATAACTCCTGGTCGAAATTTATTTGCAGGTACCTACTTTTGCCGCTTATACATTTTAAAACTGTGACATGCGAAAAATACGGAAAAACTAGACGAAAAGGCTTCTTGTCATTGTAGCGGAAACATAAAACATGTGTCCGCCTTATTCTAATAAATCGAAAGGACCTGTGTATAACAACGGACGTTCTTTCTATTCAGCAAATTTCTGTTCCTTTTTATGTAAACAATTTTTGTAAAAGATGTCATATTTTCTAACCTAATATTATGTCCAGTTTCGTTTGTGTTGTGTTACGCTTGGCGATACTATTCTTCCGTATCTGTGGTACCTAATGTGTTCGTTGAATTTGGTGCCTACCGCTCTTTCCTTCTTTCTTTTATAAATTCTCGACTTTTCCCTCGTGTTCGGTTTATCTTTCGGATTGTCAAGGAGGTTTTTGAGTGTATGTTGTGAAGTAAAACATATGTTCATATCTTGTCTCCTAAAAACTTTACTAATACCTTTCGATATGCTGTAGAAGTTTCTCCAATTTCTTAACGTGGGTTTCGAATTTTGACTTTTAAATCATAATGAGACCATTTCATTTTCTGTTAACATTTTGCTTTGTCATTGAGAAGAGATAGCTTGCAATCTGCATGTAGTATCACAATAAATACATTTAATTCATAACTTTTCAGTTATAGTATATTTTCTTACTGTTGTGAAAAGTAATAAATGTTAAACACCGAATATATGTTTCTTGAATTGGATTTGTTCAGGGATTTCTCCTAAAGATGACGAAAATGCAATTGGTGGTCTCTTCGCTATGCAAATTGTAGATTCACTTATACGACAACACAAGTATGTAGAATACGCATCAACGAAAAATATTCACTTGTACGAATGTATTGCAGATAGAATAGTACACCCAAGCGATGCGGCCATCCCGGGAAATCTACAAAGGGAATAAGCACATTTCAATGTAAAAACCTTTAGTGGAATGGCTGTGACAGCGAAAATCTCCTAAGCCGGGGGTTAGGGAAGAAAGACTGCTAATAGAGCTTTTCTGGAGCTTTCACCGCCACTCCGAAACCCAATTCATGATCCAATAACAAAAGACAACGATATTACCGACCGCTCGGACAAAGAATAAAGCGGAACGTAGTTTCGATCGTGATCTCCTTGGTTGGTTGCTGGTCTAGCGTGTACTCGTATATACACGCTATCTGAAAGTTGAGACGCCAACGTAATTTTCTTTTTTCCTATGAATTATTTATTGAGTTGGGTTCAGGAAAAAAGAAGTTCTTAGATCCGATGATACCGTCTTTGGACTTAATATTCGAAAAATTTAGTTCTTTAGGAAATCGGGATGGGATACGTTATATTATGTAGATAGATAAGGTTTTGATTAACTTCAGTGACGGATTTTACGGTAAGGACGGCTTGGTACTTATAGGGTTATCGGAACAAAGTTCCTGTGCACTCTCAGTACCTCTTTGATATAATGTTTATTTGTATATTATCATTTGGATTTGTAATAATACTGCTTATGTTGATGCAAATTTTATATTCCTCGCCCAGTAGAATAAGCTATTTATTAACTTAAGTACATACATAATTCCTTTACTTCCTCTGTCTTTTATTTCCGGTTCTTGTTCTTTTTCCCTTTCGATATTTGTGTGTTTTTCCCCTTCTTGCACTTGCATTGTTTGATTTGCATTAAGGATAATTTCAAAATATTCTTTCCATCTTGTCATAATCTCTTTGTCCTCTTTCAGCATTTTTGCTTCCTTGGATGTAATATGCTTATTGCTGTACTTCTTGTTAGTTCTGTGAGATTTCAGAACTTTATAAAACAACATCTGATTGCTGTGATTATCGCTTTCCATTTTTCCCCGAATTCTTCCTACGACCTTTGTTTTGCTGTTTTGACTAGTTCCTTCACCTTTATTTTTTGCTGTTTATAATCTGAGTAGCTTTCTTCTGTTTTCAGTTACAAGTGTTTCTTCCACATTACTTTCTTCTATTTAACTGCTTCTTTTATTTCTTTATTCCACCATCCTGCTTGTTTTCTGTTTTTGGTCATTCTTGTAATACCGCACGTTTCTCTTGCAACTTTCAGTATTGTAGTTTTGATATTTGCCCAAAGTATTTTCAGGTTGGTAACTGTAACTAATGTATTTAGTTTTAGCATTTCCTTTTCTATTTTTTCTTTATACTCATTAGCTACTTCAGGTTGTCTTAATTTTTTTTTTATTACTTCCTTAGTAAGTAGCCTTATACCTTTCGGTTAATGTCGTTTATATATATATATACATGTATATATATATAATGATAGTTAATATAGTCCATACATCGTTTCTTTGACAGGATTACGCGAGCGTAAATTTATATTTGGCGTAAAATTACACATGTAGGTATACTCGGTAAGATGTACCGTTGATTTGTACCAAGATTCCTCAATTGTATAACGTATAATTTTAATAGTTGCTGTATATTCGAGTTTATTGAATTTGAAAAACGGCTGCAACCAATTGCAAAATTTATTTAGAAAACCTGTTTTAATACTGAAATTAACATACAGAAAACTAATGAATTAATTAGTTAAGAGTGTTAACATATTGATTTGAAATGGTGTAGGGTGTAAGCACCTTGCAGCAAAACTAATTTTCTTAGGCTGTTCAAAAATATCCAAAACGAAAACTCAACAACGTTTCGCCCATAATCGTATGGGGCTTCTTTAGGAGAGGGAAATGTAGTAGGCAGCAGTTAGCACGCCAGAGACAAAACTAACTGAGCGGGAAGCAGTTAATGTCGTTGAGGCGAAAATCAAGTCCCAGTTGATTTTCGCCTTTGGCATGGTTCACATGCTAAGTTACCGTGAGCAACTGCTTCCCGCTTCCCGCCCCTAACAGCAGCACTATAGATGATTCTGTTTCTGAAACTACCCTACCCAACGGTAACCTCGAGAATATTACGGACCAACCCGTTCTTCGTTAATCTTAGCGGCAGGATTTTTAACTTGTTTAAGGGATATAATAATTTAAAAATTGCAATTTATTCACTGAAAAAAAAACTGAATGTATTTTCTTTTAAACGTGAAATCTAATGTTATTTATCACATTAATTGCAAGGGTTGTCTAGATTGCTACGTTGGTCAAACGTCTAAAAAATTAAGGAGAAAATGTTCAACTGAACTACCCAAAACTATTTTTCTATTCCACTGAACTGAAAACATTTTTATAGTGTACTATTGTAATAAAAAAGGCGGTCTTTTTGTTGTACTATGTAATGAGAATTTTGTAGTAAGTACTTTTATCGGTTACCTAATTATGATTTATGGCATAGTTAACCCAAATAATTAAAAACATAGTAAAACGTTTTCTGTTGGAAAATCCCCATTTGCACTACATTTGCAATGTTTAGTAAATCACTAGGAAAATCGGTAACCTTTTTATTCTAGGTTGTAATGGACCAGAGCTGTGTCGTGCTATGATGTATAGACGCGGCTGCATCAGGCGGTACCGTAAGATTTCTTTTGAAATATATGCAGAAGCATTCGTTGTTGAGAAGTGTCTGTTAACAGTAAATGATTTTGCCTTTCAATTAATGTTTGACATTCAATGTTGTTAGCACCGCTTAGAGGTAATTTACAATTCAACAAGGTTTGCTTCCGCTACATATCTTTCAATTCGATAAAATCTCTCCATTTAAATACTCGTCCCGTCCATACTATCGCTGAACAAATAGCAAAGCGGGACGGCGAATAAACAATGTTCAACTTAATCTAACCGCATATGAGGGTAGTAAATGATGGCGAAAATGTCGAAAACCTATTACGTTAATAGGGACTTTTCACATCGTAATTACGAACTGTTACAGAACGTAATCTGGTTACATATATAGAAGCTTACGGAGGTATTATAATACGACGGTCGCGTTCTGTTCTGAGCTTTCGTTACTCCAAGTATACGGATGTATTTAGCAGTATTATTATCATTATACAACGAAATCGATGTATACGTGCATGCGGGACGTATTGCGGGATGCATGTAGGAGGTGTACTCAAGGTACCTACGTTCGAAAGGGTCGTAGAGTTTGTTCGCTCTTGAATCAGACACGTGCACGGTGTTTGATGAAGTGGTGGCCAACGTCGGGTGTACCTACATACGTAAGCGTAATTGAGAACCATCAGAAACTGAGAACGATACGCCTGCCCGTTAGAAGGATACTGTGTACCGGTGGACGTTCGACATAATGACCCCCAACGTGAGGCACGCGCTTAAACAATGTCATGTTATTAGGGCAACGTGTATCTTTATAATTGATATGATTATGTACACAATACTTTCAGAAAGCTTTGAGTTTGCGTCTTTGAAATGCACAAAGCTTGAATAGCCAGCGGAATAGAAAACTGATATAGTAGATTGTAATAGTGATGGGTAACATCGAATGAACCTATTCAATTATTTCATTTACTAAAACATCTCGATTAAATAATATTATGTGAGAACAATACGATCATAATCGAGAGTGCCAAGGTTTTTTTTGAATTATTTTTGGTTACAACTACGTCAGTGTGTCCCAATACGCATTTTCGCTGCATGTAGTATAGACTAAAGTCTAGCCAATAAACCCCCCTTATGTGAAGTAAAATACGTACTATGATATGAAGATTTATCAAGTAAACAAAAATGTATGCTAAGATGTGTACTACATAAACACTTGCAGAACTGCAGTATATATCTTCGTTCAATAAGAAAGGATACACGTATATACACTCGCTCTACTCCAGAACTGTGCTGTTGGTGGTGGTAATATCTTTGCTTCTACGCTTAGTTGCTAGAAAATAGCATTTTGTAAAAGAGCAATCATGATACAAAACACTACATGATATTGCTGCCACGTTTTGTAAAAAATGAGAACATATAGTCTAAAGTACAAAATGTTGTATTTACTCTTACTACACAATAGTGTTACTATTTAATACCAAGATTTCTTCTAGTGTAGAAGCAAAAAGATGAAAACATATTTTAAAATATTTCCGATTTTCTATTTCTTCATTTTCTAATAAAGAGAGTAAAAAATACACAAAAGAATGCACTAATTATCATCTTCTAGTTAGATTCATGCCACTTTGCCATTGCAACCATTACAAATTAGGGAAGAAGCATGCATGCCTCTTACCACACAAAAGTAAAAAATATGAAAAAATATCGATAGCTTAAGAAAGTAAATAATAGTGCTTGCTTTGTTGCTCTAAATGGGAATTAGATTGAGCTGTGTGACAGTTTGTTCCATTTATGCGATTTTTTGGGAGAATTATTTGATATTTGATAATTTAGTTTCTTGCTTATATATGAAATTAATAAATAATATCTTTTGCAGTAAGAGTCCATAACATTATTCAAGGTACTTTTGGGATACAGAAGAGGCCCTAGAGTGTAGTTTTCCTTCCAATAGGGTGCCAGATTTCTATTTACATTGTGGTTT
The DNA here is from genome assembly GCA_902654985.2 of Oryctes borbonicus. Classification (NCBI taxonomy): domain Eukaryota; kingdom Metazoa; phylum Arthropoda; class Insecta; order Coleoptera; family Scarabaeidae; genus Oryctes; species Oryctes borbonicus. Next base: position 1,351,820 of record LR736858.1, on the reverse strand, counting down.
TACCCTCCGCGAGTTAAGAATAAGATGATATTATGATGGCGGCTAGGTTTCATTTTGCTACATGTATCTTTTACCTAATATTATGAAGGTAACTATGTACTAATTGCAAAGGATTAGTAAAATAAAAAGGGAACAATAATTGCTTATAAGTACGATGGCTGCAAGTTTATGTACAGTCTGTCTCGTCAGAAACTGCATCGATCGATTTATGTATACACCGGAAAATTCTGAAAAATTTGGTAATACACTAAAGCCAACATATGCTATTGAACTCAAATATTTTTAATAATCTCATACTTCCGGTTATACTCGAAATAGCTAAAGTATATGTTTGTGTCTTTGTGCCACAGGCCACTACTTCTTTCTTAATTCCGCGTATTTCGCATGTTTTAGTTTTAGGATAGATAGGCAATAAAAGTAGGCACTTGTAAATATACGAAGGTAGTCTGAACAGTTTCCGGCCTAACACAGAAACAAGTATTTTGTTGCCATTAGTCAGTCCAATCCGCTTCTTGCTCTGCAAAACAAGTGTCTACGAATGTAATGGTCCCTTCATTCGATGAAAATCTCTGTGCCCGAGCGAAATTTTGAGCCTGAGAAACAGAAAAAATAACCTGATGAACAGGGTGGATGATTTTTTTAACACCAATTCGTGAGTTTTTACGATGGCGACCAGTAAACTGTACGTTGTCTTGGCGGAACAAAACTGTTTTCTTTTCAAATGCGGCCGTTTTGATGATGCGTAGTTTGGCCCCGCTACTGTTTTCCTATTTTCAGGATAATCGAATACCACCTCTATGCCTATCACAAAAAAAAGTTGCCATCATTTTCCCGGCCAATGAAACGGTCTTCGCCGTTTTTGGAGCCGATTCACCCTTTACAATTCCACTCTTACGATTGTCCATTGGCTTCGGGAGTACCCAAGTTTTATCCACAGTTATTCATCGACGCCAAAATTTATTTCAATGTTCATTCAAATGCGGTTTTGGTCCGAAGTGACCAGACGTAACATCCAAGATTTGGTTAGATTTTTCAGGTACAAATCTTCAGTCAGTATATGATATACATGTTCCTTCATCTCAACAGTCTCTGTAATCTTTCTAAACTTAATTCGACGGTCGTCTAGCACCATTTGGTTAACTCTTCCGATATCATCGATTGTGTTGGCAGCTCTGGCAGTCCTGAACATTAATCGTCAACAGAGCTGGGACGGCCGTGTACAAATTCAGGAGTTCAAGAGTCCTCGTAAACTACGGGTCCCACATGGCTGAAATTTCCAAAACTATCTCTCAACATTTCAGACTATCCTTATATTTTAGAGTACGGATAGAACAAGGCATGTTAGAATTTAAATTATTTCTCACATCATTCACTAGTACGTTTGACAATCGAAATCCACGGTTTCTCAAAACAATTGTTCCTAATTTAATCAAATAATTTGTATGGTCCGGAGTATGCCGTTTGTTATATCACCCCAAAGACCTTGCTATAAATTTTAGATATTTAACAAACGAATTTATATACACCCGTAATTTAAATAAAAGAAAAGCTATTCCGAACGTTCTTTATTGGAACGATGGTATTATATAGTATATTATATATATATATATATTATATATACCATAACAGGACCGAGAAGACACCAACCTTTTAATTCCCTAGAAACTAAGTTAGCTTAGAAATTAAGAGATTATTGACACACGCACCCAAAATGCGATTTTGTCAGAGAAACAACCTTCTTTCAGATCCTCTTCTCTTTTTTCATTTTCCTTCGGCCGACATTCAATACAATGCATTATACATAATTTAATATGGGTGTCCGTTACGAAACTCATTCTCTCTCAGGGAAAAGAAAAAAAAACAAGTTCCACGGCCGATTGCCCTAAAAAGAACACATACACTACCTGATGCCCTGCCGACCGTGACTGTTTTTCATCGATATCCATTGTTCTGCTCTATTCTCGTAAACGCAAACAGTGGCAGTATACCGTGAGTAGCATCGGAGCGCATCACCTTTATTGTTTGAATTTGCTCTCGTTACTATCGCCGAGATAATGTGTTTGTCTGTCAAACAACGGCGACACCCAGCGGTGCCTTAATCTGCGCGAAGTACACCGTGAATAATCAGCTTTTAGCCTGATACGTATTTAGCCGGGGATGCTCACGGTCTTTAGGTCGGCATAATGCGCGAATAAAGCGAATGACGATGATGACCCTGCGCGCTTGCTGTTCAAATAGGCGAAGTTGATTTAATAAGGTGAAGTTATGCTTCTTATGGAAATGATTTGGATACGTTCATGCATATAGTACGTTTTATATTTGCTTATAGCAACCATGGACGGAGAAAGTTCGAACACAGGAAATTTTAGCAGATTTATAGGATTCGGAAAGCGATGATAGTGATGTACCGGAACCTGACCTTAAATTGAACAATCCTGATCATATACCGGTTAATAGCGAACAAGAGGATGTGCAGGGTGCTGAATTCGATCGTGACGCGAATTCTGGAAGAATGTAAACTGGTCGGCACAACTTCCAGCTACAGGTAAGACACCTGCACGAAATATTGTCGGGTCTTCATAGCACAAAGTTATCCTATCACCAGATCATTGATGACCTAGTGAAATATACGAATTTAGAGAGAAATCGTGTCAGGGGAGTCAGTATAAGGCCACCGATATTATTCAAATGCAAGTTCTTTTTGGTTTGTACTTAGCTGTACGCCATTTGAAACAAAGTTTCGCTAGTATAGATATTTTTTGGAATGCTCTTTATGGACCTCTTGTATTCCGAGTAACCAATAAGCTTCAAAGGTTCAAAACCGTTACCTTTTATTCGCATTAACGATAAATTTACACATACAGACAGGCACCTACATAACATGTTTTTGAAAAAATAAATTGCAACCTTGTCGAATACTATTTACCCGACGAGGACATAGCTGTCGATGAGCAGCTAGTACCATTTCGAGGAAGGTGTGGTTTCAGTATGGTATGAAGGCATGGTAGGCTGCTGACTTTGTGATTCATCAACATCTTATTTTCGAAAAGGAGAATATTGATAAGCTGCGTAACTTTAATTTCACATCATTTTCACGATTAGTAAACATGTTTTCGGTAATGAAACAAGTATGATCACGTAGAGATGCAGTATAAACTCTCATACGACCCTATTCCAACTCCAACAGAAATGTAACTTTGAATAATTATATAACTGAATTAGAATTAGCAAACTGCTTATTGCAAAATGCTCTCACCTGCATAGGCACCAAAAAAAGCCAAGAGAATCATTTCGACAGAATTTCAAGCCAACAAAGATTGTTTAGAGAGTTCTTCATTACTTGGTTTTATAAAACAGGCACCTTTAACATAGGGAAAAGGTATGTTGAGTCATTGGTTTCAAAATTGTCAAATAACGTTGTGGAGGAGGAAATTTATTTTGTCGGACGTACCAAAAATCTGTTAAATGTTCCACAATTTGGCAATTATAACAAACTTTAAAGTTCGATTAGTCAATTGGTATAGTACTAACTTAATTTAGGTGTTTTAACTCATAAGGGAACACATGTAACCCGAAAATTAAGAAAAAAAATGGAAACTTTCTCAAAATAGATAGGATCAAACAAAGAGGTGTATTCTAAGATACCTAATAAGTTTGCCAAATATATCAAGTTTTATGATTTAGTAATGTTAATGGAATGCCGCTGTGAACGCACTAACGAAATTCATGCTCTTAAAGCAATAAACACGTCTATTTCTGGTTTCCATTGTAACAGAAACTTTTCCAGCTACTGCTTTCTTACTTTCCACCCACAATCATTTTTTCCTCCGAGAAAATATTCAATAAGCTTTTAACAGCGTGGCTGCACTTCGCTTTTTTGACCAATAGTGGAGAACCCTAGTGCCAGACAAAGATGAAAACGTCGAGTTAACTTCGTTAGAGAGCCACAAAGTAGCCAGTTTGTTTGGAGAGAAGTAATACGAACGTCTGTATAACGAGATCTGTGAAGTTTAGCAGCCCTCAGGAGCCTTTTAATGCCTAAGCGAAAAGTACGTCGGAGATGTGTTAGGAATTCAACAACGGCTATTTTCTAATCCGTCTCATCGTCTTCCTCCTTACACTCTTGTTCGTCAAATTAGGAGCGAATTAGAAGTTTCTCGCTTATAAAAGACGTTTTATGTCCTTTCTACATTTAGGACAAGTCATTTAGCTCGAGAAGTAGTTCGGTTGAACGTGACCAAGGCAACGCAACCTAATACTTAGACAAGTTCTATCCTGTTTCTTGTTAATGTTGCTGCATGGGGTGAGTGCCTTCCCAAATGACAAAATTATAAAATCAAGACAATGATTAAAATACAAATTGTTTTTGTTAAAAATAAAATTTAAACTAAAATATCGAACGTATTGTTTGTTTCTGATGCAGCTCTTTAATAGAATACGATTGTTAAGGCGCTTCTTTCCTTTTACTATTAGTAATGTTAGATAGATATGAAAATGTGTGATGAATGGTAACGCGTTTATGACCCCGAGGAAACTTTGAGGTGTCGCGTGAACGGGGATGAAGTCGATCCAACATTACGACTTTTTTGAGATAACTGAAATAGAAATTACTATACTTTCATCCAATTAAGAATACAATTTCGTTGATGTTTAGGCTATCCACTGGCCAATGGATTAGGGCAGTAGTGTTAGCACCTTTTATTTTTTTGGTTAAAAGGTCACACATTAGAATAGGTGATAACAATAATTTTATTACACCAAAAAGCCTTATAAAAACAAGGATTCGATAAGTCAAAAGATAATAAATAAGTGTATATATACTGTAATGTTCTGTTTGAGGGAAGAACTTAAAAGTAGATGATTTTTCGAAACTAGTTGATTAAATTTTATTCGGAATGCTCTACAGTATGCAGTAGCAACTTAAAGAGAAGCATCCTTTTGTGCATAATCATTCTTATGATGACTCAATCAGTATACGTGTACTATGTTCGTAATTATATGGGGTTATTGGTTTTTTGTTGCCTGTAATATACCGTTTCAAATTTAGGTTTATTATTATAAGGCGTGTTTCTAGTTCTATTAGAATAGTGAATGTGTTCTGGCTTATCATTAGCTTTGATATGGTATGTTATCGCTAGTTGTTATTTCTGGTTCTTTTTAAAATTATTTTGAATGTACGTTTCTGTATCTGGTTTCATTTTGAAAGTTTTATTAATTTTTTGATAAATAAATATGTAGAAACTAAACGTGTTACGGGTTTGAACCGTGTCATGTCGTTGGTTAAAATTAAACTCGACGTTTCGCCTACAATCGTATGGGACTTCTTCAGGAGAGTGATGGCAACAGTTAGCACGATAACTCAACGTGTGAACCATGCCAGAGGCGAAACTAACTCAGCGGGAAGCAGTTAATCACGGTAACTCAGCATGTGAACCATGCCAGAGGCGAAAACCAACTGCTAATAGCAATAAAATCACTCAAGTGCTACATGTTCTTGGAGATAATTAATAATTAATTTATGTACTCTTAATCTTAGTAAATTAATTGCCCTTTCAAGGATAATTTTAAATTATTCGCCAAACCGGCCTGTATTATTTTCCCTGAAACATCCCATAATTAAAGATGAGTTTTGAAATTCATAATAACTAACCACGTTTCTCTCTGTTTGCTTTCTAAACAATTTTCATATTTCGTTGATCACATTTACAATTGTCATTTTTACACCTGGGACACACGAACGTATAAAATGCGTTCGTTGTAACATGGGTAGTAGCTCCATAAAGTTTGTTACTGGGTACGTCTGCTGATCATGTGTACAGTGTATACACCCAGATAGGCTTTAGAAAGCTACGACTCATGTTATTAGAACGCCAGCATTTTATACGCTCGTGCGTCCCGTAAATAAAAATTTAGACTGCAAAAAAGTAAGCTTTAAAACAAGTAGAAGGTGAGTTTATCTAAATTTATATATTTCTTTCATACGAACACAATGTAAAGCTAAACCAAACCTTCTTTAGTTGGCTACAAGTAATTTAATTTAGTTTCAAGCATTGAGTTGTTTAACTTAAAAATAATTAGTTTTAATATAAGGCTATTCATTTTCAGCTTTAATCGATTAAGGTTTCGACTCAAATAAGGTAATTATTAAAACAAGCGTTTATATCTTTTTTGCGAGCATAATATAATGCTAAGTTAAATCTTTTAGATCGGTTCAAGTAATTTATATTAGTTTTAAGAATATCAAACTCTTTAATTTAAAAATAATATATCACGTTTTACGAGTATCGCTTTCTTGAACTAAGATTTCGCATTTTACTTACAAGTATGTATATCTTTTCTTTGAGGTTATTTTCCTTTAAATTCTAAGAAAATATAATTCTTCTTATGACACAATATTTATTTGCGCATATAGGAAATTACTATATATTTAAGTTGAAACATATATGTTTAAATTAAGTTTAAATTTTGTGTAGGCAATCGACTTGTTGCGCTCTATTTATCACCTAGAGCCATTAGGGCAGGCCTAGTTTTAATTTTCAGCTGTGCAAACATATTTCACAAATAAAAAATGTTGCTGTTTTGCTTTTAATAATTTATGGAAAAGTAACTGGTCACATTAGTTCTTACCTTCGAGATGCTCTTTAGTCCGCTGTACCATTGTAAACGGAAAGCAGCTGATTATCTATGCGTTGTTGCCATACGTACTAAAACGAGTGGAAACTCCGGTTTAGTAAACTTCATCCCATCCGATTGACGTCATCCCTGTTCGTGGTATTGGTTGAAATTAGAGAGTTATTTATTTTAAAGATCATGGTCATCATCCCGACATCAAACGTGTTAGAACAATATGGTTCGTGGATAATGAGATAATTTATTAGAAACAGCATTGTAACAAAGGATTATAATCATATATGTATACGAGAACCACGTGACGCATATACATTTACATATTTATTATAAAATAATAATATGAAAACAGTACTAAATTTATGTGGGTAATGGTTATAAATGGAAATTTTCCCCAAATTTATAACAAAAAGTCGCCTTTTGTCGTAATTCTACAATGATTTTAGAAGAACAACACTGTACCAAAGTGGTAAATGTATCTTTTTATTTATTTTACACACCAAATAAAAGCTTTCAATTACACATATTCGCGCAAACAATGTACAAACATTATTTAACAAAGAACGAGAAAGAGAACAAATGAAAGAAGGTTTGCGGGCGAAAAAGTAAGCATGTGGCGATGTTGAAAAGAACAGAGAAACCGACATCATCACGGGCATAAATACGCTGAATGGAACAGTCCGTGGTATGCAATTGTAACGAAACCGGAGAGTTAGAGTAACTTTCTTTTCATCTTGCAATAAAACCACGCAAATAAAACGTTTAATTGGCCATTTTCAGCCCGAAGCTGAAATCTGCGATATAATAACTTCAATACACAAACGCCAAACAACGGAGCATCGTTGCCGTCATTGTTCGAAAACAAAAGCCGACGCCAGACGCTACTTTGTTTCAACTCTCCTCTGATTGGACCCCGTCTTTTGTTCTATTTACTAACGGATTACTTACGCCTTGAAGCTTTCTTTTCCGGATTCGGCTGTTTATGTGCCTCAACCCTCCACTTCACCCCAACGAAGCTCTTTGCCAATTCTTCTTATATATAGAAAAAGAAGTTCTACGCTTATTGAGCATGAAATGATATCCTGATGTTTTTGTATCTATAAGCTTTTTGCATAGAATACTTACAGCACCTGGTGCTCACGAAAAAATAGAAATCTAAAAAAAAAGAATGAAACGATTTTGGGATATAATGAAAAATCCCATTTACTAAATGACATGTAAATACTAATAATTATTAGTTTAATACTATTAGAAATATACCGCATCTAACCTAAGTGAAGTATTGCAGGCTCAACATTTAAAATTATAGAACACCGAGAAAAGGCACGTGATCTATTTAATGGTATCCATTGCCTTATTCACTACCTATCAACCAGTCAATATAAAGTGGAACTTTCTGTAAATTTTATAGCTGCGGCCAATTTACACGATAGAGCTGATACAAATAAGCCACAGCAGTTTAATACCATGTGGATGAAGCACTCAAGTGTACATCACTTGAGTGCTTAGCATCGATTCATGAAAATCCACATTCAGTAAACAGGAGTCGCGTTTTCAATATTAGTGTTGTAGAAGCCGTGATGTTGAAGATTTTGTAGTTAATAAAACTGTTCGCATGAAATGAAATAATATTGGAATCTGTTGATTTAGTGTGGTGCACAAAATAGAAAATATGAGAATCAAATAAGGATACTACAAACGTAATTATCTACACTGAGAAAAATGTCGATGGGGGATAGTAACACTGTGCAGTACTTGGATTGTACATGTTTTTCATTTTTTACCGAACGATGTAGTAATCACGTGGTGGTTTGTAGTATGGTTGTTGTTTTACAATATTTCATTCAACAAAAGAACTGCAAAAATTTTTGAAACTAATATACCATTGGCTGTGTGATATATAACCTTTCTAAGTAATTGTAAACTCTTTGATATTGACTGATGTTATTATCAATATATTGAAGCGAGATATTATAACAATTCCAAATGCAATGTGAATAATGATCAAATATTTACCAAATTGAAGGGCCCTACACCACTTGTATTTGAATTATATTAAATTTGTTGTAAATTTTGGAGTCAAACATTGGCCTGGCCTTGTCCGTGTCTGGTCTGAATATTTCATATACTGGCCGGACAAGACTTCTTTAAACTGGGACAGAACTGTTGAGCCCGTTAAGTCCGCTCGGCTTGCTGCTAATTTTTTTTAATACAAACTTTTCTTTTGAAGAAACTTAGTAAATATGTAGATATATCTCAGCACTTGTATACTTCTAAACTTAATGATCTGCAAGCTAAGTACATTCACAACTACAAAAATTTTCTTTGGGATTTTAGGTCTTCGGTAAAGAAAACAAGCTTCTTTTCCTTGGATTTATTCTATTTTGCTACGTTTCGTCGATATTCTCAAGTCTATCAATAGTAATTTTATTTCTTATCAATTTACATTTTTTTTTATTTACTTATTTTTTTTACCCCCTTTTCTCATAAATTAAACAAAACAATACTGTATTGTTACCTGTCAGTTTCTTATTTCCATACTGTATTAGTCGTAATCTTCTTTTCCTTTCTCTTACTTTCTTCCATTTTATTTCTGAATTGCTGTTACGTCATTCTTCTTTTTCCTTTTTACAATTTAATTGTTTTTGTAAACTTTTTAATTAATTGAAAAGTTGTATCAATTTACTAAATTAAAAACATGTAATGAATGACATCATAGACGGATACATAAATGAATGCGGACAAATTCCTTTTTATTTGTGCAACTTTTCTTTTCTTGCGTTTTCTTGTTTTTTGTTTTTGCGCATATTTAGAAATTTTAATGTTGTAAAATGCAAGAAGAAACTGATACCGATTTAATTTTGTTACATTATTAAATTGATTAAAATTCTTATTAAGGCCTGATGTAGATAACTAGTTATCCTAACAAATTACTATATATTAGTTAGTTTTTAGTTTATTGCACTTCAAAATCGTATTGTTATTGGAGAACGCTCTATAGGTACCGGTATAATCTCTAGTCTCCACTACTTCACGGTGACATCAGTTCATGGTTCTTGCGGGTTGTCAATGTGTTAAACTCAATATCGAATTGACAGCAATAATATGTTACCATTGTACACTGCTAAAGGACACCATCAAAACATGCACAATATATTTTTAACTAAGAAGAAATTCTTTAAGAACTAACTTAAGAAAATATTTTGTGGGCTATCGTTACATCTGGTAGGTGGCGGATTCACACCCTAACATTGACATCCTTTCTACTAAAAAGCTGTAATTAATTGGCAATTTTTATACAACCCTTCGACGGTATTCGATCAGAGCTAACGGGGTGAAACACGGTAACGGATAGAAATAGAAGATTTATTTGGAAATCCGATATCCATCCGTCGACTTGTAGGCGCTACACGAAGTTAACGGCGAAAAACGGGTGGGCACATAACTTGTACGAACACGTTCTATCACTCCTCGCGCTGCCGTTTTATTTAGCGAGCTAAATTACGATTTTCCTTTAATTCCCGGCATCCTAGCGGCGGCGGCGGCCGATAACAACATGCGGCCAAGGCGTTTCGGGCGGCGAAAGGGAGAAGCATCGTCTCGGCATTAAGTTCTCCTTAGGCCCGAATTAGGTTTCGCCGGAGAGCCGGTGCTAATGTGCGTAGGGGATCAAAGAGGAGGCGGGCGAAGAAGAAGTGTGCGCCTGGGGTTGGAGGAGGTATAAAGGAGCGGGGGCCGTGAAGAAGTCGGACGCACTGCTGTAATCTGGAAAGCGGCGAGAGGGTGCGGCACCCTTAATTACCGCGACATAAACAGTGTTTAAGAGGACTAGAACTACATTAATTCATTAATTAAAAGGCTGTGAACGCGGATTTCTCGGAAACCTGACTAACACACAAACGGAACAGCGATGATGACACGAACTATCACGCTTCGGGATTCGTTTACATTTCTTCCTCTTCCAATATTTAAACAAAACTAATAAATGATTTTGAAACACAAGCTGTTCTATACAGAATAGAATTTTGTGAAAATAATTCCAACAACATTGTAGGTATGATTTCGCATTGAAGGTTTACGTACGCTACGCTAGAGTTAAAGTGTAATTTTAATTCAAACATTCTAATACTTGAGTAAAAGAACGGAATATATTAATATTTAATAATATAAATAAAATAATATAATAATAAATAAAAAAAAAAATAACAAAAATATTTTCTTATTCAATATCATGACGATTCAAACAATTGTATTGCGGCATCACGTTTTATAAAAATGTATCAAATAGTAAGAAAAAACTCAGGAATACATTTACGTTATTGTATCATGTACCTGAATGATTGCATAATGGACAAACCCATGTATTTTTCTAAAATTAAATTAAAAAAGTTTGCAAGTAAGTCATCATTTATTTGTACAGACGATTTCATTATTGAAACCTACCTGAATATATGAACCAAATTTTTCTTGCCGGATGTCGTAACGAAAGATTTCATTCGTTTCCACTGAAAGATCTGGCTATACAATCATTTTCAAACAGTAATGGCATAGATAGTGCACATTCAGCTATCGGTTTCAAAATTCAAAGTTTTTGAGGCGCCCAGGTTTGCAAATCTCATCAGAGCTTTCGATGCTCCATATTGTTTGCCCTTCTCCTCCAAATTTTAGTAAATATTTTGGCAATAATAGTCGGCCACTACCTCTAAATGTCGAAAACTGTTCGAAAAGCATGTATTATTAGTACTTCAATTACTGGTTCTTTCAACGTTTATTGCCAATAACTATAGGAACACCGCATAATTGCACAATTCTGAAAAAAATGCAATTTTATTATAGCAAACGTTGTAAGTTCTGCATCCTATAATATTATTTCACGGATCCCTTATACTTATACTAAAAAATTCTTTTCCTGTAGTTTGGATGAAAAATATTAATAAATCAATTAATATTTCTAATTGAAATGTGTGCTTCATGGATTATTACAGCCGTGAGTGAAAAGATAAAAAGTGGACGTGTTTAACGTTTGAATAATGTGTATATTACAATAGAAAATTATAAGGCGTGTGTAAATTAACATGTGAATTTCATAAATATATATATTTATATATACCAATAAATATGTTTAAAAATGTTAAGAAATTTTGTTTGTATGGTTTTGCTAATTATTAAAAATTGTAATTATACAATGTATTTGAAATATCAATATTATGTGGATTATTAAAATTAATTAATGACCGAAACTCATTGACAAAAAGTTGTTGAGGAGTCATATAAAGAATCGGAGAGCTATTAATTTAATTAATTTAAAATTGACATGATTGATTTTAAGTTGTATAAAATAAAATAAAACAAATTAAAATATTAATTAATATTAGCTAGCAACTCTCGGCTCCTGCTTCCTACTGTGGTAGACTTAAACGGTGTGCGTTCACGTCCCACCAGGATCAAGTGGCAGAATATTCTGATGGCTGCAGTACAATCTGAAGTTGGGGAACAATTAACTATGTTTCACTCTTGACGGTGAGGGGGTGAACAAAGCCACACCATTTGCATACTAAAAAGCTCTTGAAGTTATTACAACTTTTAAAGAATATTTACCCCGTTGTACATCACCACACATAAAAAAGCGAGGCATGAATAGGTAACATTTCTAATAGAACTCGATAGGTGAAATTATTATGCTACAAATAGGAGGAATACCTGCAATTATTACATCACTTTTCGCTAAAAGCAGAAGAAAGGAAAATACTATGTAGTATAAAGTAACGAATTGTTTCAATGTATAACAACTTGCAACACTAAATTTTAATGTGCAATGCGCGTATATCTTGATTCAATTTCAAGAACTCTCTCCATCACCCATTGTCATTCGCCTATTTCTAAATGATTAACTGGGACTGCTGGGAGAGAACATCTCATCCTTTTTTTTCTTTCCTCTCTCATTGATGAACTAATAAGAATTAAACATCAAAAATAAATTATGCCATATATACGAATATTAAGATTGATGAAATTTTTTAGAAGAATTTTTGTGTCTTGTTTATTCCTGTTTCCGCATATTTTGGGTTCCTCGCATGGAGGCACACGCACCGCAGCCCCCACGAACCCGGCGCCTATGCATATATTTTATGATTCTCAAGCCTTTCCCAATTACCATTCAGGCTGCAAATACCCAAATGAATTAATTATTTTTTTCTTTTAATTGCTCTTCTTCTATTTGTACTGAAATTGTCCGCCTAATTTTTCCACGTCGCATATTTAGACGTACGTATCTGAAATGCGGCCGGTGTAACGGAAGCTGACGTTCTGTTTCCAACGAAATTATATCACGAAATCGACATATCTCTATGCGAGTAGGCGTGTAAAAAGCTGCCCAAAACAAAAGAAGAGATACGGAAAAGTGTGATGACGGTTGGCTGTCAAAAAGACCACGTCTCCATTCCCGAGGGAAATATGGTTTTGTCGGAGGTGCAAAGACACGGTTACAGGAGTTGAAATATTAGCCAACTTTTCGTATGGGCGAGCGCAGTCATTTGTTTTATGTAAATACATATCAAAGTTTGTCATTTGTTATTTCGTGCCGTGCTTGCTTGACGCCGTGTGGCTTTGTCATTTTATCGAAAACAAAGGAAAGAAGGATTTATATGCTGCATATATCAAAGTTCGCTCTTTTATTTCGTTTTTACTTTGCCAATTTTTCCGGCGCCCGCTTTTTTCGCGTTGCTGTGTAGTGACGGCAATGTCTCTTCTGCTCTCGCATCGCTCTTATTTGCGTCGAATATTGGATTACGGCGGAAAATTCTTTAAAAATATTTACCACTTCGTAGGTGTTATTTCGAAGTTCCGAATTCCATAATATATCTCGCATAAGTAATACGCGTGGAGATTATACTGAGGCGATGCTTTTATTTTACTGTAGATTTATACTTATCTATAAGAAAAACGATCATGGTAACATAGTCAACTACAGATCAATCACTCAACATTTTTTGTTGGCAAAATATGTATTTGCATAAGTAATGTTAATTTGGTTTGGGGGAAATAGATTCATAGGCGATGATAAAATTCGAAATTATATTATTAATCTATTAGAAGATAAGCAGATACCGATCGGCGTAATTTGCAATTTGAGTCGTGCTTGTGACCGTGTGTAGCGTGATATGCTTACACATAAATCAGAACTCACCGACTTAAAATACAACAAACACATTGATGAAGTAAGCTCATGCATTGCAAGATCGGTTTACAAGCTTAGGCATTTAAAACACCTTCTCGGCTCAGAGTCCTAAGAACAGTTTACATAGCCAACATTGAATCACATTTACAATATGGTATAATAATTTGGGGCTCAAGTAGTGCTATCAATAACATTTCTCTTTGCCAAAAACACGCAATTCGTGCAATAGTGCAATGCTATCTCTGAAACAACTTCATTTATACCTCTATTTAAGAGATTCAGGCTATTATCGGTAATTGTTTTATATATATTTGAAATTTCTTTATTCATTCATGAAATCCAATATACGCTTTATCAAGAAAATAATTCCGCAAATAATTATAATACTTGAAATTTAGATCAGTTATCGATTTACAAGTTTAATTGTTTAGTTGCTAACTTTTCTTCGCAAACTAGTTGTATGTCCTTTAGGTTTTCTCTAGTTTGACGTTGTGCATAACGTACTGTGTACACCACAAAGTAGTTAACACTGATATCTTATTCTAAAAATAATCTAACTACAGACTTATCTGCAAACGGCTAAGGACAAAACGGTAAGCATTTTGTTGTTTAAGAATATCCCATCAAAGTAGGTATGATGGGATATTCTTAAAGTCTCAAAAATAGAAGATGGTCCACAAAAATAGCCAGAATATAGTGTGTAATGTAGACAAAGTTATGATTTTTTCCACTATATATGTAGCCGGTTTTAGTATAGCTTTCCATATTGACTTTTCTTTTTGAAAATCTCCCACCATTTTTGAGCGATACTCAAAAAGAGCAAGCTTTAAATAAAATGCAATTCTGAAATTCTGAGTTAATTTGAATGATTTGCTGCTATTGTCAAGAAGTAATGTTTGATTTTTGTACTTGTGGCCCAGTTAATAAATTTGTTCTTCTTACTCTCGATCTTGCTTTAATTACTATCATTAATGCAAATTTTTCTTTATTTTTTGGTAAATGTAAATGAAAGAAATAGAAAAAAAATGTTTCTTTTGATAACGACTTAAACCCTCCAAAAAACTAACATTAAAATAAATTTTATTAAAATATGCTATTCATTCCCAACCTTATTCACAGTCAGTGCAACATTTTCTAATTCTTCCCTGCAGAAATGAGCTCAAGGGATGGTGCCGCGCGCCTTGATAAATGTTCCTCTTTGATAGTTCCAGAAATGTTTCAACCAGAGGAAAATTGTTGGAAGTGTCCAGCAGTCCCAAATATTATGCTGATAGTACCTAGTGTTTTCGCCATAGAAACTTTTGTGGTCGTACAAAATTGCTTTTTTCAATTTGACCAAAAACTACTATATTTTTGGATGTTTTAAATATTACGTGAAACTTCCATGCAAAACAAAATGCAATTTATATTCGACTATAGCCTCGCTATATACGCAGAATATTGTAAATGGTAGGTATGAAACTCTAATTAGCTCTTACTACATCGGCTATGCGTTTTTTTCATCGACGAAATAATAATTAATTAAGTCTAGGCTCGCACACCACTATACGGCATCGTCATGCGTGTATATCCTCTCTATTTTTTCCAGCGGCCACAGAACGGAACAATGCGCTCTTTGTGTTAATCTGCATTGTGCTCGAAGATAATTAGCATTTTAACTCGTTCGCCGATCTAAAGCCGGAACCCAGAACGTCGGCGCTTCCGACTAAGTTCCATATATATTAAAGTTTAGGTGTTCGTGTGACGAAATGGCGGGACATGATTCCGCAATTAACGCCGAGCCCGACATCGGTCCTCTGTCTCTGTATTTGCCACCGCTAATTAACTGTGCTGGAAGTTGGCTGGTTTTTGTGCCGCGTTCCTTTTCTATTGGCTAAAAGCTACGATGCGCAGATTTTGCAAACGCTACGCGGTTACCCGATGGCTATTTATGCACGTTTGTATGTGTGTTTGTATGTGGGTGTGTACGTTTGGCATGTATGTAAGTACATGGAAGATCAATTCCACGTTTCGCAAGATAACCCCGCACAAAAGTGTTCGTAAACAATATTGCCCAAGCCTTACTATGAAGCATATGGAAAATAGAAAACTTTTCTATTTATATAATCCATGTTGGACGTAAATGGAAAAAAGAGGGTCCAAATCTCACAAAACTCTTTCATATTTATGTTTCTTCTGTTGAAAAATCTTTTTTTTATTTTCAGAGTTTATTACATGTTCTAAAACTCATCGTGAAATTAGAGATTTAATTGTCTGGCAAAGGAAGTAACACTAAAGATGCTTTGTTCCTCATAGTGAAATCAAAGTGAGAGCCTGGGGTGTGAATTTTTAAAGGATATTTTATACCACTTGCAAATAATTGAAGGCTGGCTGAAGTCTACAAAAGCAATAGGGAAAATTGAATCAAAAGTGGGAGGAAAATCAAGAAAAATGAAGGCTTCGTGCTGACAAAGTCAATTAGTCAATTCAGTGCATTCACGTTAATTAGATCAAGAATAGTAAAAATAATACCGTCCTTCTGCGATGCGAATCTTAGAATATTGACAGAATTGCCGCAGCCCAAAAATGTCATTTATACAAATTAGGAGAAATTGAAGATTTGTTATCATTATTATTAAATATCAAAGTTGCTATACAGCGTGTTCCGAAATTCCTGCCACCAATGGTTTCGACGGTAACTCATAACGACATCATCTGCCAAGAGAGTTTCCGTTCCTGTGGACAAATGCAACAAATCCTCGCAGCGTGGTGTTGCTGCTACGAGTAATAAGAAACCTAACAAACCTTGGTCGGGTTCTAGCAGAAGGTAGAGTTCCCAGAACTGCTGCAGCTCAAAAATGGCGTTTACACATATTAGAAGAAATTGACGATTTATTATTAGACATGAAAAATGTTATACAGCGTGTTCCGAAATTCCTATCTAAACATATTTAAAAAAAAGTATTTTTTTTAAATATCAACCTTTGATCTATTCTGCATATTCTAACTCAGAAAATAATGACAAAGTTTACTTGTTCTTAAATTATTAGAAGAAATTGCGAAAAAACCGTAATAGAATTAACAATCTACACTTAATTATCCTTTACGTTACGTAACTCTAGAGTGTTACCATATAGATTTCGTTTCCAAGTAACTTGTATTATTACAAGTGCGCATAACAGATGGCGTCTTCTATTCAAATATCAGTAAGCAATTGAATAAATGTTTACTCGAGAGTGGTTTGTAAAAAAAAGTAATATAAATATTAGGGGCTAAATAGGATTGGTGAAAAACGAATGCAGAATATTATATTATATAAAATAAGTGGGTTGATATGCATTTTTGATGTAATCAAGGGTACCATAAAATTGAAAATACTTTTAGGAAATGAATCTTAATAACATCGCCCACCAATATTTCAAATATATATTTATTAATTACCTTTAGAAATATAACTAATCGGCTATTGGCCTCTGATTTTGGAGCCCTGAAATGAGAACACCGGGCGGCTCTAAATAAAGATGGGGTTCTTGTTTAAAAAGGTTTTGATGGTATCCCGTGATAGAAAATTCTGGAACAAATTATACGTAAACCAAATATTAATTAAACCCATATATATCTGTCAATAATGTCAGTTAGTATTTGTTTATGCTGGTGCATATAAGTTATGTAGCTAACTAATGCAAATGATTAATTTTATAAAAAACTCCAAAGTTGTTTTTATTTTGAAATTAATTTATTGCTGATCTTCTTGTAGCGATGCATTTTCAAAACTTTAAATATAAATTTATTTACTTCAAACGTTACGTAATTTCGGTTATTCTGTGATTTTTTTATTTTATTTAATTATTAAATTTTACTTAATTAAATAATCAATTGAATTAATTTTTTTTATTTAATTACTAATAAGTAAATCACAAAACGATAAATGTCTATACAAAACTGGATTTTATATAGAATATTATTGATTTGCGCTTCTCCACTGGAATACCCTCCAATGTAAAGAAAAGTATAATTAATAATTTTCCCACTACTAAAAACCGATGACATTTTATCGATTTGAATCATTTTGGTGAAAAGTTTCGGCCAAATCAAAAACCATTATCATCCTTTAGAAAAGTTCGAACGTGCTATGGAATACCCGCACATATGCAGACACAAAATATTGACGCTTTTACCGACAACCCCAATAAATCACATTCAACGTTCATGGACAGAGAGAGGGGCGTCAAAAAGGGAGAAGCTATTATCCGCTTTATTAACTCAGGCACTGCCACCGCGAATTTGATGTTATAATGCAGTTATGTGGCACATAAACAGCAACTGAGGCTTTATTGCCCCCTATTAAAGCGACAGGAGCCATCTTGGATATATTCGCATTTAATAACGTAACGTACATAGATATATATTCGGAACCGCGTTCCGCACTGCCTCAGCCTCGCACCCCGTACGCTATTTAAATACATAGTTACACTGCTATAGAAATAGTTGGTGTTACACTCGTAGTTAGCTAGACCTCTTGTATATGCGATCTTGTAGCTATATTATAAAACTTAGCAACGTCGAGATTTTCATTTTACGCTTGAGTTGCTTGTATGGAGTTAATATGACGTGACAGCGTACTTTTAATATTAAACCTGACACGCTATTGTCTGATATTACTCTTCAGACGATCTCATTTAAATTGGTTATGATATGCCTAGAGTAGCTATTGTTCCCTGAAATTTTCATTGAGCTGTTTAAATAAAATTTGATATGTTTAACAGTTAAACATGAAACCTAGAGAATCTACATTCATAAGAAAATTGTACTATTTAAGGGCAGTACGTTAAAAAGACACATCGATTTTGTTTGTTATTTTCATGACGTAATAAAGAAGTGAAGTAATGTAACAAAGTTGCGCTTCCACTAAACTCCAAATACTCTACAGCACAAAGAAGTACTCCGGCCGCTGTAATAGCTAATATAACCGCTATGTCGCTATACATATAAAATGAATTAATACAAAATATCTAGAAAAACGCATGACATCATACATGCGATTCATTTGCATCTCGTAGTTTAACAGGTGATAAACTTTATGTCGACCGTATTTCAGCTTTCAGACCGTTGTAAAGGAAGCAGATCAAATACGAAAAGGATTTCCTAAATTGTTCTCGGATCCAAGGAGTGTACATCGATCCTAAGTCGAATTATTGAACAAGTATATATATATAGTAGGCTTATCCGGTAGAATTTTGTTATTGCATAGCTTAATTTAGTTTTCTTATCAAATGTATGCCTGTTGGAATACAAATATTTAAGGATAGCGTATGATCGTGAACATCACTTTGGAAATATGTTTACTGAATTTAGGAGAACTATCAGTAACAACCCTCAATTTTTTTACTTTATTCCTATGTTCAACATTTCCAATATAACTTTTTAAGTTATTAATATACAAAGAATTAGCAACATTTATTTGGATTTAGCAACAAGTTATGCTTTTGCGTTAATTTCACTTCATATGTGTAAGAGGCGAAATATAACTGAGTGTCATTGGTATAACAATGGTAACAGCAATGCTGTATTGCACTGCATATATGTAGGAAGTATACGTATTGAATAGTAACGAACCCAGTATGGACCCCTATGGCACACCCGTTAGAGGAGGAAGTCCCATCCTGACAGTTCACAGACTACTTACGGTCGGTACGATAACAGCTCAACATATGTCATGCGTTCCGTCCAAAGCCTAAGTAATGCAGGAGTGAAAGCAATATTTCGTAAGCAACAACATCACGTTACTCAGATCCATTGCGTGGTATTTCCAAAACTTTAGAATACATTCCGCAGCAACTCACTGACATTAACCAACGTCCTATATATTTTTAAGCAACATTGCAGGGAAGTTACGATATCCCCAAATTGGACAAATATCAAAAACGTATGTAATGCTTCGTTTATAACTTCAAAAGTTCCATTTAGTAATGAGCGATTTAAAAACATCCAGTAACAGTATCCAATTTAAAAAATAGAAAGACGTAAACTATAAATCGGAAAGGAAGTAAACATTGGCTTTATTTTTATTAATAATATAATGTAATGTTAAAAATAATGTTAATCTATAATTAGCGCTATTCAGTCACATGCATTCCGGTACTCACAAGAGAACACAGGTAAGTATATTTCACCGACTCAAATGGAACTTTGCGGGTGTGTTGAGCAATGTAATGTAAGAACAGCAGTAACTTTCTTAGCTGCCCAATCTCACACTAGCTGCGTGCAAAGCATCCTAAGCTCAACATAACGCTTTGCTGTTTGATACGATAACTCAAAAACTATAAGAGATATAAAAAAAAAGTTGAAATAAGATTTAAACTGCTTTACATGGTTTTAATGATGGCTTAAATATTTTCCCTATAACAAATATTTGTTTAGGAAAACAACCTCGCACCGCCTTACAGGATTTTCAAAAAGTGGTGGCCATTTCTATACGATACAGATTTAAACGGACTGAAGACAACTGATTAAAAATTGTAACTGAATAACACCGTTTCTTTGGTATAGAATTATATCGTAATCCATAAGTAGTACTTCGTTTGTAAATGTTTATTATATTATTATACCAATGAAGTTGTCTTCAGCCCCAAGATGTGTTTCTTGCACCTGCGCTCCAAGCACTACTCCACTCCACCACTCCAAACATGTCAAACAGAGACACTTCCCAGTGTATCGCCACAATATACAGTTAGTCACAGTGAAAATCGTCCACTTACTATTGCAGGTTAATTTGTTGTAAAATCTAACTTAATTAATTTCATATTAATATGTGTCGTATATCATTTTATAAAATAACCTATATGTTACATAAAAATGCAGAAATATAAAAAGTTTTATTCGTATAACATACAAGAAGAACATCCATTAGAAATAAGTGCAGTATTGACGATCACAGTGAAAATCGTCCGGTTCAAAATAACACACAAATAAACAAATAAACATTATTATTTTTTAATTATCTTTATAACTTAAGAATCAATATTTAGTAGGCCATCCATTGTTATTTTTGAGTTATTATTTATTTGAAATTGTGTGCTTTTTCAGCCTAAATTTTAATTCTTGCCATAGGTGCTCTATTACATTCAAGTCCGGCAATTGTGGTGGAGTTTGAAGAACTTTTGGACTTGTACTTAGGATCATTACCCTGATAAAAAATAAATGTGTCCAAAATACCTAGTTTTTCTGCACTTTGTGTGACATTTTTCTTTAATATGTCTAAATATTCCCATGGTGCCTTCGATAAAATGAATATTACCGACACCTGCAGCCGACATGCAACCCCATAACATTAGCGATCCTTCTGCGTGCTTTATGGTTGATGTCAAATTCTTTGGTTTTAACTGTTCATTCGATTTACTCCACACATTTGCTCGCCCTTCCGATCCAAACAAATTTATTTTTGTTTCATCTGTATATAAAACTTTTTTCCAGAATGAGATATCCTTTCCAATATACTGGTCCGCCAATTCGACTCTTATTTTCCTATTTTTGTCGCTGATGTACGGCTTCTTTCTAGCGATACGTCCACGCGATTCATTTTTTCGCAACACTCTTCTAATATTTTTGGGATGAACTTTCTTCCCCAAGTATTGTTCTACTTCCAT
This sequence comes from Oryctes borbonicus, assembly GCA_902654985.2. Classification (NCBI taxonomy): domain Eukaryota; kingdom Metazoa; phylum Arthropoda; class Insecta; order Coleoptera; family Scarabaeidae; genus Oryctes; species Oryctes borbonicus. Next base: position 1,330,391 of record LR736858.1, on the reverse strand, counting down.
CGCTAGTTTTGGTGCGCTTTTTTTCGGTTCCTTGTTTATTTCTTTTAAAATCCATCGTTCATCCCCTTCGGTAAGAATTTTTTTCGAAAAGGTTCTGCGTTTGTTGGATATTCTCATCAGTCCATCTTTTTATTATATGCTGAACTGTTCTACGGCTTTTGCGATTTCCCATCTTTCTGCAGTTTCACTATCAAACATCGAATATCACCTTTTTCTCGATTCCATTACCTAAATATTTTCGAAATATCTAAATATGCAGGAAAATATAATCGTATAAGAGTACACTGTTGTAGTAACTGATGTCTTTTTTTGCAACTGGACGAATTTGACTGTGAGCGGTTATACGGTACTTTCCTTGAATACGTGGTTTTTGTCAACTTAGTATTAACTCAAACTACAATGTTTTTATTTATTTGTGTAGTGTATGTGCTGTGCTACAAAATTAGAAAACATAGTTTATCACCATTGGTCCTGTAATGAAGAATAGCAGAAAATGTGTGTTAGATACTAGAACACACGATTTTCGCTGTGACTAACTGTATGTAGCCTCTATATTTTTGTAGTATACAACTATTTATTATAGGGAAAATACTCCGCCGTCGTTAAGAACATGTAAAACAGTTTAAATCTTGTCTTAAGTTTCTTTTTTGATATCTGTTTCTGTATAAATTACTACTTTTCAATTAAGTAAAGGTATTAATCAGTGTTTGTACTTTAAATTGTACCCGCAACTGTACTTCTTTGTGCCCTAAATCTTATCCGTACTGTATTCTATTGTTCATCATTTTTGTTACAATTGTACATAGAAGTTTTTTTATAGATTATGGTAGACAACAATACAGCCCTCCTTATCACTAATTGTAGTACTTATTTGCCAGCGAATACAACAATCAGATCGAATTACCTCAGAATCATGTATTGATCTCGTTAGATGTGGTATGGTTGTTTACTAATATCCCGCTGAAATTGCTTGTTTCTAACAATGTCCAGAATAAACAACTATACAGGGTTACCAAAAGATTCTCTTGAAACTAATAACATTTGTATTTAATAATTCATGTTTTGTCTTCAATAACGAATTCTATTATACCGATGGGTACTCCCACCAGTTCCATATTAGCCAGAATTGTTGTGGACAATTTATTAGATGATGTAATGTTTCACCTCCCTTTACAATTGCCATTCGTTTATAATTTGTGCTGCCCCAAGATCATGACATGATAGATTTTACCTTAAGTTCTTTTAATGCTTACAACCCTCATCTTCGGTTCACAGTTGAAATGGAGATTAATAATAGTATTTCATTTTTAGATACTAAAGTCATTTGATCAGTTAACCACGAAATAATGTTAAATTGGTTTCAAAACCCAACTGCATCAGGTAGTTTTTCAGAGAAGAACAATTTTTATAAGAAATGTTAAAGAAATTGGTTGGTGTCTTCGCCAATAATAGTTACCTTAAACCCTTAAACATAAACGGTTGCCTTACGTCAATAGTTCAACCTTACAAGTTGTTCAATTATTTAAACCATTTACGCATACAAAAATCGCGAAAATAATTCATTGCAATAATGAATAATAATGATAGCAAGGACTGTGGCGTAGAAGGTTGCCGATACTTGTGTGTTGTTTACCATAATTCATTGCAAATTAAAAACAAAGAGTTCCTCTTTTATTAAGGAATAACTCTATTTACAAAATTCCATGCTTGACAGACCTACCCATGGTTGAAACGCCGAGCTAGCCAGCACAGGAGCGTCTGATTTGATGGTAAAAGAGCTTGCGTGTTGGCTAACCATTGCCTAAAAACTGCCCATTTGTTTGACCTTGACAGTGTTAGTATTTTGAACATGATTGAATGATTATAAAAGTCTTCTTCTCCTGGCAATGTTTTACATTAATGCAACAACAAATACAGTGCATTTTAAGACAGATACGGATCAATTATGTAATATTTATTTTAATATTTTGAAATCTTATAAATAGTCATTTTCATGAGGTAACCCGAAATGTATCATCATCTATGGTATATCTTTCAAAATCAGTTGCATTGTTTTACAGTTTAGACCTACATTGTCATCTTGGATATCATTACAATGTAATGATTTGTAAATTGTAATATCTCATTTATTGTAGTTGTTTTTTTATAATACTCAATTATTGCTGGCAACGCCTTCCACACTTATCTGTAACTAGTTAATGTTTTAAGGTTAATTTTATCGTTTGACTCCAGCAACTCCTGATGAAGTTCACAATAAATGAACGAAATATTGAATATTAGAAAAATTGAGTTTTAATAAAACCATCCAGAAACAGACCGTATAACTGATTATTCAAAATTCAAAATGACATGTTACTACATAAAATGGAGCAAAACATGCAAATATAGAAGAGGAGAGAATTGTGTTTCTTTTAAGCACAAAATTTAGCCTCTTCTAGATTCGCTCTCATTCTAGTTATCAGAAAAGGCCAAATACGATACTAATTGTGGTATTAACCATCCTCATAACAACTAATCAAAACTTAATCAATATCGGACATGAGCGTATTTTGACGCGAATTAAGAGATACTTATCTTCAGGTTTCATAGCGGAAAGGGTCCGTCCACATCATTTCGCCTCGTTCAGCTGCACGAAAGACAACTTCGGTGATCGATTAATTGGCAAGTTTGAGAGTGGAGATGCGGTCTTAATCAATTACCTTTGATTGAACCCAATTGATTCGGGTCTCAATCTAGCGCGGCGGTCGGAGACTTCGTTCGATGAGCTACAGCGTCTTGTAGATGCCGACGGTAAATGTGTAACTTACGCCAGTATGCACACGATAAGCATCGGTTAATCGACTAATTAGAGAAGCACGTTGCAGGTTTCGAATGAGGAAGGAGAACTTTCCTGTTTGACGGCTTTGGATGCGTAGATATGACATAGATGTTTTAATTTGGATATTTTAATTTGGATTTCGTCCAAATAGAAATTAATTTTAAATAATTAAAAGAAGAATTTAAACTTCACGGGATGGAAATTGTATAATAAGTTGCTTACTAACATCAAACAACTTAACAATTTTAAAATTTTCCAAAATCTGATAAAGCGTTATCTTTTAAACATTAATTGCTATTTTATTAATGATTACTTTAATGTAACCATGTAATTTCTTGGGAATTGTAATTTTTGAATTTTTGAATTTTTGGGATGGTTAGGGACCTTTAATAATGAAAAAATATGCGAAAAAGTGAATTTTACGATGGCATCTTTTTTTTAAATTTTATGTATTATATCTGAATATATTTTCTGAAGATACGCAATTACATTATATTACATTCCCATAATATCACATTGCTAGTTAGCATATAGCCCGACCAATAAAAGACAAACGTGCTATTACTACACCCTGTATAGAGTCCCTTCATCAATATTCTTGAATTGTAAATTCAGCGTTGATCTGTGATTGTTTTCAAGTAATTTCGTTTGATATACGAATTGTAAGATTTCAAAATTTTGCTCTCAATGTAATTGTGAATATGCAGTGCCTTTTGAAAAGCACCTGTAAGTGCTTGTAAGAACTTTCGAATGAATGAGAAGATAAATTGGTGTTATAAACAAATAGGTATCTTCCATCAAAAAGGAAAAATTGGAAGATGCAGCTTTAAAAACTGTGCCAAAAATAAGACGACTAGAAAGGACACTCTTAAATTAATAAGAATCTCAGAATTTAAGAGCAAACAAATTTTTGATAAAAAAAATAATTTACATTATCCTTGAGGTTATGTAACATTTTTCAAATTATATTAAAAAAATATATCGTTATGATATTGTTTATCTAGGTTGGAAAGTGTTCCAAGTTGACGTATTTAAATTTTTAGATCTTTTTAATTGAGAGTCGAAGCAGTGTCAATGACCTCTTCCTTCCAATTTTCCCCAGATCGAGTTTTTATTCTCACCTTACACATATAGTAAGATAGGTTTCGTAAAAAAATGAGTCCATTAAGCAGCTTGTGCTGCGAGAAATCAAAATTACTAACGTAGAACTTTATATGAAAGTTTCATTAATCGATTCGTATTCAGACAAGCGTACTGTTGTTCGTAAGTAACTCTTATGATAACGACCATAACTTGCATCTGATACGATCGTATCACCTGTCCACATCGTCACTTGGTATCACAATGCACTTTAACAGATTTTTATACATCAACGATGTCATTTGACTTAATTGATATAGTAATCTATGCATGGAGATTATAAAAATAATTCAAAGAAAACAAAGGAAACCTTTCGATAACGACAAATTTTCCAAAATTTCTCGAGAAAAATCATTTGGACTCTCTAACCAACAAAAAAAATTGCCTCTCGCAGATTTAGGATCACTACGGGAGGGATTTGGACTTCAACATCAGAATTGGATTTCCCGTACAGAAAATTAATAATTCGACCAATATAAACATACAATTAAGTCAATTTCTAAACTTCAAATTTAATATCCTATTCAAAATTCATCTATCGGTTATGGGGGTGTAGTCCTAAATCAGGTAATTCAGCGGCTACAAGAATATTGTTTTTATATTAGGTTACCATTTCAGTCTCTCCAGCTTCAGCTAAATCTGATTTTTTGTTCTTTGCTAGTGTACCCTTGTTAGTATTGGTGCTCTCAGTAGTTTACGTGTTTACATTTGTTGTATGTTTATAATTCACAGTAGTTAGCTGTTTATGATTTCTTACAATGGATTTTCACAAATTAAATAGATAATGAAGTAAATGGAAAAAAGATGGTCTGAATCTCATAAAACTCCTTAACAAATAGCTACCGGTTTCCAGTTTTGTAGAGCTCATCCTCGAGTTAAAAATCATCCAATTAATAAAATTACAAAATATCTAAATTTCTAGCAAACTCCGTATATCAATCTTTTATGTATGCACATCCATATTTACATATTTATAGAATAATCCGAGTTGAATAGCATCTGCTGTTCGTCTTTATCACCCAATTTTAGGTTTTCGTTTTAAAATACAATTTCGAGTTTTAACGAGCATTAGAGAAACTAGTCAGCCGCGAAGATCGGAAACCATCATCATCCATTGTTTCTGAATAAATATTACAATTATTATTCTGCTAGAAATAAGCTTGCCGTACACACGACATCGGTTCGGATTTTCAATGACATATCATAATCATCTGTATCGTTTACAACCACCGGCAGATGTCTCGGCCGAAACACAAAGATACATATTTATATTACGAATTTTCCGGCCGAAAGACACGTCAGGATGTGTTTAGCATCCGAAGAACGGCGTACCGGTAACAAAAGAAGACCGAAAACAAAACGCTATCGACGGTACAGAACAGTGGCTGCTTAATCAGCCATTGCTCTCTCCTTTTTATGTCGGTAAATTTTCGATCTGCAACCGTTTATTTCGCTTAAATAAGCAAAAATTACGAGAAATCCTATACGCTTTAGGGAAGAGTCTACTTTTCCGAATAATATTTATAATCCCCTGGGAATATTTACGATTGGTGGACAGTGTAATGATTCCATGTTGGTTTATGTGTAACTAGACAGTAGAAGGAAATGGTTAAATAGGGAATGATTATGGAGATTACTGCGGATGGGTAACCTTCAATAGTTTTAGTAAATCCTTGGCGTCGATAGTTTCAGGTCGTCTGGTGGTAGTTCCTCTGGAAAATTGCTTGATAATCTGAGGATATTTGTTTTGTAATTATGGTACACTTAACTTTTCATTGCCTACGTAATGCTTTCCTTTGATTTTGAATTTGCAGGCGTTTCAACTAATATCAACATGTAAACATCATATGTTCAGAACTAAATTATTCATCGTTTTATTTTTTTTCTAGATTATGTATTGTTATATAAACTGAAAAAGTCAAATCAGCTACCTGATAGATGTTAAATCGTCAAGTTCGTTGTAGTAGCGAACTAATGTTTAGTTATAGTTTACAAACGAAACATTTATTAAATCGTAATCAATATAGTTTTCGTGGGGCAGATCTACGAAAACCTTATCGATATCATCACATCCGTCACTGACGAGCTTGTGGTGGGAAACGTGATAATGGGCTGCTTTTTAGACTTAAAATGATTCGATTGTGTATCTCATAGTATACTACTGGACAAATTAACGGATTATGGCATTAGCTGACATGCGATGGGATTTGTTGAATGTTTTGAAAAAAATCGATATCAACGTGCCAACAATGCATATCAAAATTCATCGTTGTTACTGATTAAACATAGAGTTCCTCGGGGTTCAAAATTATATTAGGGCTTTCAACTTTATATATATATATATATATAAATGATGTTAATGAACATATTACATTTAAAAATATTGAATATGTCAATGACACCATTATATTGATAAGCCATGAAAAATTAGGATTAAGTGAAATATATGATGAAGGTTTTGCACAATAGAAGAAAACTTTAGTATTGCAAAAGAGAGCAGTTAGAATAGTTACTGGTTCTAAACGTTACGATTCTTGTAAGCTTCTGTTCAACAAGCACGGAATTTTAACTTGCACTAATTAATGTGTCTTTGAATGTTGCAATGAAAATGTAAAATGGTCAATCACTATATAATATTTGATATAAAGAATTTTCTCGCCCACGCTTTAAACAATAAATATGAATTCTTTTAGATATCTTTCAATGAAACCTTTAAATATTTTTCTTAATACGTGGAAAGAACTTAATGCATATCTTAAAACAAATCCGTTTTACGAAGTACAGAAGTTTAGTGATAGCATTAAATTTATGGTTTTCGGAACTTGAGAGTCCTGGAATTCGGGAGTGCCTCTAAAACACTCTTTCGGCAATTTAGAATCGATTTGAAGAGAAAAATGGAAGAGGCATTACAGCTAGAAATTAGCAAATCACATCTGCAAAAGATCTTTAAAGACAACAAAATTATGACCGTCAACCTGCAATTTAGATAAACTTTGAAAGTGGATTTTTGCTAGTCGGAATTCAAATTTCTGTTAATAGAGAAAAAAAATAAAGTGATAGTATTTTCACGACGTATGTACGTTTTCCACAAATGGCACTGTAGCTTCGGAGACTGCAGGTACTGGAGTGAAATACACACTACTCCTACTCGAAGTTAACATTATAAAAAGGTAAATGTATGGTGTGCTGTTGCATACCACGGTATAATCGAACCATATTTTTAGATTAAAATTTAAACCGAGTCACTTACTTGGAAATTTTATAACATTTCCGTAGTGATAAATTTGACGATCTACCATTGATTTATGCAAACTTTGCACATTTCTAACATGTTGGCTGTCCGGCTTATCATTGGCTGCCACGATGACCTCAAGAAGAAGAAAACGTATCCAGTTCTTCTGAGAACCAACGCCGAACGCGGGTTGAACATCAAGAGAACAGAACATATACATACACATATATACATACATATATATACATACATATATATGGTGTATGTATGCAATTGTTAATTGTCACGCAAGAATAAATATGTTATTATTACAGTAAATACTTCCAGTATCTTTATTGAACAATGCAGAAATGCTAAACTGATTGAGCTAATCTGACCAAAATATTCTTTTATTTGAACAAATAGTTTGGGCGTGCAAGGGATGTTAAATATTATGAACTAAGAGGGCATTTTAGGAAAAAATTATTTCGTTCTTTAGTTCAACCCAAATGTGCGTAGGTAAGCAAGAAAAAGCTACGCGGGCCTCTCCAGGCACAAGTATTAACCAATTACGACGGGCATTTTTACATTAGCTTCTTAAGGTCTATATGGGTATCATTATTTATGTATCATTTTTCAATGAATATGTGAGGATGGATCAAAGATAAACCGACTATGATTTCTAATTATTTATTTAGACAAATAGAGAGCATTTTGTTTTTCTAAGTAGTCTCCTCCTTTTTCCATGATTTTTTTTTCTAACGATTCGGAAGTGTCTTAATTCCATTTTCATCAAAACAACGTGGACGTATCTCTAGCTAATTGTAGACAAACTGCTCAACTGCTTATCATTGACGCTACGCTAACTCTTCCTGGTAACGTTGGGGAACAATCTAGAACATGTCCTGGGATGGCGTTGATACCTCTTACTATGCTTTGCTCCACGAAGTTTTTTGGACTCATGATTAAATTGGAATGCGTATTAGTTTACGAGAAACTTAGCGGTCTGTTGTGCAGTCGAACATGGCACCACCTTTTTACAAAGGGCGTGAAAGGTATCACGCCACATCCCACAATTGTTGAAAGTTTTATTATTCTTACAGACGTTTGCTAGTTACGAGAAGGAAAAGTCGGCTTATCTTTGATCCACCCTCATATATCGCAGATGTCTTATGCTTGAAGTCAATGAAATGAAAGAAAGTTTTAAAACAATTATTACATTTTATCCGACTATACTTTAAATATTACGTATTTTTACATAGGTATTCTATGTGGTATTCTGCCAACTTTCTGCTAATAGTTCTTTTTAGTTCTCGTAGTTGTCATTTTAGCATAGTCACCTCTAAAATATAGATATTAGTAAAGTGATGTTATACGTCCAGAATTAGAGAGGAAAATATAAAATCCTCTAGCCCTTAATAGACCAGAGAGACACTTACACATGTAACACCAGGGACTAGAGAAGAAAGGGCGAGAAAAAAAAGATTAAGGGAAAGAAGGAGGTGTCAACGTCTTAAGCGAGATCATGTAGGTAGAGAACAACCAGGACAAAAGGAGATCACCCAATAGTCAAAAAAGAAAAGAAAAAGGTATTGTAAGACTAATAAAAGATTAAGTGAAAGAACAACGAAACAATGTTCTAAAGTGTCAATCCTTTGGATACCTTTTCCGTTCTACATTTGTTACAATAAAAAAAATAGAAAAGCTCCTTTCTCAGTATATGTGCTTTGTTTATTCCAAAAATGATAGGCCAAAGCGATTCTCTTGTAATATTTTTGTTTTTACAAAAGTAATTAAAAGTGTAAGAATTGGAAAGAAACACCCATGTCCAACGCTGTTCACCGTAACTGTTCGTTTTGATATTGCATTAGTACTACGCACTATGTGTGGTGTTTCCTAAAGGATCCCTACAACTTACTTGTACATCATTATTCCCAGGTCTTCCTAATAGCGGGAGGTTAATTACAGACCCTACTTTTATAAATTTGCTAATTTGTAAATTACAATACGTGTTCATTTTCCTGTGTAATTTGTACCACATTCATAATAACATTACTACAATCTTAACGTATCCTTGTTTTAGGGCCCATTTCTTTCTAAGTTCAAATCCGGTAAGATTAATTTTACTTTGAGAATAAATTACCAAATTATAGTCACTTTGTTTTTGCATTTGTGGCAGTAGTAAAACAGTAAAATCCCATTGTTGTGAAACTCTACAAAAACTTACTTAAAGTATAGCCCCTACTTTATTACGACCTCATATAATTTTTGTTTAACTTGTTTACTTATTTACCGGGAAATCGAAATATTACATTTGCATGTAACAAATGAGAACCTGGTTCCCACAGAGGTGGGAATGACACCGTTTACGTGTTATTACATATTCAGCACGAAAGTGTGAAAGGTGGAATCCTACGCACGTGACCCAAAATTACGATTCCGGTTATTATGAATCGTCGGAAGTTTCGGCAAATAAATACGGGTAACCAAAATCCAACAGGTAAAAAACGACATTATAATTACTAATGTCAGGAAAACAAATTGAATACGGCGACCGTCATTATTCAGTTAGTTATCCCTTTTTATGCCGGCTGCCTGGGCGTACGTTCGGGCGTATGGTCGTCGCGATGATTTCTTCGGGGAAATTACGAGTTCTGATTAACCGTGGACGCAATTTGAATATCTGAACGGCGGCAAGCGCGGCTGGGGAGTTTAAGTTTTAACGCCTGGTTTATTCGACGTTTAGACAGACCTATTATGGAAATGACTTTGTTTGACACCAACGTTGTCAAGTTGGACGAAAAGAAAACAGCTGTATACGCTGGTATAGGTATGATGTGATTACAAAGTGTCGAGTAGTTCTTTATAAATCTCATTAATTTTATTTTTTCTTTTCCGTTACTTTTTGCACTTTTCTAAAAATGTTGCATATTATTTTTTATATTAAGCATGTCCGTATAAAACATCCCAAACTGGCGTGGAAGAAATAACCAAAGAATGCTGCTAATATACAGCCACTTATGCTATTGGTGGATCACTCACGGCAAAAGCAATATAAGGAGAGGAAACGCTAACCAACAGACACGTTGCTGCCTACCCAGCGTCACCAACATTGTTCCGAGTTACCTAACATCACTGTTTGTCTCTCGACTTACATCACCATCCTTCGAGAACGACGAGCGTACATCTCTTTTAGTGTTAAGAGATACACGCTAGACTCCAAGCATATGTGTCTCTTAGCACTAATTTACTATAGTACTTCAAATAACCATGATGCAGTTCGGTGTCTTTTGCAACAGCCAACCCAAGACCAAATTGCGATTACGTGCATAGCAAAATAAAATGAGAAAGTGCTCAAAAAATTACTGTAATTGTAATAAATAAGCTCGTACTCTAAAAGACAAAATCTATACGTGTGGGAGCTCCCACCTTAACTTTAAGGTTTATGAATTTGGAGATTTTATTAAATAAGTCGTCATTTCCAAAAATCTATTTCTGAAAATTAATTTCTCAAAGTATTTGCAAAATTTGTTTTATTCACCCACAACCCCTTACTAACATTTACAATACATTCTATAGGGGAGGCTAATAGCCCAGGATATATCAGAGAGGACTACGCAAACGGCGCAACCTTTCTGAAAAGAGTCGTTGACCGACTCCGGCTATTCCGGTCCCCATTCGAGTTCCCGATGTGCCGAAGGTAGTAAAAGGCATCGGCAACGGTCTCTTATTAACAGTAACTACCCTTCGGAAAATGGAAGAGATTACGTGAGAAAAGTGAGGATATAAAGGGATCGCCCGGGGACAAGGAAATCTATGCGCGCTAGTGTGCACGATTTTCCTATTTAATCATCCCCGACGAAATGTTGTGTATTATGTTGTGAGGACCAGGCCGTATACGTATGTTATATATTGCGAACGCTGTGAGCTAGATATACCGTTTGGTTTGTCTTAATTGCCAATTATATAAGTTGCTTTCGAGATCATTATAACAATTTATCAGGATAATGTACACATATGTTCGTACGCAGAGATTTCGTATTATAGTTGTCCTTGCTGTTCAAACAATGAAACCTAAATTCGAATAGGCGGTTTGAGATATTCGATGTACTTACTTAACAAGGAGCTCAATTTATTTATTGCAAGTTATACGGTCTAATTCATTTTCTGCCTTCACCACGGGGACCTCGCTTATTTTTAGAGATAGATGGTAGGTTTAAATTTGAAAAAGTTGCTAAATTTTGTGGTAGTTATGAACCCGAAAAGAAAATGGACATGTGACAAATGACGTTCGAGATTAAAAGAAAAAACGAAAAAAGCTCTCTTAATTTATAGCTTAAGAAACGACCTGAGGTGTAAATTGGAAAACGAAACAATTTTGAAAAGAATAAATAAATTCTGAAATGTAAAGAGATAAGAGTTTTATTTATACAAACAATACATCCAGAAAATATTAGATGGAGAAGACATCGAAATTAAGTGCTTAGAGTACTTGTTGATAATCCAAGACTAAGTTTTCGCAGAGTATGTAAGCAATTGCAAGTGCCTAGATCTATCGTGCTACGTGTTTTACAACTTATTCAGCAAAAACATTTGAATGTTTGTCAATGACTGTTGCATTCAGTAGTAGTATATCCACAGATTTTACCGAAGATATTATGGACCGACAAGAAACTTTTACCAAATCCGGAATAGTTAATTACTACAATTTGCATGTGTGGTTACAAGAAAATTCACACGCAGTTCGCCTTCGATCATTCCAACAGAAATTGGAGCATCATATATGGTTACGTTTCCAGTTCTTGTTTTTTGCCAAGAAGATCAAATGGAGAATCGTTGCAGGAATTTCTGGAAAAATTGCTGGAAGACGAGCGCGCTTGGATCGCGAATGGATGGGTTTAACTTTTCCTGAGCGGCGAATAGACCGCTTCAGTGATAACGATGCATAGGAAGAGGTTGGCTACCAAGATTGACAGGTCTAACTGCTTGAGGCTCTTTGAAAGTCAAAGTGTATGCCACTCCCACCACAAACAGGGCAGAATTCAATAAGCTTGCCTGGAAATGAGGGAAAATCTGCTTCAAGTGTCAACCGCTGATGATTCTTTAATTGAAAGTTTGACGGATCTCATTTTGAGCAATTGCTTCAATAATCTAAATAAATTAATTTCCCAAATTGTAGATTATTGTTGTAAAATAACATTGTTAGTGGTGTAGAAATTATTTAAAGAAAAAGGGACACTAGGCTCACATCTCCGTCACTGAATCAAATAACTTATCATTGCTAATATTAAACTGTAAAGCTCATTTAGCATTGATACTGTGAAAAATTTCAAATTATTGTTGTTAGCCACTTCTTAAATATTTAAAGAACATAATTTTTTTTCGAAAATATTCAGTTCCCTACATTTTGGAAACTAAAGCTCTAATGCCATAAGTTCATTAGAACTTTCATGTCTAAACTACTTGAGAAATGGCTAGTGACATTTTCACAGATAAAATATTGGCCGGCCTGTATATAGTCGATGAGTTATTGAATACTTTTGTTTTTTTTGTGTTACAACACACACTCTATGCTTGTCAAGTTGCAGTAGCCCAGGCTAGCATGCAATGTTAGTAAATGTCTCAATAGCTACTAAACCGTTTCATATGGCGACCCCTTTAAATTGTGTTTGGTTCTAAAGTATACAAATTATGAAGTTATAAAATGAACGTTGAATATGGTTATTGGTGAACGTGAGTATGGTCAATTAATTTTATTTATTATTTGCACAAGTTGCATATAATAATTATTTATAACCCACAATTAGATAAATTTACCATTTTAGTTAACATTGAGCACTTTTGGACATGTATTAGTGCGTACGCGTTTGTGTTCGTTCTATGGTTGCTACTTTCGCGTAATAGAACATTCAAAATAATTCGTCGACAACGAAATTATCATGATTTACGCGTGTACGTATTCAGGGAAATCACCCATTATATTCGAACAATTAAATACTATATCGTTAAAACATGGATGCTCTTTACTGTCGAACGTATCGCGTAATTTGTAATTATCGGCGCAAAATAACTGTCTGACAATAAGCGCAATTACGAATATTATAATAATAAAACAATAAATTATATCGGTAAATTCGTTCAACGTTATATATAAGCCGGTTTGTGCAATTGTTATATAACTGTGTGCGTTATTGTTGCTATTGAAAAATTGAATGCTTACTTTAATGAACCCATCAGAGCAATGTAACTAAACAGAATGCTCCCATGTTCATCTAAACGTTTTGCAAAAACACAATAGCTACTATAAATTACCGATTGGCCTATTAACAATGTAGTAATAATTTATTGTGTACATTTGTATTTGAAATAAAAGCATTAGGTACGAATAAGTAACCTTTTTGTTTTGAAGTTGAATTTAGGTTTCTAAGTACTATGAGGGGAGTTCGATAAATACCTGGCTTTGGTAAGAAAAACATATTTTTATATGTAAAATTCATTTTATTTTTCAACAGTCTTCTTTGAAGTCCCATTTAAAAATAAGCGCTTGTTTCTGTAACCACTTCATCATTTGAACTAAATCTGCTTCTGCCGAGACATTTTTTCATAATCGGAAATAAGATAATAGCTGGGGCTAAATCATGGAACTTTGCCATGGCGACGACACAGGTGTGCACACGTGCATTGTGTTGATAAAACAGAATTCTTTTCTTTACCAACTGCGGATGTTTCTTTCACAGTATTATTGAAACGATCTAATAAGTTGAGAGAATCCCCACAGTTGCACTTTTCAAGCTAATCAATGTGGATTATGCCTCGTACATTTCCAAATACTGTGGTCATGATCTTGTTAGGCGATAAAGTGGCTTTGGTCTTCTTTGGCGCCGGTTCGCCGCAAAAATCGGTTAATTGAGATGTTCACAGACTCAGTAATCTTACGCACTTTCAATCTCAGATCATTCATTATTCTATCATAAATTTTTCATTTGGACGAGCCGGACGTTCTTCGTCAAAAAGCTCGTATATTTTTTGGTCGATGACGAAGATGCAGAGTCCCCATAAACATTACTGAGTCCCTCTTCTATCTCATCATTCGCTCTCTTTTTCAAAAACAAATATTAAACACTGCTCTGCATTCAATTTTTTCCATTGTTGAATCACAAAAATTGTTTGCTTTACATGGTTCTCATTTACAAACTAACTTGCCGCAGCCAGATGATTATTGAATTTCCCTCGTATATTAGAAAACAAGCTTCAAAAGAAGGAATTCTATCGCACGCTTCCGCAATTTACAAAATGAGCCGTCTTTAATTACATACAGGCTCTAAATTAACAAAATGTTTTGTTTTTAAACTAAAAAAATCTCTAAAGTTTTATTATACAAGGTCGCATTCTAATGCTGTACGGAAAGCTTTGCATCTTCAACCGCTAAATGTTGACAAATAGCGCCAGATCGAACGTTCCTAAACGCTAGGGCACTATAGAGCCGAAACCTAAAGCGCACTTGTTAATAATTGAGAGGCACTTAAACGTGCAGTAAGAGAGCTTATGGAACTGGATTAGAGGCATTAGAGTTAAGTACCCTACGAGAAGTGTAAAACGTGAATTCAAAGGTGCGGTTCGTTCATTCTTAAGTGAAGTATTTTGAGGCGATTTTAACGATTACGTCGGTAGAAATGCTAAAAGGGAAGGCAACAGGCATACACACACAGGGAGCTCCTTTTTGGAGAATTATCCCCTTAAATAATACATCTACCGCTTACGTAAATACACTTTTCGCTTTCTTCTTCTATCTGCTGTCAAGCATTTACGCATCTACTTTGAATAAACTACCCAAACAAATGCTTGAAGAATTATGAAGTTTATATACGAGGAGAATCCCGTAAATACCTGGCTTTGGCAAGAAAAACATATTTTTATGTGTAAAATTCATTCTATTTTTCAACATTGTCTCTTTTGGGGTTGATGCACTCACTCCAACGTTTTCTTATCTTTTGTATTCCGTTTAAAAATTAGGTGTTTGATTTTGCAATCACTTCATCGACTGGGCCAAATCTTTCTCCGCCGTGCTATATTTTCATATTAGGAAATAGGAAATAATTGCTGGGGTCTAAATCTGCCAAACATGGTGGGTGCGGAAGCAATTCGTATCTCAACTCATGGCGACGACACGTGCATTGTCTTGAAGAAACAGAATTCTTTTTTTTTTTTCAAAATGAGGCTGTTTTACTCCACCCGACCAAATTCCTGTATATTAATCAATGTCCCCGTTTTGAAATGTCAAGTAAATCATTTGGATTACCTTCTCTTCCAGGATTCCTTGAAACATGTAATCGTCTATCAGAATCGCCTTCATTTAGAGCGTGACAACATTTTAAATCAATTTTTTTAATGATTGTCGTGATGTATCCTTACGAAAAAACAAATTCTGCAGTCAGTTGTCCTTGAGAAGTGGTTTTAACAAATAATCGTGCACTTCCGCACAATTCTCTAAAGCAGACACAGTTTTACGCATCCCATGCTTCGTTTAGTTTTGGTCTCTTAATTCGCCCAAAGTCAAATTTCCTAACTAGCTTTCAAATTGATAGTTGTTTTGGTGGTTCACGATCGTAAGTTTGTAAATTTATCTGTAACTATTATACTTGCACCGTTTTGAGATCCATGAGGTTTTGCCTTGTAAAACCATCTAATTACTGCTATACCTTGTTCTACACTTAATCCATGATGAAATAAAGCAAGCACAAAATAACTTAGAAGAATTAACAGTTCAGATTAAATAATATGACGGATATTCCAAACATATGCTAAATATTACGGTTTCTTAAACAACAGTAATAAGAAATGTTTGTGAAATGTGAGATTTATTTAATTCTCGTTTTATTTGAACGAAATTAATGCCATCTGTTGCAATCTAGTGCAAAAGTAGCAGACGCATACAATAAAAAAAGTGTGGCAAGAAAACTGGCACATTAATCTTTTAGGTGACCCACATTGTATATAATAAACAAAACAAAAAAATCTATTAAATTCGTATAGCAATTGCAGCTTGCAACTTAATTTCTTTAAGACAGAATTAACAGGGTAAACGCAAAACTTAGTTTATCAAAATGAAAAAAATGAAGTTAATACTTTCATTTGGGCATGAATTTTAATATTTGAAGCAAATCTTTTGTAGTTTCGACGTATCCATCGATAAGACCAATTTCCGAAACAAAAGAAAGTGGGAAAAAAGTAAAACATATCAGTTTCTGACGATTTCTCCATGAACGGTCTGACGTTTCAAGGAGGGCAATCGTCAATGAAGGAATATCTACGTTCAGCAATCGAAAACAAAAGGAACTGCAGAAGCGTACTGAAAAGGAGAGAGACCATTTCGAATAAAACCCATCCAACCAAGCAGCGGTCGACTATACAACGAACAAAACCCAAACCAATCGTCCAGTTCAACGAAAGCATTCGAAATTATCTTTCGACGGAGAAACACACGGGGCGGAATCCATCGAGGACGCTGCAAAACACCAGAAAACCAAATCGAAACGCCAACAAACGAAACGCCGAGATGCAAGCGGAAAAAAAGGACGCGAAGCATCGTGCTGTACCGACGAGTATCGATTGAAAAAAGACAACAATAGTGGATAAATTGGGGAACGATTGTTGGTCGTGATTGTGTCGTTTTACCCTACCGGGGAGGCGCTTTGAAGTCGCTTTTTAATCAGACTCAAATAGATTGAAGAGCTTCTTTGACATTTGACCGAATAATGCGCCTTTTATGTACTCTCCTCTAGGATTATAATACGGATATATGAATTCCATATCGAGGGCTATTATAAAAGGAATCTGCCGGATGAACAGGCAAGAGACCGAATCGTATATATAAATGGGAAATGATTATTATTTGGAGAGATACTCGAGATGAAGATTAAGTTATTCGGAATGGAATATCCAGGTATTTACTTACCTTTGAATGTTTTATTCCATTTAATAATAAAAATTTATTATGTCATTTGCACGGTCGCATGATACAAGAAAACATAAGACATAATCAGGCAATATTTGTGAGTTTGTGAAAATGAAAACATTGTCGAATTATTACTGTTGTGTACCGCTGCGTAAATCTTGCGTTCAAAAATCTCATGAGTTTTCATCAGTTTTCACTACAAAACCAGACTGTTGTGTATATTGAAAAGCATTATGGCAGAGAACTTGTTGATAGAAGAGAAGCATGAAAAAGTAAAAATCAACGGTTTATTAATTTCATCAGCAATTTATTTATCGAGGCAACAAGGCATACGGGAGAATGTTCGTAAGATCACCCAAAAACATATAAATAAGGTACCTACTGATCGGAAGCGAGAATTGCACATTGTGAGATAATAAATGATAGGAAGAAGAGTAAATACGTACATTGATATAAGCTGACATATTCGTTTTAAAAATATCAGTCAGAAAGTGTTGTCAATAGGCAATGTAAGAAACGAATATGAAATAATACACTCATTTAAATTTACTATAGTTTAGAACATAGTGCCAACTAAATCCCTTCCTTCTTTGGGCTGCTTATAAAAAGATTCTTACTCCTTTATCTCCAAACTATTAGAATTGTAATAAGTAAAGTTGGAACGTTTAAGCGATAAATAAGACCGCACTTTTAAAATATTCAAAAGGGCAGATGTGTTGAACGCATACGTAAGTCCATACAATCTATCTCTCTCTATAGCGGTTATCCTTCGCTATAAAGACGTTCACATTCTATCGTCCTAGTCAAAGTGTTGGTAAGTCTTTACTTAAGACCCTAAGGGCCGGCACAATAGGTGACAATAGGAGTGTTTTCCTAACTAATGATATCTTATGTACGCATGGCTTGTCAACAACAGGGAATATTGTGTCAAGCGCATTAGGGCGATTAGGCGAGAAGACCGACACTCTACGTATTACCCGATTACCCGGTAAGTATATATCGTTGTCGGAACTTTAGAAAGAAATTTTCCTGCATTGTCAGAAGAAGTAACACTAACCCTAGATTCGATCTTTGAATGGTATTTGTAATATTTTGGGGAATTTAAACCATTCTGTACGGTATTACTTGGACGGATTCACTTCCCCTAAGTTAAAATCGATTTAGAACTTTCAAGAAACCGGGTGTTGCATGTAAAATAAAAGAAATCTTTTGGGTTTCCGATTAACTACACGGAACACGTTTAGTTTTAATTGACATGACTGTGGAAGCCTACGTTACTAGTTCAAGAGAAATCTTACATGTCAAGTTGTGTGTTTCTTAATATGCTCATTGATATTGAAAAATTCAGGACCAGCAATTTCTAATGTTCGCAGTTTTGCAAGTTTTGTCACTTAATTCTATATAACGTATTTAGGTATATTTGGAGAGTCTCCTGCTTTTAGTATTAATCAATCTAGTTGTAAATTCTTCAATCAATTTTGTAGACTTTCCATCTAGTTAATTGTCTTCCAACTTAGTTTTGTTATGCTTTTTCAGAAATAATCAAATCACGAATACTATTGCAACTAGTACTCATCTGCACATTTTTTTTTACTTCTGCCGTGTTTAAGTTGTAAAAGAAACCCCGAAACTACATGCAAATGTGACTAGTTCTATTATTGCGTTTTTATAATTACACAACACTATTATACAACTGTATTGTTGTATAATTGTACGTAATTAGAGGAAAATATAGCCGGTAACAGCAAAAGAAACAAAAATAGAGATTCTTGCAGCTATACAGGAATGGCGAACTCGCAGCCCGCGGACCGCATGCGACCCACTCACCGAGAGAAGTTTGGAAGGTGTTGCGATAGATGTTGCCCCCGCAAAAAGCAATTTATTTTCAAACATAAATATACCTCGACAAACAGTATGTAGGCGAATTAACATTTCAAATGCAATTATCGCGCGAATTCGAGATTTCAAATATTTTTCTTCATTTGACGAAATAAATGAATCATTTTAAATAACTGCAGAAATGATAAATATGATCAGTTTGAATGATACTACAGAAGGAGAAGATGTTTCGAAGCTGTTGATAAATGTTTATGCGAAATAACTTGCGTTATAATTGGTAAAGTTAAAGGACAGGTTCCCTATTGATAACAGGGAATTGTTCCATTTCTTCCCAATACTTAAGGATTGCCAAAATGATTTCTGTTTACGAAATTTGTGCGAGAACTATTAGCCTAAATATTACCTGAACTGTCAGAAGTCTTCGAATAAGCAATTACCTCAAGATGTGGATTTTTTTGAATGAAATGAATACCTCTTGAATCTTAATTGATTATTTGAAGAAGTGAAAGAAACAATACTATGCTGATTTATTGGACGAATTCGACGCTAAATTAAAGAGAAAAAGACCCTACCTAGCGAAAAAGAAAATTTTCTATCATCATGAACACCCCAATCCACCCATCGGCAATTGTGATAGCAAAACTAGTCCAGATATGGTATGAATTGGTGCCCCATCCACCATATTCGTTAAATTAGGCTCCCCGTGACTTTTTCTTGTCCTAAACATTAAAAAATGGCTTGGCGAAAAGTGGTTCACGTCAATTGAAGAGGTCATTACCGAAGCATATTCTTACTTCGCAGAGTTCGACTAGTCCTATTAAGTTGCGTTGTAACCATTAAGTATAGCATAGCCCAAGGATCAATTTTCGGGCATACTTTACATTAACGATTTTCCATGTAGCACCTAAGATTCAGTAGTGTGTCTCTAGACTGACGACACATCACTGCTCGACCAGTGCACGCGGCAGTCGCTAAGGTTGTTTTCTCCCTTGCGTAAGCAGAACGGTGGTTCGCCAAAATGAACCCGGACAAGTTCCAGACTATATTGTTTCAACACAAGCCGTTAAACGAGCATCCGACAGTTATGTTCTTAGGAATAAAAACGGACCCTAATTTAAATTGGCCACCTCACTTGAATAATTTGACAAATAAGCTAGCGTCAGGTATCTACGCAATTGGGAGGCTTAAACAATTAATTACTGTTACATTAAATAATTAGTTACTTTTACAGTAGAAAAAGTGGCAATGTTATCTGATGTGCAGTTATCGGGAGCAGAGCCGTTTGCAGATTAGTTATTCTGCAAAAAAGGCAATTAGAATATTATGTGATCTGATTTGAAATTAATCTTGTCGTGGTTTTCTTAAAAAAGAAGCATTGTACATATTTGCATAATTACAAATACACCACACGAAGTAGAAACATGTTAAGAAATCCGTTTCATGACTGACCATGAAATACCAACATTCCATCGATTATATTGGAAATAAGCTCTCGGAAGAAACGAAAACGTTACCAGATACGACAATATATCTATCTCCTCCTAACTCCAATCTGATTTAGAGTTCTCCGCAAAAAAAGTTATAAAACCTGATGTAAATTGACACAGGAAAACCTGGTGCCAAGAACCATTATCTTGAAATTTCAACAAATCTCATAGATTTTTAACAAAAATTACAAATGGGGCTACATGTATATATGTTTCATAAAAGCAAATTTTATGCATGGATTTGAACCTACTGTATATTAATTGTACGGTTAAGTTCAGAATGAAGAAGCTTTTTGATGATAGAAACTTTAACCCACAAATGTTTGTTTGTCTATACATTTTACAATGTCCATTGTTATATTTATTATATTTATACAAAATTTTCATGTTTATCTATTTATTACTTTACTTATTCTTATTTTACATATGAGCGACGAATCATTAGTACCACGCAAACATCACGCATAGTGACTCCAGTATGTTCACTCGCTTAAAGCTGAGGTCCCTCCGGCGGCTGTGAGCTTGCTTTTGGAAGCTGCAACTATTTTTCGCTCCCAATATCTATGGAATGGGGGAGGTAGGAGAATAATATAAGTCGAGCCAACGACAGCAGTGGTGGGACGGAATAATAACTTCTCTTCCGTTCATTTTCCTCACTTCTTAAAACATCCGATTTAATGCAAAATCTCCCTACAACAATCCTCAGAATAATTTTTAGCGTATCTCAGTGTAAGTTCCTAAATTAATTATCGTTGGTTAGATAGTCGTTACCTCGACACTCCATGGGTAAATAAGGTTTATAATTAGAGATGAGTTAGGTAGGGGAATTTGACAACGATTAGACAGACTCGTGTTTTGTCGACTCTCGGGGTAACCAATAGGCAACACGAACCCCCTCTCACGTAAATGAGAATAAACATGAGTCTGTCCAGTCGCTGCAAAAAAGTAATAATTTCCCCTACCTTGGTCATATTTTTTGATTCTATATAATATAGATAGTCCTATTGTTTGATAGTAAAATTAAAATTTATACAAAAAATCATTTATCGTTTTCCGTTTGGATTTAAATTGCCGAAACAGAGTTTTTGAAATATCCTCGAATTCATAAACCTTAAATTTAATCTATTAATTTGGAAAAATCATCAATTTCTAAATGTTACTGTTCGTGAAAGCCTACACTCCATTTCTAAATGTTCCCCTTGCAAATAACATATATCTGTGACAATTGAATAAATAATATCAATATCAATTTCAGCTACTGTATGAAACCTATTTCTATTTCACTAATTCTAGTATTGCGCTGTTATGAAATGCAGTGAAATTTATGGTATTTCTTACACGAAAACTACGTTAAGAGTAATACGAGGAGCTCGCGGTAATTTTAGTCGAAACTTAAGTAGTTAAGTTTTAAGTATACCTTCGCCGAACATAATCAGAATATAAATAAAGGAAACGAAAAACTCCGATGTAACAAATTACCGCAAGTTGTAAATTATTCAGCGGGTACACGATTCTTAGTTGCGCGCGGGGTTAGCACGTTCGCCTATATAGCATCATGCTATAGGTATATAACGCGGTACTTCGCCATCTCCCATATACATACATAGCAGTACAACACGCCAGACGAAAATTCCCGCTTGCTCCATCACCCGTTCGGTATGTCCCCGTGTGCCGTATTTCCATTTTCCACTTCTCCCTCGTCTTTCCCTCTGCTCTCTTTGTCGCGCTCCCGCTGAACCGTTGGACCGGTGCGGCCAATCAGAACCGACGCAAAATACCCCTGACGAATTCGTAGTGCAGCTCTCCAATCCCCGTCTGAGGTTTTCAAGTCAATATTTGCTACTTTATGTGCGTGAATTTGACGTCTTTGTGAAGTGAAATGATCAGTATAGTGCAGCGATAAATTCCTACGGCTCTATACTGTTTCTGTATTCCGCTACTAAACTGCATCGTCGTCGACGTATACGACGGAATAGCTCCGTCTTTGTTTCGCTCTCTTCGGGCATTTTAACCGAGGTCCGCTTGACGTGTGAGCTTTACGTATACATCTAGCGTATTACGTAGCTTGTCTTGCTTGTAAAGACGGGAAAACGATTTACTTACACTTTTATCAAGACGAGAAGCAATCGCTTTTACATTTCATGCTGTTAGGTATATTACAAAGTTAGCGTTGGATACATTTTTCAGTTAAAATGTACGTTCCTGGTCTTTAAAGTAATGTTGTTAGGGATAACGGATTGTCCTTAGTGATATTGTTGGAAATCCTACGATGTTAAGAGTAATGGAAAGTGGGCATAATAAAAATAATTACGTACGAAAGTTACCACTGAGAAGTTGGACAAGCTTTCATAATTATTTTTGAAGGACTTGGACTCGCCACGTTTCTGGTAACGTCAGTGTAAATCCGGTATACCGCAGGATACTTACCCCAGGACCGCTACAGTTTGTAATTTTCATTAACAATCTACCAGTTAACATACTAGGTTCTGCGACTCTTTACTAGTGTAGTTGTTACGTGGCGATGGTAGTCACGAACTTCTGAGTAGTAGGAATACTCTTTGAAGACCTAATTTACTGCTTTAAGGACAAGTCCATTTTTAAAAATTTTGAAGAAAAGTTGTTGGTTTTTCGTTTTCCAATTAATTTTTGAATTGATCACAGAGTGGCAGGAAACTAGAAGAACTAAACAAAGATTTTTAAATACATTTAAGGGTCATTTTAATGTTTTTGTATGCCTCGACGAAATTGTGGTACCTGAAAAGTTGGGGTTGGGTTGTTTTGGCGAGGAATTTTCAAGTTGAAATAGAAGAACAAAGCGACGGAAAACTTAACGTCTCCGTCTGCAAGCGAATGTACAAGAACTTGACTATGCAACACAAATGATCCTTCCACCAAAAGGGAAGATTCTTTGTAAGTGAAAATTATGGTCCGTCCACTTTCACAACTGGAATCGATGAAAGATTAATTAAATGATTTCACACAATTTTGCAAGCGGTTTCAAATGGCCATGAAATCAATTTAGAAACATTTCGAGAATATTAGTTGGAAACTGCTCGCAAATATAGAGCTGTATATATATATATATAGAGCTGTTATGCCAATTTCAATACATAAAGTTTTAATTCATAACACGGAAATAATATCATCATTGTTACTACCAATTAAGCCAAACGATCTCACGCAGATTTTTAAAGAAAAGCCAATAGAACAAAGATTGTGGAAGATGTATTTTTGCGACTATTCATAGCATCTGTTCCCTATGCATCTTGTTTGAGGGTGCACTGCAACTACCACAAACACTAGATGGAAAAAGGACTGACCATGACGAAACCTCCAGCACTTTTTCACCTGAATCCCCTGATACGAAAAAGATGCCTGACAAAGAAGACTGATTACATGTATCTAATAAGTATATGTTTTTACTACTAGTAATCGACTGTTCTTCCGTTTTTTGATATTTATTAGCTGTTTTTATTAGCAGTTTTTGGCTAATATGATTCGTAATCAGCGGCGTCAAAAGCACTCAGTTTTAAAATGATGAACGATATGATATTTTAACCATATCTTTCTGGTTTGGAACAACTGCAGGCTGATATGGTATACTCCATTTATTTTAGGAATCCAGTAGATAGCACTGCAACCAGGTCCCATATTACAAAATCAAAATTAAGCGTAACAAAGCAAGAGGGGAAAATTCTAAAATGTTTTGTTTTGTAGTAGGCAATGTAAAAGTGTATCTAGCCGAAGTCAACACTGTTAGAAAAATTCCATGTGGTGCAAGTAACCAACCAGATTGGAAGCTTTTATTATGTATTCGATTATATTACATGTGATTCGCCAAGTGCTACATTATTTCTTCTAATTTATTCAGCAAAAGAAGGTACTGAAATTGTGTTCAACACGCTTGGCTGAAATTATGAAATTTAGATGATTGTAACCGTCTTTTATCGTTTCATCCAAAACTAAGCTACAATTCGTATGGATTAAAGCAAACTATTTTAAACCCAATAACACAATATTCAAGTATTCCTGGGAATTTTAGGGTGACGAAGTCACCAGCTCATTGTGAATCGTGGTTCGAGACCAGTGATTTCGAATTAAATGTAGAGAAAGTTTTCCGCTTCAGTTGAAACACCTACAAATTACAGATACGTACCACTGTAGATAGCATTCTTGGAAATCTCCCTTAATTCTCAATTTAATTGGAAGAATCCCTTGAGCAACTTGACGGTCAAGATGTGTTCATTCAATAGTGCTCTTCGTATACCTATCCCATATGGAGCCATCTTTTGGGGAGGCTCTGTGGAAGTCACTTGGGTATTCGTAGCATAAAAGATGTATCTCCCACGGATAACGGAAACATGTAAAGGTGTATTTGGAAAACTATGCACTTACCTTGCCGGGATGGTATAATACATGTGTCCGAGGTATTTCTAAAACACATTTCACCTTTTCGATACTAGGACAAAATGCTAATAATAATTATTTTGATAATATAAAATCAAGCAATGCAACATGTAAAGTTTATTGTTTTTAGAGTATTTGTTGTCATGTTTTATTTTAAATAAAATAAAACATATTTCTGAAGAAGACACAAAAGTGTTGAAAAGTTAAAAATGTTTATTTTTTGAACCTTTAAAAGAAATTATATCAACAAAGTCGCCAAAATCTACGTTATTTATTGCAACACCAATATAACTGCAACATTGTTTAATAAAAAAAACTCTATTTATTATAAGTGATTAAAATATACAACCACTTACCAGTGAGACTTAAAGACTCGAAAAAGAAGAAAGCTTACCTTGAATTAGTTATAGCTGTATATTATTCCAAAATAATTTGCATGAGTTATTAGAAACCTTAGAGTCAGTTGCACCGACACAAATTAAAATTTAATCCGGAATTAAGTTTAAATGATAGGTAGAATGTGACAATTGCAGTCAAGTAAATGCAAAGCCTGTCACCTTCTACTTGTCATCTGTCATTTTAACTTAATCCAGGATTAAATTTTAATTCGCTTTGGTGTAACTGACCATTAGTCTTTATTAAGGAAAAATTAACTAACTTGATTAAATCAGATGGTTAACAAAAATGTCTGGAATACGAAAATATAAGCCACCACCTGTCCACCAACAGACACGTTTCACCATCTACGGTTCATCAGTGTATCTATGTTGAATTAAACAATCATAAAACATGGAATGACACATAGTAGTTAAAGAAATGGTAGACAGGTGTATATACGTTAATATTTTGCAAAATAAGTTTGCTGATTTTAATGTTGTGGTTGAAATATTCGTCTTCAAAAGCTGGATTTTCCATTGCAAGTTATAAGAAAAATCGAAAAATTACAAATACTTATTTTTTTCCCTTTGACCATTCTACAGGATTCAAAATTTGTTTTAATCAATGAACCTTTGTGCGTAACATGGAAATAATAGTAAGAAATGTTTCCAAGATTTGGCATCAATCATAATTCTTCGGTGTCTCTAGTAACAACTTTTAGCTACCAACCTTTGTATATTCATTGACAAATCTATGCACACGTTGGACCACAGACAGATAAACTTAACCCAATCTAATTTAACTTAATCCAATTTAATTTATCTTAACCCAATATAATTTATCTTAACCCAATATAATTTAATATTGATTTTTATTTCGTGCATTAATCTCCACAGCCAATACTAAACCTCAAAAATTAACTAAAATGTAAAAACTAAGGGGTTTTAATATAATAATAAAATTGTATGCAGTAAGCATTTTAGAATGGTAGTATAGAACCTATTATAATGTATTTGAGTTTTAAGAATTTGATGTAAACATGCCAGTCGTATGTTAAGCCTCAATTGTGAACTATTGCCGAATTAAATAATTTTCATTCAGTTGACAATCTTAATTGGCGCAGTCAATAGGATTTTACCACGGAGAATGAAAATTGACTCGCTCACTTTCGCTAGTTTTATCTTCTTGTGAATGATGATCAAATCCTGCTGACTGCCTAGTTCCTTGTGTTTCATGCAAGTGTGTGACGTTAGTCGTATGTTAAGTTTCGGTGCCTTGCAACTGTTTGCGGAAAAAATAACTTTTAGGGGCTTCAATCATTTGAAAATTTTAACATATTTACATATATATTTGACTATATTACACAGCATTGTTCGTTTGATGGTTATCCCTATCTAACTTAACGAGTCGCAAAGAGTTTACAAAGAAAGTTTCACATTACCCCCAAATTCTTTATATCAGATACGCTTAGTCAAATAAAAAAACAAATGAAGTAATAAGGTCTTAATTCCTTCCTAATTTGCTTTTGCAAGAACAAGTATTTTTTGCAATGGTTATTTTAGTTATTAAATGTTTTTTACTCCATCACTTCAAGACTAGTTCAATTTAAAAATTAAAGAACATTAATGTCTCAAGCAAATCATTTTGTCAGACGCAGTAATAGTTCATCAATATTTTCAGAAAGAATTTATCGAAATACATTTATCTAAATTAAATCATATTCGATAGCAGTCAATTAATACGGTACGGAAAATGATTGTTGTACAGTTGTTACAGTAGGTGGCGAAATAAACAGATGTCATTAATAAAACACGACACCTTTCAAATTACTATTGTAATTAACTTAGCGTTTAGCCCCATGGGTTGTTAAATTCAATATTTTAATACCGGCGATGTTGAATTACAATTCCAATGTTAAAAGCTAGAATTGTATAGATACCTTGATTAAGTTGATTATACTGAGGGTAAAATTATTGTAGTTTAAGAAACATGGATCATTATAACGTTTCGTGGAGAAACACTTTTTTAGATAAAATTAATTTAAAAGGCATTTTGTAATGCTATAAACGGTTACCAAGATTATAAAATTTTTTCGTTTGGTAAGATCTTCATCCCCGAATTAAAGTTGTAGTTACGAAAATGTAAATCAAATACTCTGTATTACACTGCAAAAACCTTAATTTACAGTATGCCACATGGTATTGACTGAAATTAAAGCAGAATAATGTGAATTTCCATAATTTCCAATAAAGTTATTAAATAAAGGATCTTTTACTTCTATTTACACATACACTTTCATCAACGCATCTTACATAATGAGGAATCACACGTAATAGTATCGTAGGATGGGTGAAAACATACAGCCGTCAAGTACTTCCATGCGGTGATTTTTACTGCAGTTCTATTGCACAGTTAACTGATTACAACTGTGTCTATTTAAAGAAGATGGAAGTAAATCGCTTTATTCTCGTTCATTAAATGAATGTTTTACAGTGTATAAAACCTGTACAGAGGCAAACTAAAAAAATGTTGTCTGCGAGGTACTTGCCTAAACCTGATCTTTGTAGACAGTGCCTTTTATTTATAGATCAAGTAATATACCAAGAAATTACGTTCGGAAACATAGTTACGTTGTTACAAAGGGACGTTAATGGCTTGTCTGATTGATGTCAGCGCCATAAGCTTCCACTGAACATAAGTAACTGTTCAGTTATAATCTATACGAAATTAGACCGACCAAATCTGTGCAACTATCAGATTTCTAATGGGAGTTTAAAGCGAGAAGAGACAGTAGGTATTATTCTTGACTCGTCATTTCGTTTCTCTGAACATATAAAATCAGAGAAACTCTTCTTCTGTAAATAATGATCTGGACATGTAAATAAAAATTCAAATAAATTATCACAATATTTAAACAAATGCGTATAAATTAATTGATACTACAACGGTACAAATATATGCCAGTTACTTACCTCATCAAAAATTCATGCGTATTGCACCCCTACGCAATACAAGTTTGATCAGCCTTGAAAGCCCTGAGTTGACTCTTTATATAAGGACGGCTCAAGAATAGGAAGTATTAGAACAGGTATAGGCATTAGTGGGCCTAATTATCACCTTAAAATGCCTACAGAACTCTACACCAACATATTTCAACCAGAGAGGAAATAAAAAGTCAGATAAACTGGCCAAAGAAACAGCGAACATGTCTTTCGTTGGTCTTAACTCCCTTTGTGGTCTCCAGAAGGCCACATAAAACATACAACAATGATATGGAAGAACATTCAAAACGCTTCGTACTGGGAAAGTGTTCGAGGAGCTTCCATCTATTCTAATACACACAAGGACATGTCATCTGTGCCATGGTTCGACTATACTAATGCAAAAATGCAAAATAATTTATTCGCAGGCGTCACATAACTCTTTTCGAGTTCTACAAAACTCTATTAAATTGAATTCAACAACTATTGTACAAAACTTTCAAATATAATAATCTGCACGCATGTAGAGTGTCACCTCTAAATTTTTACACCGATTTTTCTAAACATTTTTCACTTGTTGGTATTTATTTCTGTGCGATAGCACTACAGATTTATTTCGAGTAATAATGAGACATTTTAAACAAGTTAAAATGAAAAATAATTAACGAAAATATCAATAAACTCGCAGCTATGAAAACATGATGAAACGTTCTAGAAAAAAGCGTCTTGCTCGATTGACAACAAAGAATGGAATATAAAAGCATTCATTCATGTGTCATTTATCCAAGTATTTTACACTCGTCTACATTCCGTTTGTCGAAGAGCAGAAAAAAAACGCCGTACTTTTGCTCCATACTACAGACAACACATCGAGAAAGCGTCGCTAAAGATATATTCACAGCGGCAATTCAACGTTATATCGACGTTATTTTTACGTCAACGTTTCCGTTTTATCATCATCATCGCGGTTGTTGTTTCGCTCCTTTCATTCCATCCTGTAGTGCCGACGCCATGCTGTAGAATTCCAAACCCCGAAAGAGAACCGAGAAGAACACTCGCATTCTGTACTGTTTGTCTAAAATCCAAAACACATAAGAAAACAGGCGTTTTACTCCTCGCAAGTAATACTAAAACGGAACATTTGCTCATAACGTCCCGTGGAAGTGCCGATAACACACACATACATACCGCGTGCCACAGAGAGAAGCTAAACGATAGAGCGAGAAGGCAACAACGAAAGCTCACTTGAGAACAACTACACGGGTACGAGATAGAGAATAGCAGCTTTCGCAACGTGTATATGTAAAATATAACCCGGCGAAAGAAGACGAAAAAAAAACGGTCGGTTTGCGATCTGTACACTACATCGTTCGAGAGGGGTGAATCTGCCGAGAGACGAAGAAAAACGTTCACCTTTCACCACCGGCTGGATAAAGATAGAGGGTAAAGGTAAAGTCAAGGGTGGTTCTAGTGAAAACGGGGTGTGTCCTCCATTTCGCCGCCCTCTCTTGATAATGTTCTGTGTAAACATTTACCACTAAACAGTTGTCGGCTACCGGACAAACCGTGTTTATCTTTCTATAATATCACACATGCATTTATATTTATTATGACTTGTTCCTGTAAGTGTTATCCTGGACTTATTCCTTATGTTACGCGTTCATCAATCGCGTTACGATAATAATTAGTGCCACAATAAAAACATTTAATAGACCAAGGACTCTCAATAAGGAAGCATGAGTTCATCGTCTGATTTACGCGATGTGGAAGTGAACGTCGTCTCGAGTCCGGAATCGAATAATAGCCGGAATAACTCGCCGGAGCCCGCCGACAATTTCCGTATAATAAATCACCTACCCGCCTCGAACATTACGTGCTTCCCGGTGATTAAGACCGGCGATAATGACGATAATACTAGCGGTATTAGTAAGTGCGATAAGGACGGTTCTAAAGGTCAAACTACGGCGCAAAAGACCTCCGGTGCTTCGACGAACTTTTCCATCTCCAGCATACTGAGCCGGAATGAGCCGTCGGCTAAGAAGAACACCTACTCAAGCGTACAGCAAGGCGCCCAACAGAATGTCTTGGAAGCGGCTATTAACTCAAACACTGACAGTGCAATGTTGTCGAGGTAATTACATATAAAGTTGGATAAATCGTAGCATCTTTTACAAAATTCTTGTAGACATTTTATAAGCACTTGGTCTTGTAAATTGTACAACCAAGTAGACTAGTTGTACATACATCTCTGTAATAAACAGCTCGAATAATTTGTTATATGCGAAGCATTCTTACTAAGTTCAACAAAGCCACTTCATCTAGTGCACGGATGTTACTTCTTCTCCATATATCGGAGGTGTTTTGTTATGCAATTAGATTAGTATTTATCCGTTTATGGTCGAGTACTTCAGTTGCTAGGATTTAACAACCTGCAAACGAGTTGCATTCAATATAAAACTGGATTTATCGATTTTGCGTGAATGATCTCTATAAGGTAGTACGATTTATCCGAACCATGTGCGTGTTTTTTGCAATTTGGACGGCATACTTTTAAGGTTTAAATTATTACTATGGTCATACTAGTAGTATCAAAGATTAAATACTATTTTAACGTAAACTTATACCGACAAAATGGAAGTGCTACTCTGAAAATTCCACGAATCTAGTGAGGTTAGAGTTCAAAAATTCACAGGTACGTTCGTAAGGATAAGATGTCCGTATAAACCTGGGTATCTTCAACATAACAACGAAAATGAGTATGATGAAGATCATACCCAATTTCGTTGATGAATCATAAATAGAAAACAGCAGAGGGCCAAGAACAGATCCCTACGGCACTCCGGAATGATTTTTGTAGTTAGAAAATTTATTTTGAGGGGCTACTATCTGATGGATATACAATTTTGCATTAGTTTTCTTTATTTTGCTTCATTAGATAATAATTCTGCTTACCAGCCTTTCCAAAACCTCTCTGAATTCAACCTAATCTAAGAAAAACAATTTGTTTTTGTTGTTAAAAAATTTAATAATTTAACAAATGTGGTTTTTCCTGGGAACCCCTCAATTATAGCGATGTCTGATAAACTTTATAGCACAATAAGCTCCAGGTCTAGTTTGCCGTAGTCTTTGCCAAACAACTATTGTGTACCACGTACACAATAGTTCTAAATTAATTTTTAAAATATTGCATTGCAATTTTGTTATTTTTCTTAAAATAATTAGTTACAATTTGCAGTCACTTAAGTTGATGCGGTAAATTTTGTAGTAAATCAATCTATTATAATCAATCTAATCAAACTAGAATACGCAATGTTACGGCGTCTTCTTCCTTTCTTAGAAAAGCATAGAATTATTTCCAACACGGCCTTAAATCTGGAAAATCCGCAATTACAGCAGTCTCAAATAATTGCAACATGGTTACTAATATAGAAAACGGATAGGTACCAGTTGGCATATTCCGCGATCTAAGTCGGGCTTTCGACTGCGTAAAACATAATTTACTAACTAGAAAGCATTGGAATTAGGGGTTCTATACCTGACTGGTTTAGTTCCTATCTGTCTAATAGGTTTGAATTTGTTCCGTTAGCGTCTGCAGTAAATAACAAAAAGCAAGTCTATCAGTCAGATTTATTATTGCTGACTGTCGGTGTACTACAAGACTATAGTTTAATAATGAACAATGATACCACTGTATTCATAAACGACCAAATTAATGCAATTGAGAGCAAAAGCAATTCAATGTCCTCTCTGTTAAATAAGTGATTTGCCTTAAATAAATTATTGTTAAATACGTCACAAAATTAAACATTTAAAAAGTATAGTGAGCTTAAAAGCACTAAAATCAGTCTACAGCTGCGATTGCGATATGTGGGCTTCTGATTAGAATTCTACTAACTCAAAACCGTGCCCTACGTACAACGGCTGGTCTTCCAAACTACATCTTGTCGACCGATATTTCGCAATTTTCAATTATTGATAGTAATATCGTTGTATATACTAAAAGTGTCTTCATACATGTATAAAAATAAACAGCATTTCGGGTTGAATTGCGGCAATTTGCTCTTTAATACTGTCTTTTAATTCTTCTAGTATTTTTGCTGGAATTCTAGAGACAACATTCTTTAAATAATCTCAAGGTTCAGTCGCTGTTCTTTCAAATTTGCTAATCAAATTACGGCACGCCTTCATCTTACAGGCGCCTGCTCTGTAAATCAACAGTGCAATTTCTAATAAATCAGGGCATTCCTACCATTTACAATTTGTACATGTGGGCAGCAGCAAACTATTTTCATGGAAATAAAAATTTTTTAACAAACGCTGGAGTTCATTTGTATGACAGAAGAAATCTCAATTTTGTAAGATCTGGCAGGTTAACCTGCACGGCGTATCATCAGTTTTATCCATATGTCAGTAGCAAGAGATACACGCATTCGTCAACATTTGTTACTGTAGTTGTCATGATGAAACTTTTGTTTTACATAGATCAATTAAAATCCCATCGTTTGGCAAGGGTACCAAAAAACTTTTAGCAAAAGAGGCCACGAAAATCTTTTTGCAGATGGGCTCTTGATAACCACAGTGCGGCAGTGATTTCATCAAAACGTATGTTTTATGTTTGACAGTTCTAAACACATTTGTAGCAACTTCCCTATTTAAATTGGATGCTTTTTGAAGTATGATTTTTTTTCTTTGAAAAGGTGAATCTAATCAGATGAAGTTTATCATGAAGTGGATGCTTAGATGCTACGTGTTTATAGAAAGAAAATGGGCCAAGGTAGCATCTAAAATGACGATGATGAGTTTACTAATCTAACAATAAGGATGTTTTTCTTTTGTATTCCCGCATGTTCTCTGCATAATCGCAAATCCTAAATAAAGTTGTTGGACATGTTATTAAAAGAGGATAGATGTGTATTCAATTACATTTTTTTTCGTTGTTCTCTTAAAAAAAGAAACAATTCTAGCTAATCCACTTTTTAAGTTATTCGCTATCCTACATTAACTTCAAGTTTACAGAATACTTTTCAATCCAGAATTAAATTAATCGCCAATTAAAATTTAACTTGCAATTAAATTAATTACTGTTCAGATACACATTTTGAGTGGGATTAATTCGTGATTAACTAATTAGAATTAACATGACATTTGGGGCGATAGGTAGCGCAAATATATGTTAACATGCGTTAGTGATTAAATTAGGTAACTAGCTACCCTATTTTAAGTAAATTCTTGTTAAATATTTGCAAATAACACCTATTTCCTTGGTATTCTACTTTTTACTAAGCGATGATTAAAATTGCTTAATGATGATTAGTAACGTCACAAAGTTAAGTTAGTAGGTAAAAAAATCAAATAATCGTAGTCGCATTATAGAAACTTGGAGTATATTCGCTGTAATGCATATACTTCTTTAAACTTTGTTTAAATTAGTCATATAAAGCGGCGGTATAATTTGACCGTTGCATAGTAGAACGAATTAAATTTGCAAGCGGCCAAAAATATATTTTAACCGCCTTCAGTTCTAAGCCTGAAATTATTTTGAGCTGTTCTTTTAACAATTTGCGTTTTATATGGAAGCTATCCGCTAATCTTCAGGTTTCGCAAAATCTTATTACACAATATCACCGGAATCGAGTTATGGAATCATAACCTTAAATTGAGCCGTTTCTCAAACTAACAAATAAATTCAGATACTGTAGTCATGAAGTTAAACTATATCTCTATCGATCTATCTAAATTTGACAGAACACTAAAGCCGACACCTGCTACTGAACTAAAGTATTCTTAATGATCTGAGCCTTCCGGTTATACCGGAAACAGTTACCTTTAAATAGAAAATTTTTGAAATATTTGGAGAAAAATAAGTAATTGTATTAAAAAAATGTTGAGTTTTGCTGGTGTTCCATTTAAAGCAAAAAGTTGATAGATATTTCCATGTCAGCTTTAGTGTACTGAAAAGTTTTTTGAATTTTCTAATGTATCATCGATCGATGTAGTTCCCGGTGAAACACTCTGTACAAAGAAAATAAATATAATTTATTGCCTGGTTAGCATAAGACAAGTCAAAAAGGCGAAACTGCAAAAAATCGAAACTGCTAGACAAGCAATAACACTTATATCTGACCCTCTAAACTAAGCAAAATTGCAACAGAGATAATGGAAAACTTAATCTTGGTGTTAAATTGTTTAACAACACTCCATCTTTTACATTAATTATACACAAATTTAGCTTTAGCATTTTGTAATCTTTTCAGAATTGCCTTAAGAAGGTCAATGACGGAAACTAGTCGCGGTAATTAAATAATAACAATAATATCCGCCATCTGGCAAGTGAGAGTGCAACCTTATACCTCTACGGAGGGGAAAGTGCTTAGGTTCTTCCCATTAAAGCTGAACGGGACTGATTACAATAATGCGTGAAGGGAAGATAAAAGCCATAAACAATATTCAATTTTTTTTCTTTGATTACTTGTACACGTAGTATACACCCCTGGAATTTGGTGCGTTTGTTCCGATTCACTCTATATATTAATCAATAATTTAAAAACTAAAATCGGTATAAACAACTATGTATGTTTTTGCTGCTTGCAAAATATTCTTGTCTTACAAAGGTTCTACAATTATCACAATTCTCAGATACAAACCTAATGAAATGAAGTAAACTTGTTGCGAAATTTTGCTCAAATTAAATTTTGCTATGAATGCGTCCACTTACAAACGCACTGCATATATCATGTATGCGTACAGTACCACAGCTATTTACGCTGAAATGTAGCAAAGTGATCAATAAACCGGTTTTTATCTAAAACATAAAATTGTCGATCAAAACGAATAGTGCACGTGCATATTATTTACCAAAAACCGGTTTTTGTGATAGAATATGTATTTTCAATTAATAAAATATATCAAAAATATAAACAAAACCGCATATTTAACTAAACTTCAAAATCCTTTTTTGTGTATGAAAATAGATCCGAATGCAGTAATGAAATATTTACACATAACAAGTAAAGCTGAATGACCACATTAGCCACTTGTCAATAATAAACGTCAAAAAATTTCTGTTTGCGTGTGAGACTATGAAGCAGAATGAAAATAGAAAACTAGGTTTATTAATATTTTGCATTATTATGAACATAACGAACGTCTC
Source organism: Oryctes borbonicus (assembly GCA_902654985.2). Lineage (NCBI taxonomy): Eukaryota > Metazoa > Arthropoda > Insecta > Coleoptera > Scarabaeidae > Oryctes > Oryctes borbonicus. The sequence continues at coordinate 1,295,025 of LR736858.1, read as the reverse complement.
CGTATATCTATTCTTAGCAGCAGTTGCCATGAGCGATTGCGTTGAGGACTCCTTCATTTGGGAAATTCCGCAGCCGGGACAATACATGGGGTTTAGTTTCAATAACTCGGAAACGCGTTAAACTATGGGTTTAAATAACGCTACATATTCGCTCAAATGGCGATATTGGAGGAGACCCGCAAGAAAGCGTGTTTTCTTTTTGGAAGATTCACCACTATTCTGACAATACAATCTGTGTACATAGGTGTATTTAGTGACTTTTTGTACGCCTTTTTGCTGAAATGATCCACTAGAACATTATAAATGCGTATCGATTGTGTTTGTATAAAGAAAAACTTTAGTTAAAGAATCTTACCTGAAGCAGTAGTTCTTTGTGCCACTTCTGATGGTTTAAAACCATATAAAGAAATGGTCTTTCTGTTAAATTAATTAACCCAAGTATACTAACAAGGGATGATCCTGAACCCGAAAATTCAAAAAAATTATGAAACTTGGAACATGTAAAATACATATAAGTATGTATTACGCAATCTTCTTTTTCTGCTAACGTTCACTCTCAGGAGGTAAAATTAATTTTTGAAATTTGGAAATTTTCCATTGTATGTATAGATATAGCTCGCTAATGGTAAAGCTTATTGTACCCGTATGATGGGAAGCAGCCACGAAATCTTATCATCTTATAATTGTATGAGAGCAAAAGTAACTGAATTATCAAATTTATTTGGTCTTTGATCAATATATCCGCTTTTATACCTATCGTAAGACATGTTCCAAAAGTTTTATAATTTTTTGAATTTTTGGGTTTGAAATTATTCCTCATAAAAAGCATCCATTTCAGGACACACATGCTTTATTGGCAATACTACGCACGTTAATAATTTAGTACCCATGGATCTCTACATCATTTGGCGCTTTTTTTTTGACCTGAGAGCGTTTTCACGAATTTTGTCATCACGTTGTGGCCAAAATGAGTGAGAGTTATGAACAAGAAGAAGTCTGTTGAAATGCATGCGTAGATTTTATTACTAAGATGCAAAATATAAAGTAAGCTATAAAACAGAAGAAGAGCACTTTACGTCTTTTACACAGTATACGTCTTACACATCACCTTCCTCTTCCCTTCACTTTCTCTACCTTTTGCTGCATCTTCTACCCTCTGAATCTCACATCTGAATGATGAACTTTCTGCAATCAAATAATGAAGCATTTGCAGGAAAAATACTTCTAACTTGAAAAGATGTCACAATTAACGTACTAGTGAAATTTTCATAAAATATTTCCAAAAAACCAGGTTAGTCAAAGAAAACATGAAGTATGGGGGCACTAAACATCGAAATACGTTTGAAGGAAAGCTAATAGTTCAGTTATATTTCAAGCCTTTGGTATCATATATGTGTGAGATATCGATTGCTAATAAAACTTAATAAAACAAAAAACAAAACAGATTGGTAGATATGGAATAGAAAAGTTTGTGGCAAAAGTCCAACAGAACATTGAACTTGAGACGCCATATTCATACTGGTAGACATGTTTTCTTGATTGGTAAGTCTGAGCGTAATTTTAATTAAGTAATATGTATAAATTTACATTATTCCTAGATTTGTACGATGTATCCATACACCTTGTGTTGTATCTTGTTATAATAAGAAATAGCCAACGTAATAATAAAACGTATATTTTCTTGAATGAAGTTAACATTCAGAATTTCTTAAATAAGGAAATACAATTATTTCCTTACAAATGTGTACATTCTTTAAGCGGAAAGAAAGCAAAAAGAAAATAAGTCTTTTGATTGGAAACAGTAATTCTATTATGGGGTGATTGTCTTGAAGTAAAGGTTTCTTTGCGTGTACAGATCCAAAAATATAAGAATGTTAGGCCGCTTTAAGAGATTTCGTGTTGGTGAAATTGTATAATTAAAGAAAAAGGATAATTCATTGATAAAGAAAGAGAATGAATAATAAGATGGATTGACAGGATAAAAAGGTCTGACATGCCTAACTCAAGGCCAGCAAAGAAAGCGAAAAATGAGCAAATAAGGAAAAGGCTTCCGCTTAAAAATATTAATCCAACTTTTCTTCTACTAAAATTCAGTGAAGGTCAGATGCTTCTTCATTTTAATACACACATGCTTTCTCTTACTTCATTAATTGGCACTAATCACTAACTACTAATATTCTCAAACTGAATCTTAATTTATTTAATTATTTTACCCTTCAAGAAACATCAACATTTATATTGCGTGTCCACCTAATGCGTAGGCAGAAGGTAATCCCTTCCATAAGCAATTAAGAGAAAAAAAATATTCGGGTACATGTCCTAAATAACAAAATTATGTTCAAGTGTAAAACATGTACGATACAAGTTTAATTTCTTTCAGGATGGCTCTCGTCAGCTCACGACAACTTACTCGTGCATATTCATAATCTATCTAGCTTAGTCTATAAGATAATTGTGATAATTTGAGATTGTGAAATGTTTTTGTTTCTTCAACGCTCGATATTTTTTCACATGTTACAGTGGTGATTCAAATTTGATTCGATGGATATTTCTTGGAATTTGCGATAAGCCATTGAAAAAGATTTATATCAAAGAGATTCTTCAATATATCCACGTAATTGAAGCCAAGTTTGATTCATGATACTTCCATTGTTTTAAACAAAACCTTCTGTATATTTCTCTCATAGAGAAGAAAGTTTTTTACAAACATTTCCATATACCTGAAATACGTCCTTCCTTGGTAAATTAAATATGAAATTATGCAAACAGGCTTTTTGTTAAATACGTGGAAAGGTGCGACGAAATACTTTTGTTTTTTTTTAAGATATTCATTAAAAATAGTGAGCAAAATTTTTTTTTTGTACAATTTCAAAATCTACTTAAAGGGACCATTATTTTCGTACATACATTGTCTGCTATCTTAACAAACAGGTATAAATAATAAATAGTCAGAATAAGCAGACAAGTTGATTAGAGTCCAGCACAAAACGACTAAGTACAACCGCTTTTCAAAAAGCTCAATGGTAAATTAAATGAATCACAAAGTAGCCCCTTGCACTTTTACCGTATTTTTACCAGAAATCCTGTATATTGTGATTTCTATTGTATTATCTTGATATATTTATATATCATCAATTTATATATTTCGACCCTTGATTTTAAACTTATGTAAGTTCAAGTAAGGTATTGTTCCAAAATTAAGAACTGGATTTCTTACACTATAGACTATAAATACTCACTTTTAATGCTAAGATTTAACGATTTTGTATGAAAAGTAATGTTTGAGTATCGTTTGAAACAAACCCAGATAAAAATAGATCTAAATGAAATACTGTCATTATTTGTTGTTTTCGACAAATCAAGCGAGTTAGACTGTTAATTACGAACACATTCTACAAGGCGTAACAACTTAAGATCTTGAAAAAAGAGAGCAAACAGGCAGTAAGCAAGTAAGCAAGCAGAAGATCTCGCCCCTCTTATATCCGACCGTCGCCACAGCGTCTGAATATAATTACCTTTGTTGTACGACGGCAAGGCAATTGTGTGCAAGTTTTTAATGCCTCCGAGGAAGAAACAAAAACCGAAGAAAAGCTGTCTTTCCCCGATGGAGAGAGGATTTAAGAAAGATGAGACGATTAGGCGAAGCCTTCCGGTGATTATCTTCTCAAATGTCTGCTTATCCTCTCTCCATGTCTTCGTTCCTTCGAAGACGCCGTCTGTTTGTATGCTTGCTTGATATTTACTTCGGTTGGCTTATCGTAGTCAATAAGAAGATTTCACATGCGCATCTCCGAAAGAATTTATCGTACGGAAGAATTTCATTCTTATAGCTTTTATTTTTGGTTAATCTATGGAACAGGACCTGTTTATTTTTCTGGGTGTAGCGTTTTGTTATTCAGCTTGACCGCAAAGTAAGTGAAATCTGCCGTAATTCTTAAACTATGAGGTTCAGTTAGTTACATTTTTGGAAAGTATTCTCGCTTTAAGTAATTGTTCTGAAGCATTACCTATGAAAATTAGGTACAAATTATTTTAATTTTGAATAGCAAGATTTTGATTTGCTTTCGGAATATTCTGTTAATATTTTATAGCCGGTTTCTTGTTAATGTTTTATAGCCATCTTTTTATTCTTAGAAGTTTTGTATACTGAACTATCCAAATCGTTGCTTGCTATTGACCACTTACTAAATAATGTTTTTCCAACATCTCCTTCTTTTGGTATTTTTTTCATTTATAAATAGGCATGCAGATGTATTGAAAGTCCACAGTTTATTCTATAGTGTAAATGAAAGAACTTCGTTTTTCTTCCTTTTTTTTTTTATAACGAACTGATCTACGAAACCAGTTGCAACATTATATTGAATTGGCATTTCAACCATTTCACAACCCAAAAATGCCTATGGGACTACAGACCAATACATTTCAAGTTAAGGTTTTTGCTCTAAATCAGTGCGTAAAGATGACCAAGGCGGGAGAAGTTATTACTTCCTTGCAGCGACTAGACAGACTCCTGTTTATTCGTTTCATGAGAATGGGTTCGTGTTGCCTACTGGTTTCCCGACGAGTCTGTCTAATTGCTGCAAAGTTCCCGTGCCTTGCTAATATCTAGTCATAAGGACACTCGAGAAATGGTAAGAAGCTCTAAAAGCTGTTAAAGCCTATGGGTACGAATCTGGTCTGATGTATCTAACATAGATGGGACCCACCACAAAGTAATGTGGTTATTGATCTTATTTTGCGATTGGTCCAAAGCTACCAAGAGATCGAAGGTAATAAAAGGGCAAAAATGAAAATAGTTTTCTGTCATTAACAAAATTCCTTTTGAGGAGATTATATTTTGTTTCTTTTGTACAGTAAAATTAATAGTTGAAAAAATACAATAAATACTCGAAAAATAGTCAGTTTTACATCCTTAAGTAAATTCTAGCAGTAGTTTTTCCTTCCATTTTAATTACATCTCAAACTTACATGAAAAAAAACAATGAATTTTAGCGGAACTTCTCTTTTCGTAGTAAATATCCTCGAAAAAGCAGCTAAAATAAATTTTGCATGATTTTACATGCATATTTTGTACAATTCTTTCTGCAAAATTTGTTAAGTTGTCACCACAGTGGTAATTTACTATTTACTAAAACAGAAAGCACACAGTCTACAGTTTTAAAAATACCAGGATATACTAATCTTTTTTGCAACTCATCTTAGAAATTACTCATTTTGTATTTACAAATCGACATTAATTTAATAATTTTACGTTAATATTGCCAAAATATCCATATTTGTAAATTTACTGTGTCGTCAGTAAACTTAATATGTAATATTCAATGTATATACGTAATTTTCATGGGTAATACGAGTGTTCTAGAAGCATGTAATTTTCAGGTAATATTCAATAAGTTGCGTTTACTGCAGATAAATGCTGTTTCTTTGTAATTTTCCAAAGTAGACTAGTAAGATTAATATTCAAATTTACGTTGATAAATAAAAATTGGCAACATAAAAGAAACATATACAGTAACATTTTCTTTCACTAAATTGACAGCGCTCCGTTCTAGTTAACATGAAACTTATCTCTTTTTTTTTTGTTATAACACGACCTACACCTGGGACAAGTACAGTTTTCGAATTAAAATGTTATGTATCTTTAAATTTTCAAGACGTTTTCATAAACAGATTAACAACAGTAAACAATATACATATTTTTGTTATGTTTACCTTTAAAAAAAACTCAATCCTTTTCAACATGAAACAAATTTTATTATTTTATATAATCATACTACGAAGGTGTTGCGATAACAACTGATAATGAAATTACTTGTTTAAATTTTCCTCCCCCACAAGAAATAATGAGGATTTTAAAGTCTCCACCTTTGCATTCTTTGCAAAAATTTTTACGGAGTCTCAACTCTTTTACGACACACTTCACCCCTACGTTTTCGTACAAAATTCCTCCGAAACATGTAAGAGATAAGAGAAAGTGCTTTCAGCCATCTCCGTGTATATACCTACGTGTACATATATACAGGTGTTGGTATATATATATACGTAAGAGCTGTTTATCGATCATGTCGCGATATTGAAGCACTTAAACACACAGAATAAGCTTCTTAGGGAATTCTGAGGAAGTATTCTTCCGCCTGCTGACTTCGAAATCTTTGAGGAATACTCCCGAAGAACACTTAACTTGATGCAAATTTAATGCGAGATAGACTTAGTTCAGAGATTGCCGCGAGGGACCACCCCGTATCGATTCTCTCACAGCCGTTGCTGCCGCCACCGCTAAAGACGAGGACGAGCAGGGTAACCTCTCAACGATAGGGCCCCCGCTACCGCCTACCGACTACGATATGGCGGGCGGCCTTGGGAGCCTCAATTTTTAAAAGTGATTTAATACCACTGTAATGGTTTAAGTGAGGAAAACGTTTTTCGAAAATACGAATCGCGCGAAAAATCATCGGAAGGTAGCAGAAATGGAAATTTTTTGTCGATTGCTGTAAATTACCTCGGTTAAAATTTCATTCTTTTTGAAAAGAAGAAAATTTCAAGATAGTTTTTTTTTTCTGGAGAAGCTTTCCAATGTTGGCTGTAAATCGTCTAAATATTAGTTAACAAAATTCCTGGATATTGTAATCGTGGTATATTCTATATTCTTAAATATAGAATGTTGAAGATATTAACTGTATTTTATATACACAGGACACTCTGTGTATATTAAAAAAAGGTCTGAAAACACTGACATAACAATGTAATCAATGTTTTTTTGAGAAAAGTCACAAAACATGTCAACTAATGTTTTCCAAAAGCTATTTTTAATAACAGCAGTGGTGTTTTTACAACGACCTTGAAAAAATATCCGAAACCATGAAAACTTCGTCTCCGGTCACTATCCAATTACTTAAGATATATTAGCTGTAGTAGTACAATTAGAACAAGTGCGCTAGTGTTTCGTAATTTAGATATTTATCACGATCGTTCTGTCGAACAAAATTTAATTGAGCTTATTCAGAAATTATAGACAATGAGTTTAATGTATCGAAATACTTATGATGGTTGGTTTTCGAGATAGAACCCATTCATTTAGAGACTTTTGCCATTTATTTAATGACACTCATCCAGATCGTGCTCCAATTAGTATTTCTCTCGTGAGTAAAATATAATAATAATCGAGAAGAAGAGCATGTTCGTGATCGACCTCGCAGTAGTCGTCCTTTAACCAGCGAAAAACCAACTGTAGATACTGGGCAGATCGGAGACCACACTAATATGCGAAGCTCATACTCAATATCCCGAGAAATAGTTATTCGGTAATTTGTTATAAGCCCTAATCGCAACATGTTTAGGGTTCCTTTCTATGAAAGCAAGTTTATGTTGGGTAACCTTCAACGTATGAGTACCCCTAGTACCATAAGTATGATTTTAATGAATAAGTGCTTTATTGTCTTATGAAACGTGTTTTTTATGCTATTTTGTACAATTAGAAAAATAAAAATTTGATAATGTAGGAAATTAGGTCGCGATTGGTAACGTTCGCATTTGTGCGGAATAAAATTCCATTTTTTGATTTAGTTGACTAAATTAATTTCAGTCAGTTACTGTTCCAATCAATATTGAAATTTAGTCCGTCCGAATAGTGAAAAATAGTAATTTTCACTCATGAATTTTCACATGGATATACAGGTTTATTTAGAAGGCACGAATACGGAATTCTTAATTTCTGAATTGTCGAAAAATTTACTTCTTTTCGTTCAGATACGAACTATAAGTTTCTTATGAGTATGTTTATCTACCTATACTACACGCGTTTAATATGTAAATTAATTATGGTTTCTTTTTTTCAGATTAGGCTTAATGTCACATTTCGGTGCATTAGCGGCAGCAAGTACGCGATACGCTGCGCTATGCGGACCGACGGACCCTAGAAATATTCCGTGGTACTGGGGTCGACTACAACCACAAATCTCACAAGACAAACCGAGTTCTAGTGGTAAGTAGTAACTAGTCCTCGTTGTAAGGTTTATAACGTTCAACTTTTGTTCATGTCTATAAGGTGACATTGCAAAAATTACAATGCATGGTACCACGCGATAGAACACCATAAAATAATGAAAAAAGGTCTCATACGCAGGATATTGAATGTTTGAATTTTTTTTAGAAAAATCACTTCTCTTCCATGTTTCATAAAAAAAAATGCTGTAATAATAATAGCACAGCAAAGAATGGTTAACTCAAAAAATATATATGGTGAGAAGGTGTTCAAACCGATGAACTATGGGGCCGATCGAGAAAATCGATAACTTTTTTATTTATTTACGTAAGTTGCTGTAATTTGATATACATGTATAAGAAGCTTTACTACACACAGAAGAAAACTAAAAAATATTTATTTGCGTTTTTATTTATTCACTGATTAAACGATAAAACAAAAGAATTACTTAACTTGTTAGATTAGCACTTATCTTATCCTATACACCATTATTACTATTATTATTATTATTATTATTATTATTACAATACACAAATCTAAATTCAGTTTTTGGTATAATAAAAAACTAAAAGTACAAAAATTTTTTAAAACTTTATAAAATTATTAAACGTCTGCATTAGGTCCGGGATTGTAAGTCATTATGGACACTTACGCACTTAAAACTTCATATTTTATTTACTTTTTAGAATTACATGTTGAAGAAGTAAATTTGTGTTCTAAGTATATAATATATAAGGTCAGAAATTCAGTAAAATGAAATAAACTTCAAAGTTAGATATTAAATAATATTAAAATTTCTATATTCTTGGAATTTTACAATTAACTTTTTCCTTGAGGAATACATATCAAGTTTAAACATACTCGATATGTATGGGTCTGATGTGTAAACTGCGGAAAGCGTCTTGATTATAAATAATGATAGCAAGGACTGTGGCGTGGTATGGTAAACAACACATAAATATTGGCAACCTCCGCACCACACGAGTTTAATTAATTACATAATAATTAATCCGGGACGACCGTTTCGAGGACATGAATGGTTCTCATCATCAATCGGTAACCGAATGTATATATACGTAAATATATTATGTATATTATTTCGCATTATATCTGCGATAATATGGATTTGCCAACTAAATATACTATTACTAAAGAAGCGCATATGACAAGCACAAATTGCGAAAAACAGCCGCAAACCGGCAAAACGCAGATGTTGATGGAGTGTAGTGTATACGGTACTATTTGTTTTTGCAAAATGGAAAGTCTGCTTGGAAGAGCCCTGCTAGTAGTTAAAACCTTAACCAAACATTTAGAATTTTCGTTCCAAATATACATTCATTTATTGTTTATTTATATCCTAACTGTGTCAACTATTTAAGAAATGATTCATTTCTCATCATGAGTCATTTTCTAAAGCCCATTAAATTACCTGGTTATATATGTGTGGCTAAATATATGTATTTCAACGACACATTAGTAGTAAATTTGTCCACTTAAAGTAGACCTCCAAAAAAAAGGTGTATTTCAATGTTACAAAACTTTCCACTTTGCTAGCCTGTAACTTCCCATAGGCAACTCTAAATAAAAAATGGAAACCGGGATATAAAAGCCCAGTTAATTTACTATTATAAAATACACGTCGTGTGATATTGTTTCAATTTTCAATGTTGGTATTTTTGACACAATTTCGGCGATCGGCTCCATAGCGCGATGAATACACTTTTCCAATCTTTGTGTTAACCATTGACGGCATCTTTCATTGTGCCTAAATTATTAGAATCTATTAGCAGACTCCATAAACATGCCCTTATCGATACTGACGTATTCATCGAATGTTGTACCGTTGATTTCTTTTAACGATGAATTTCAATACAATTATCGATAGTTTGTTCTTTAGTTTGTTAACATTCCAAACCCGGCTTAAGTTCCTGACCGGATCGAGTAACTTAATGTTCATATTCTTTCATATTAACCAACATTTTTGGTACAATTCGTTTTCTGTGGTGTTTTAAGCTTTTTATGATACCTTGGTCCATTGGTTCTGTACTATAACCAACCAATCATTTTGAGTGGAAAATGTGCAAGCTTGATGTTTTTTGTTCACCTTGTATGTTCGTTGGATGAGCAGGGCAGTCGTCAACAAACAGTAGAATGTTTCTTTTTTGAGTCGCAAATTGTTAGATTTAAGAGCCATTTCTAATAAATATTGCTCGTTATCCAAGCCTTCTTGTTACTTTCATAATCTACGTCAAGGAATCTAACATTTTTAATGCAGCGAGGATTTTTCAATTAGGAAGAATTTTAATTTCATATTACTACAAACCATTACAGTTATCCTTTCTTTATTGTGTTTACCCCTGAAATACTTTTCGTGTGCTAGTGTGTTAGTTGGCAATCATTTGAAAAGGAACCCCGTTTCATCGGTATTGAAAATGTCATTTTTGTCTTATCGTCTTATTAAATCAGGTAAAACATTTTGTTCCAATTGTCAGCAGTTTGCAGCTCTACTATAGCACTTTCACCGCTTAGTAGCTTTTGAAAAATATTGTATCCTCTGAATTTGTATAACCATCCAGCGCTAGCTGCAAAATCTTCGTGTAGTAAAACATCTGCAAACTCGCTTGCTATTTCTCTAATTATAGTTCCAGAGAAAGGTAGATTTTATTTTTCACAGTTACCCATTTGATAATTGCTTTGCTAATATCGGGAAAGGAACAGTTGGTAATTCTTCTATGTTTATCACTTTTTCTTCCAGCCTTTCCAACTTCCTTGATTAATTGAATTTATCGTTCCAGAGCGTCGTTTTGCCATTCTACTATTACAAGATAATATTAATCCCCCATTAGACAACAAAAAGTACACACCAACGAGTCACTCGCTCAGTTTGCAGCTCTATAGTTGTCTCTAGACTGTACATGTTAGCTCCTATTTTACGAGGCTTTACATCGTCTGTAAATTCAAAGTACCGATAATTCTTTGAAAACTTCAAGTTACAAAGACGCTTAACTTGAAAGAGTTGTGAATTTTTGTACTAATTATAAAAAAATTGAGTTACAGAAATTCGACTTAGGGAGATAAAGGTGCACTAAAAAGTCTGCGAAAAAGCAAAAGTTCTTCAAAGATATTCGAGTTATAGAATAATTCGACTTGTAGGAGTTCGAGTTAGGAGAGCCCCACTGTATTTACATTATTCTGGCGAATTTGCTTATTCATTGATTGTTATTACAACACAAAGTATTTCAATGACCCAAAAATAATTCAAACCAACCTTTTCTAAGGTTTCTATCCCTATACTTCGCAAAACAATTTTTAAGCCGTCAATTTAAATAAAATGTTCCAAGCTTTTATCTTGTTTTTCTCTTCCGCGAAAAAAGCAAACATCGAAAAACGTTCCGTTCGATTCCCCTTCACGTTTTTGTATAAAAATACTTCGCCGTCTTGAAAATCTTCACAAGTAAACAAGCGATCGATCAATTTAAAACGTTGCAGCCGTTTATATACATTCGAAATAGTTACCCGATTACACCGGTGTGTACGGGCCAGACTTCGTATTTAAACAACGCTACTACCGCGGTTTCCGAAGCCCTTCAGCGCCAAGTTACTGTCTAATCGAGTGAAGCATTATAAGGACGGATATAGAGCCGGTTCGTTCAAGGCACAAATCGAAAATCGCACGAACAATAAAATAGTTTAGCATTAATCCTTGGCATGAATCTTGTTCAACCGCCCACCGTTACCAAAGTCTATTATTACTCTATTATTATTGCTTATTGACAGATAGTGGTCGGTCTTCTACATTGTTCGTGAATTAAATAGAGTTTGGGAGTAACATGCGTTTGTGAATATTAACAGAATGCTTAATTTAGTAATGTTACCCATATTTCAAAATGGTTTGTGTTAAAAATATTTCAAAGACTGTATCTTCTTTTAACTTTGTTACTGTTTGGAGAAGGTAACATAGCAACTGGAAGTTTACAAAGATAAGAACTAATAAAATGATATAATTAAGTGCGACCATTTGAAAAAAGTATATACACTTCGCAAACAACCGTTAGTTCAGGGGTTTCCGATCGCATACTCACATTACTCCTTCAATACGCACTTAGTATGTACAGTATGTTAGTAATTAAGTAAAAATTGACTAGCTACGAATGTGCATATATTCCCTACCGTATTTAAGGTACGAAATTGGAGGCCGGCTAACAAACATAAGATTTCTTATGTATTTACATAATATACAGTTATATTTTTTCATTAATATTCATATTAATGCGAGATTCGATCGCAAAAAGTAATAATATACTGTCTATAATTCTCTTTAGAAAGTAAGTCCAGGAATCTTTTTGTGTGCGTATTATAATGTATGTAATGTACATGTAATAAACCTCCTTTGCGTAGTAAAAAGGGATCATTGTGATAAATTTCTGAGTTCAATTCAAATTTGGGCAATTTTAGTTGATTAGAATTCTAGGTTTGGATGTTCTCATCAATACTTGTTACATGTCATTTCGCATATATACGAGGGATGTTTCCAAAGTTCTGGGAATTTAGCTACAATTTTTTATTTTGTAAATTTTCTTAAATATTACAATGTAGTTTTTCTTTATAATCTCCATTTAACTCAATACATTTATCCCAACGGTAAACCAATTAGTTTACCGTTAAACCGTCCTCAAAGAACTTTTTCAATGTATCCGCAGTCCACCTATTTATAACACGTTTTACATTAGTTAAACACTCAAATCGAACACCCCGTAAAGGTTTTTCAAAACTGGGAACAAATGAAAATCACTGGTTGCGAGATCTGGTGAGTAAGGTGGATGCGGAAGCAATTCCCATCGTAAAATGCCTGCCACAGTGGTCCGGAGAATAATATTCTGCGTTAATTGTAGTATCTTTCGGCAGATAATCCATAAATATAATCCCTTCGAAATCCCAGAATACAGTAAGCATTATCTTTCCAATAGACGGAACTGCACGCGCCTTAAGTGGAAGCCCTTCTTCCGGTTCACGCCATTCTTTGGATTGACTTTGGATTGGTCTCACGATTGAAGTAACGAATCCACATTTCGTCAGTTCCGCTGCTAAAATTCATCACCGTAACAGACTAACAGCTCTTGAAGTTGACGACAAGTGTCAGACCTATTGAGTCCCAACAGTCTTAGCACCCAGGGGGCTCAAACCTTAAACCGTGAACTTGTCGTGTATCTATTCCTAGACATACATTAATTTGAGAAATAATCATTCGCTTGTTATCTTTCAGTAGGTCCTCCTCAGCAGTAATGTTTCTTTCGTTTATCGACGTACTCGGGCGACCACTGCGTGGATCGACTTCTAACGATGTTCCACCAATTTTGAAACGATTGAGCCACCAACGTACACTACTTTTAAATTCTGCAGGCTCACCAAACATTCCTTGCAGTCGTTGAATAATTTCTGAAATGTTCATACCCTCTTTCCACAAAAAGAACATTATTGCTCTTTGAAATTTAACCGCGTCTTCTATATCAGTCGAATACCTAACTCAAACTTTATATTGCACTGGACAGCTGCATAGACATGTCCAGATTTGGCTATCATCAATAGCATTGCCTATAGGTTCTGCGTAATTTAATTAGAGCACAATTCTCAGAACTTTGGAAACATTCCTCGTGTTTCCTACGATCGACTACCAACGCTCGCAAAGCCATACCGATGAGTCGTAAACGGCGAAATGCGTAGATGACGGTATTAATTATGTATTTAAAAACGACTTTTGTAAAAAAACGACCCTATCAGAAAAGCATATTCTAAGTTAAACACATAGTAGAAATAACACATTATCTTTAGATGTCACGGCAAGAAATGCTGTTATTGCGTATAATTGGACCTTAAGGTGACGCTATCAAATGTCACTCTCAAATCCTCTGTAGTGTTACAACGATTCAATGTTACATTATGAATACGTGAAAACGATACAATGTTACATCGTTGTCAATGCACCACAGGTCAAGTAAATCTAGCTGATGTTGGCAGTTTTCGGTAATACAGTGAAGGAACACCGTTTATAAAAAATTAGGAAGAATAATGAGATCAAATTACTAACTAATAGTACTTTAAATTTAGGCGGGAAAAAACTTGAATGATGGCCTTTATAGTTTTCTATTAGAGAAGTAAGATTTGAAAAGTGATTGCAGAAACATAGAGAATCCAGTAGCATCAAGTACTTTAAAAGTTCAATATGACTTATGCGATCGAACGCTTTTGAAAAATCTGAGTACATAACGTCAGCCTATTCACCAAAATCCAGACATTCTGGCAAGTACTGCATCACTACAGCAAAATTCGATACTGCAGACCGTTTATTCACAAAACCATGGTGATCTGCGAATAAGAAAGGTTGAATTAAGTGTAGGTATTGTTATACAAACTGATCTCGAAAGCTTTACCAAAATTATTAATAATTGCAACGGGTCGTTAGTACCCACCAAGGAAATATCACTTTCTTTTGAATACGACTAACTCCCACTGTTTTCCGTGTATTGGTAGAAGTACCAGGAGATATGGATAATTTAAAGAGAATACTTGATGGCCGAGCTGATACCGCCAGGTATATTATGGGATATTCGATCGTACGGTTGGTAATGGGAATCCATGAATTCCCGAAACAATTGTTCCAAATCAATCAATAAGTTGTGTAGTGAGAAGTATGCCGATACTTTAGTATTTAGTGCTTGTGCAAGTAACTCTATTCACGTACCTTGTTTGGAATTCAGAATTAAAATAGAAACCCTGCTATTTTTACCAAATAAAATTGGTCCGCGTCGCTGGGGAAGCGTAAGTTTGTTTCGTGTTCTTTATGATAGTTACTTTATTTGAATAATGGAGACGAATGGATTTTGAAAACCAACTAAAATAAGGAGATATGGACATTTCTAATAACAAGTAAGCAACTAAAATTTGTCAAATATGACTTGAAATCGAGAATTAAAAAAATATTTCCAAAGGTTTTGTGTTTTCTTCCGTTTGGAGCCACAGGCCATTTTGCCACAATCTATAGTAATTATATTAAAACACACCGAATCCACTAATTACATTACTACGAAACTAAAGGGAAAAATGGAATGACACAGCCTTCATATCTCCGAGTTTGTCGGGATGAGTTTACAGAAATACACCAATAGTGGACGAGAATATCCGCACAGGCTGACAAGGAAATTTGCACAACATGTATCCTATATTTTAACTCAACTTTCGTATCCATCTAGAAATTAATTAATCACATTTGTTGCCATGCTTCACGTGAATCAACTTCTCTATTAAAGGGTTTCTGCGATGATCATAATTGGAGCATTCTAGAAAGGTGCGATTAAGATCTCATAATGAGTTTCCATAAAAATAAAATGAGTTACTATTTTCGATCGCAGGAAAAATGACCATGAATGAATTTAAATCTTGTCATTCTTTTGCCAAACTATTTAGGACCAAACTATTGCGTCCAATTCCCAATAGAAAGTTATTAAAAACTCTATGCTTCTTAAAGGTTTTATGTGACAAGTCCATGGTTATATCAGAAATACGGATGAATCTTTGTAGACCTTTACATTTATCTTGTGACAATGGACATAAAAATTTACACAAAGACACCGTAGCCACAATCTTCCTTAGTTCTAGATCCGTCTGCAAAAATGAATAATTATAATAAAATAATTGGATATTATATTTGTGGTTTCCATTGTATGGTGGGGATGTTACCTTGATTGATTCATGGTGTGCAAAATATTTCTTAGTAGGTTGATATATCTGCAAAAACTATTCCAATACGTGTATTGTCCACATAATATGTAATACATAATCCAATAAATAATCTAATAACAGAAGTTATTGTGTCTCCTCATGCAATGCACCGAAGAGGGTAGAATTCATTCATTCCGCTCATATACACGTAAACTTTTATTTTAAAATGTTCCTTCTAATGTACTAGAAGCTGAACAATATAAGGGTAGTCTGAAAAACTGCCAGCTTAACGCAGAACCAAGTTTCTTTTTGTCAAATTCTATTTTATTTTCATCTTCTATCTCTTTAATCCGTTCAAATAGAGGTCGGCATCTTGTTCTGCAAAATAGGCATTTACGAATGTGATGGAACGAAAAAAAAGTCACTGGGGCACAGATCTGCGAATAGGATGGAACAGGCTCTGCGTTTTGCAGACACGATTCACACTTCGCAGTCCACTGTTTCGACTGTGAGTTGGCTTCAGGGCTGCACTAGTGCATCCAGGCTTCATTTGCAGTTATTAATCCACGCTAAAACTCCGATTTATTTCACTTAAACTACTTAATCAGGGTTTGGAAAGGGTTATTCGAATGGTTATTGGTCGTAAATGAGCAAATCTTCAGTCAATATACAACAAACACGATTTTTTGAGATGCCCACAGCCCCCGCTGTCTCTCTGGCGTTAATTTGATACTTTTTCGATGTTATCGGTAGGGTTGCAGTTTTTTGCAGGCCCGAACATTCAACGTCGAACAAGTTGGTACGACTACGTTAAAATTTAGCTGACCAAAATTTCACTGTGAAGGTACACAGCCCCCGAAAATAGCGACCATCTCAGCTTTAATTTGTGTTGACGTATTGTCTTTGAAATGCAAGAATGTAATGAAGACTCGATATTCGCTTTTTTCCATTTTTATAGAATCGCTAATATCAATGACAAAATATATTCTTTTAAGAAATTCAATACAGTACGTATCTCATTATACATTGACCTGTCAAGCTTACGGCTTGCTATCGCATAAACAAATCGATTTCAGATTGAAAGACATTCGAGAATTGTTTACCTCTAACTTAGCAGATAACTGCGGAATACAGCTTTATTCTATTTTCTTTGTCCTTTTACTGGCTTCACGTGGGTGTTATGTTACATTCTCTCTACGCTGACGTTAATATCGTGTTATATAATAAATGAGTCTAAGGTTTAAGGACAATGTAAGTTAATTGTTTCCTGTATTTATTTCCAGGAGGTTCCATAAATGACGATCAATCTCCGCCGCAGTCTCCAAGAGAAAGCCAAAGCTGTATACCATCAGAAAATAGCAGAATATCTCAACCGTCGTCACCTGCAGAAAGATCGCCGGCTTGTAGTCCGACGTCACAGGGTGTGATACATTCCACGCATCCAGCATTCCTGGACCAAAGTTACCTGAACACTAGCAGATCAAAGAGTCCCTACCGAGAATCCGATAATATGGTCATCGACGAAGAAATTGAAGAAGAGGAAAGCGACTACGATAACGACAAAGATAAAAAGTCCCAAAACCCCAACATGAGTCCCGGCAATTCGTTAGCCAATAAAAGAAAAAAGAAAACTCGAACTGTATTTAGTAGATCGCAAGTGTTTCAACTGGAGTCAACTTTCGATATGAAAAGATATCTTTCGAGTTCAGAACGGGCTGGTTTAGCGGCTAGTCTGCATTTAACGGAGACTCAAGTTAAAATCTGGTTCCAAAATAGGCGAAACAAATGGAAAAGACAATTAGCGGCTGAATTGGAAGCCGCTAATATGGCGCACGCGGCTCAAAGACTAGTAAGAGTTCCAATTTTGTACCACGAGTCGGCCAACTCATCCATAAGGCATCCCTTCGACCAGAATCACAGTTTGAGCTTGCATCATCCTTTAGATGCTAGAGATAGTGCGACGTCTGGTGGAAATCCTGTTGTTACATCTCCTACTGGTTATCCTAATTCATTGTACTACCATCACCAAGCAGCTGTAGCCGCTGCCGTACACAGTTTACCTTCTAGTCCGGTTAATAGGCCGCCCATGTCTGGGTTAGTGTGAAACTGATAGTGAGCTGTAAAGTGGTGGGTGTAAGATACAGGGTGTATACTCTAAGTCATCTCTCTGTTGGATCTATAGTAATTTATCAACAAATTTCGATGAAAACTGATACTTTAAGCAATTTACTCCTAAATAAATATTAATCAACTACTTTTTTATATTTAGTAACGTCAAGAGATTGCTTCATATTAACTAAATCAATTTTAATGAACCTGTGACCTCAGATATTCACAGTCTGTAAGAGTGCAAAATTATTGAAATTAAATTATTACGTGCAATATTTTAATTTATATAAATAAGCTCGAAGATTCGGATAATCACCTATTTCCATAACTTAAGTTCTTTAGTGGCTTTCTATTCGAATAGCCTTACATTGGATATGCTCTATTATACCTGAACTATCATTTTTTTGCTCAATTCTTATGAAAAAAAAAATAATATCGACAATGGTAAAAATCATATTGGATGCATTAGATAATAAAAATTTCTGTAGAATTGTTGCAGAATCACAAGTTTTACATTGCTAATAAATTTTAATATACTGTAAGTAGGGATGACTATGTGACAGTTTCCCAATAGTTTTGGTATTATCAACCTAAATACGGACATGAAAACAAGGTCGATCATTAGTAACTCTCCCACTCCTTTTTAAGACACCGACCCGTTTCCAAAACCTATCCATGGTGACCTTATGTATTTTTTTCTAGCATAAAGAAAAGAAAAAGCCATACCGAGATCTTTCTAACTAAAATAATTCTGTCTATAATTAGTACAATTACAGCTAATTTAACGCTACATTAACAATGAAAAATACAAAATCTAGGTTATAGTTGGTGCATGGGAAATTTCACGCTTCGTATGTGGTTTAGGGGACTGAATACCAAAAATGTATTTTCTTTGTTGTATATTACTTCATCTGTTACCTTTAACCATTTCTATGCTTTCATTGGCTTTTCCATAACTTGCACGGTGTTGTTTCGGTAATTATTCTCGGGTAAAGTGTTTCCTTGTTGTTAACTGGAACGAACTGATAAACCTGAAAAGAAACGACTTCTTTTTGGTTCCTGCTCGCTCGCTCTGGGCACTAGTTTTCTGTGGAACAGTATTGTTATTTAGTTCTGGGTTAGGAATATTACCGGTACTAGCCAAATCTTCTTCTTCAGACCCAAAATCTTCTAACGGGAGTATCAGACTTGGTTGTAGAGTGACTTTGGGATACGCCGCAGCTCTTACAAAGTCACCCCTCAAAGTAAGGACCTTCTGCTTATGTTTTCATAGATCATAAACCATACACTGCATAACTTTGTAGCTAATAGGTATACTTTCAAGAATAATTACCAGTTTCAGCTATCCAGCGGACATGAAACTATGTATAGGAGAAAGGTTGACAACACTTTCAAACACCTAAAGCGCTGCGTTTTAACACAATATGTTCTATAAGAACTTGTCAACAAAACTGAGTTTCGCTTAGTGGCCATCAAGTTGCAACATTAAAAGTTTCCACAGCTGCAAGTTTCTGCGGCTTCTGCTCTTCAGATCAGGTTCAAACAGATTAAAGACCATGTGTCAGAAAGACACCTTACTATGCAAAAATAACCTTACGGTAGCTAATGCCAAACTAATGCCAATCTAATCCGCTAAAAACTCTTCTTTAATTGCATATATTTAAAATAAATTATTAAATGCATTTTACCTAAATCCAGAATCTAGGTACGCAACTGTTCACAAATAACATGCTGGGTAACGCCTGTATTTTCTTTTTATAAAGTACTCATTGAATTATCTAAGAATTGCATTACATATTTTAGAAGATTTAAGCCATGTTTCTGGTTATAATAGAATTCCAATTAATTAACATTCTCAAGAATAGTATAAATGAAAACATTTTTGTATGCACTGCGTCCAAGTCGTCTGTTCTGCCTTGTTATTAATTGTTAATGTGTGGATTAAGTTGGTGATATTTTTTAAATTGAACAACCTGTTAATTTTTATGAGTTTTAAAAGGAAATTTAATATTAAGCAAATCCCTTTAATATCCAACAGAAAATAAAAACCAAACGAATTGGAAAACATTATTAGTACAGCTATGTATAAGTAAGACGGGAAGATGTTATGAAAGGAACTAACTATATTCAAAATGTTCAAAAATATTGCTTCTTTGCTCAAGATTTCTTAAGTCTTTTAATAACATCTCCCGTAATATTTTGATTATTATTTTATGTGT
Source organism: Oryctes borbonicus (assembly GCA_902654985.2). Classification (NCBI taxonomy): domain Eukaryota; kingdom Metazoa; phylum Arthropoda; class Insecta; order Coleoptera; family Scarabaeidae; genus Oryctes; species Oryctes borbonicus. The sequence continues at coordinate 1,275,000 of LR736858.1, read as the reverse complement.
CCCATTTTTTTAGTTCCTTGAATTTTGATAATATTGTTTGCAAATGTTGTCTTTCAAAGGGTCCTAATTGCCCATCATTGTCCATAAACACTAAATCACGTGCTCTAATGCTGCAGCATTGGAATACCAAAATATATTACTGAAAGTATATTTAGTACTATACGCCGCACCAAGAAAACTCAATAAAGAAATGTATTGGAAAAGATTGTTTTAACAATTACTTAATGGTAGACTTTTGTGCAATATACAAACGGGTAAGTGTTACTCGTCGAATTAGATGAAACCTTAGATGGTGGATTTAAGACCAACTTAATGTAAGAGCAGTGGTAATTTTTATAGGCGCCCGTGTGCCAATTTTCGCTCGTCCTCACCTGCGTCCCACTGTTCGCGTTAATTTCTTAAAAACCATGGGATGTATTTAAAAATACTTGATGGATGACTTTTTAACTATTTTACTAATATTAGCGTCAGTGCTTTTATCCCAGTTACCACTTGTTTGCATGGATAACCTCTCAACCTCCTATTTTCTTCAAATTTATCTAAAAAATTATCTAAAAAAAAAAAATTAATTTTATGCATTTCATAACATTGAGTTTAGCATTTACTTTAAACTAGTCCCTCATACAAAATTTTAGAATAAATTCATTAAATTGGAGGCAATTTGTTTTTCGAAGGAATGCTCGGACGGCACTATTTTATTTTAATAAAAAATAAACATTTTGCATAAGTTTGAAGTTTTAGCCACTTCTGGTTTTCAAGTAATACTGTCATCAACAATTTTTTTAAATGACAACTCCGATTTTTTTATTTTGATAGAACAATAGTATCATCAAAATATTAATACCTCTCATAACAAAATTTTCGATTTATTTTATATAAATTAAAGAGAGAAAGAAATAAATTGTATTAATAACAAAGAGCAAAGATAAATGCCGTTATCCATAATAATGATCACTATGTAGCACAATTTGTGAAATGCTTAGTCAAATTTTACCAACGTGATGTATGGAACAAGACTGAGAAGAAGTTACTGTAAATAAGCATCCAATAATGGTTCCTTAAAAAGTTACGCGCGATTTTCAAAATTGATACAAACAAATATTTAAAAACTATTTATTCGAGTTTTTTAAGTGCGCCAAAGTCGAATTGGATATTACCTTTTAGTTCCTTAGCAACTGCGCAACAAGTGACAGTCATAAACAAAATTTTTAAAGAAACGTTTGTGGCAATCCACCAGTGTCTTCATTGGAGAAGATCTTTTAAACGGCACCATGTACAGTATGGTGGAATTCAAAGAAGCACCAAAACGCCTGAATTTGAAAAATACGTACTCGATAAAATTGCGGAGAGTCACGGGGAAATTACCCTTAGAAGTAGCAGCTATTTTACTCGTACTAAGTACAGCAAGTGCAGAGTCTTACTTGAGGACATTCCAGTGCTGCACCACATTTCAGCCTTGCTGTTGGGGAGTACTTAAATAATTTTCTGAATCGTTGGATTGGCCGAGATGGGTCGGTTACGTTAATATCGCCCATTAGATTTTCTTTATAGGGTCACCTAAAAATCTTGTTTACACTACGCCAATTCTTAATCATCATATTCGGGTTGGTTTATATACGAAAAGCGATAAAATATTTTTACAATATTAGGAGACCTCCGCGGCCGACTATAACATAGTTCTCATATGAGCGAGTTTCAATCAATGATTCGACGATGCGTAACCTCTATTACTGCTGAAAGAGAGTCCATAGCACATTTAATCAACCGTGTTAACAACAAACGCAATTTTGAAATTTACGAGTAAATTTTTGGGCAGTTTATAGGAACTTTTTTTACAGTTGAGGCCATGAGAATTGATTATGAATTCAAGTTTGTGTAGATCTATACTGCAATTTATACGTACCACTTCATCCGTAAAAATCCCTATCAACATTTTTCCACACTCACATACATAAACACTTAGAGCCCGCAGCTTTGCTGTTATGTTCTTTGGATTTACGAAGATATTAACATTTTTATTCATATATGATATGTACTCCAGGAATTGAATATCAAAATACCCTTTGATCCAGTATTTGGTTAAAAATACATCTCTAAACCAATCCTTAAAATGCTAAGAAGTTAATCTTCAAGATGTTAAAGCATTGATCAGCAAAACAATGGAGTGATAATATCGAAATATTTAACTTGGATTAAATTAAATCTTAAAACAATCGTACGACCAAAACGTGAACAACATATCAGATTGAATGATGATGCTTAACAGCAGACTTCAAATTAATCTATAATTTTTCCCGCTTAGCATACATGAATAAATTTAACGTAATTTTTATACTTTTAACAAAAACAAATTTTTAGATTTGAAAAAAAAATCAGGCATGAACTGATAGTAGCATACGTAGTACTGTAAAGCAGTCCAGAGTATTTTTCAATACTTCCCATAGTTTTCCATTAGTTATAATGTCATACACCCCAGTTAACGAATGAGCGGCAAATTTTTAATTTCCACAAATAAGTTAGTACCTACTTCACGCATTACTGCTTAAAATAGGATTTCACGCACTGATCTGAATGCGTGAAGCTGCCGATTATGGTGTATGACTACAAAAAAAAATACCGCAGCTGATAGATTAAATTAGTCTATAAAACCACAGTTTCAGTTAATCAGTTAGTACCAGTTACCTCTGATCCGTCGTAAATTCGACTATAGTTGATATCAGCTAATATTAGATCAATTCCAGCGTTTTTTTAAAGTTAATTCATATTAAAATGTAAATATTGGGAATTATGGCTGGATATTTTAGGACACAGTGTAATTTACCTTATCATCCTGATGTTTTGAGATTTTCTTTCGAATTAACAGAAAGATACAACATTATCGATACGCAAACTCAAAGTGTATCATTTTAGAGATAAATTACTATAGAACATAGATTGTCTAAATATATCTCGCGAACGTGCAAATTACAATTATAAAATGATAAATATTGATATTATAAATATACATAGAAACGCTTTGTACATATATCATTGTATTTATTTTTTAATTTAACGAAAGCAACAATACTGGTCATAGTAAAACATTGATGCGATTGAGATAATTAGCTGGCTGTATATATTGTACGTATTCATTATATTTAAAATTGTAAAGTTTATATAATAATGATAATAATAATACAAACTCCTCACCAGTTACCTATTTGTAAACATGATAATACATATTACGTAATATAAAATATATCTCTAGCTAATATATGAGAATATAAATTATAAAATTCGAAGAAAAAGGAAGTGAGACATGCCTGCTACCTACAAAATAATAAATGTGTATAATTGTGTAGTAAATATGGTTGTTACTGTGAATAAATGAATTTAACCGAAGGATCATTTCATTTCACCCGTTTCCGATCCAAGATTGACATCTCTATATAATTACTAATTAAAAAAATCACTATAAAACGCGTGATATGTCCTTTAGATAGCGTGCCACGGGTTAAAATGTTGTCGCAAGCTCAAATCTCTCCTCACTCTAGGGATTTTCACCTGCGGTGCGTGTGTGTGCTGGCGATTAATGTTATCTGGACATAACACCTGCTTCTTAAAAGGTTTCGTCTTCGGCTTGCGGCCAAGTCGTGACACTGTCTCCGTTCTTTTTTTTTTGTGGCGTTGCATACTGAAGGACCGGAGGGCTTTATACATTTCCGAAATGTTTGAGGATAGAAGAAGGTAAGGATAATAATTCATATTCATGAGATTTCAAACATACACCCGGTTGTACATACACCGAATATTCATGCAGCTTATCGAAATCATTTAAATAAAAAGCCGCTCAAAATTCGTTACGGGTATGTCATTGGATAATGTGGAAAAAAGCTTGCAGCTAATGAACTTCCACATTTATCAAATCAATTTACACGACCCCAGGCACCTTTCAGTTTTGTCACTTTTGCATTGCAAAAAGTATCAAGTTATAATGAAATTTTAATTTTGATTCTCGAGTAAGTATTTCTTTGTTTTCCATATAAGAATTAATTTTAAATAGAAAAAAAAATATTTTGCACGATCAAGTAGTTACTGTATAAAATTGTGGGGAAACTATAGTTGGAAATATACAGGATGGGCATCATATTCGGGTTGGTTTATATACGAAAAGCGATAAAATATTTTTAAAATATTTTTGTTTAGGGCCTAGGTAGATTCGTTGGAGGCAAGCTTTAATTTTTTTTTAAGTTTTTGTATATACTCGGTAGCTCAAAAAAATGTGGCACACCTAAGTTTGAAAATTTAAACGGAATACTCTGCATATTATTGCATATTTTGATAATGCAGGCCAAATAAAGGCTAGTAATTGCTGTCTTTTATAGCTAGTTCAAACTGTTTATGAAAAAAAGACGAACAAAAATGATTCCTGAACATTGTACAGAGTGGATGAAAATATATTTTTGGTTTGGACAAACATTAAAGTCAAATAACTTTCTTATATTTCGTTTGTCCATCTTCCATTTCTTCATAGAATTCGAGTACGTGATTTGGTTATATCCCAGAAATGTTCTATGGGTGATAGATCTAACGATTGTACCAAAAGAAAATACTGGTGTTGGCCTCTTGCAAGAATCATACTACACTACTGCTACATTATGAGGGCGAACATTGTCTTGCTGTTTAGTGGAATTATTTAGCCCTTGGATGCATGGTAAAGTAAACGGTTCCAGGACTTCGTAAATGTAAAGTTCTGTTTCTATCAAATCTCTAGTAAGTGCAGTTCTCTGCATCCCAATCTGCTTGTAAGACTAATCTAATATAAGGGCACGATGCCGGTTACTAGGAAACTGTGAGACTGTTGAGGACGATAGAAAATCAACCCAAATGAACGAATACGGCGATATATGTAACGCATTATTATTCTACGACACAGCTCTACCAAAAGAACTTTTCCCACAGACCTTGAGGCACCATACCGATTCCCAAGGACAAGCCGTATTAAGGTAGCTGTCTACCAGGTGATAGATACTACGAGAAACTTTCAGAAACATGTCCGTTTAGTCCGCATGAAGTTAATAATTTTGTTAATTTTATCTGCGAGTTGTTAGAAGAAATTATGCTTACCGTTATCATTACAGCTTACAAAAGAGAAAAGAAGATTGAATGTTGGATTGAGCCATAGATTCAAAGTGGAGTAGAACTGGGGATATGCAACACTCTATTAAAAAAAATTCAAGTTGAGGATGCTCAACAATTTCGAAATTTGGTTTGTTTGGACACACTATAGGTTAGGTATGTAATAGAATTAGTTGGACCAAAAATTGCAGGAAAAAAGTGTATCGGAATGCGTAGATTGTCTTTAGAAACCTTTTGAAGAAGCTAACAGTATGACCAGCAAAACATCAATAGTAAATTCAACAACAACATCCAACATCCGGAAGAATATTCTAGATTCTTCAATATTTTTTGTTTCTTCTTCCTACCATGATATTCCTTGTCCACCTATGAGCAAGTTAATGTAAGTCACCTCTCGATAGATAACGTTACCACTCTTAGGAATTTACTCTCAAACGACTCGATACATATATCTATTCGCGACATCCGTTATCGAGAACTGATTTCGGGAATTTTACTCTCTAGTGGACAGTTACCTTTAGTCTTCTATCTTTCCCTTCGGTTGTTCTTCTAAGTCACCATCATTCATTAGAACGAATAACTGTAGCAATATTTGCAACTGCTTCATGTATCCCAACAATGTGACCCCTTTGAAAATCGCTTGGCTAGCTATAATTTGGTTGTCTGCGAACTTTGAGCGTTTTATTTACTAATTCACAACCACAATTGAATAACCAAACAAAAGTGATTCAAAATAAGGAAAAGAAAAACGACAAATATATTTATTGTTTTCAGCTACTTTTTTATTATTAGTTACCCCAACACCATAAACATGCATAAAATTTGGTTAACACATTTTCAGGGTGGTTCTTCACATAGTGTACATTATAACGCAAGTTCGAAAATCTTGACGTTTGCTTCTAGGATCTTTTAGAAAATTCCTGTAAATTTCTAAATTAATTTTACCTCTTTCTATTTGTTTACTCTGGATAGCAATGTTTAATCTTTTTATCGGTCTTCTATTTTCAGTAAGCTTATATGAACCAGTTGAATATTATTTTCACTTCGTAAGTTATCGCAGCACAAACCTAATAACATTTTCATTACATTTATCTCAGTATATATGAATGCATACACATTAAACTAAATGATTAAAACCAGAACGTCGGTAAAGAAGAGGGTAAACATGACGCCGCGCCGTCAATTGAACTTATCTGTCTCTATAATATCGAATCTTTTAACTGATTGACGATCTCTTTTGATGGGAGTTTAACTTTAATCATAGCCCCATGGAACATCTGGTACTTTCCGGGAGGACAATGATGAAACAGTCGTAGAAGGATAGGCGTTTTGAACCTACCCGTCGGGGTACGGGTTTTAACTGAGGGGGTTGACTCAAATTACTCGCATCTCGCCCCTTCGTTACCGCATTGAATGTAGACATGCAGAGGGATGATGGATAAAAGTATGCTGTAAGCCGTATTAATATTTTTTCGATTCTATAAAAAAACATTGACGTTATTTATGGTTAGCTTGTATATGATGATGGGTAAAGCATTCTGTTTTAGAATAATAACATTTTAAATTTCGATATTAATGGATAAAAGAGGAAATCAATTCCAAAATAACACGAAATAATATGTTTTAATTGGAACAGAGAATTTGTTAATACTTTCTGTAGTGTTCGTTCATATTTATAAATTACTGGCCGAAACAAGTCAATCAAATATTCGTCGTTTATTATTATTACTTTAATAATTACAATGCGCACTGTTTTCATAATTCTGATTTGGGCATTCAGTTTGTTGGTATAGATATAAATAAATAAATAAACAAACAAACGACTTGGACCTGAACCATCAAGACTTATTGAAGTAGAGATCTCTTTGACAATTTTAAAGTTTATCGCCAACATCCAATATTTTTAAGTTTTATTGTAAGATTGATTTATTAACGTAAATTGTAATTTCATGAAATGAGTTTTGGTTTTTGGTCCAAATATCTCTTCATAACCATGATGATTTTTCGGACCTTCCTCATTTCTGAGTAGCTTAAACCAAAGTAAATACACGCTAGCGCTGTCGAATTGGAAATTTTCGAGTTTCTATAACTTCGAAAACATAATTTGAATTTGAAGCCCGGACTTAAAATTCGAAATTCAAATCCGAACCAATATGTTTATGTTTCCAATATGTTCGGTATTCAAACTAAATCTAGATATGAAAGGCGTTATCGAAACATAATAATAAACTAATTTTCTGTTATTCTTGTATATCAGCATATTGTTCTGCCAATATTGCGATAATATCCTTCACAAATCCTTCTTCTCAAACGAGGCTTGGTTGCATGTTATTTGTTTTGTTAAGAAACAAACCATGCGTGTGTGATCCAGTCAAAACCCTTACGTCATGATGCAGAAAATATTTGCAACAAAAATAACGTCTCAACACCTCATCAACGCATTCAAGAACATGTAACGACGAATAAGGATTTGACAGAGATCACCTTGAGCATTTAGAATAATTGTTTGAAATACTTTTTTTACTTTTGCTAAAAAATATTTTTTTAATCTGCTAGCCTTACTATTATTGACCAAGATTTCAACATTAGTTATTGACACATTAAACAGAGACTTATTTGCATCAATCATGATATGACTTAGGTAAGATTCAACTGTCAGATATAGTTGTAAGCAACATAAAAATAATTCAACAAAGAAAAACTCTAAAAATATAATGATATACAGCCTATTTTATTAAAAAAATGCAACTTCTACGAACGAGCTTATGATACGCTTTGTAGGTTTCAACATAATGTTAAAACATGCTCACAATTGGACCATTTAACAAGAAAAAAATCGTTTTGATTCATGGAGGCTGAATCTTCCGTGCCCTGAAGATTGCTCATCGTATACATGCCTTACGATAATAAATTAGGTGTCAAAATAATGTGTGCAATTTCGATTTAGTGATACATATAGTAAGTACTATTATAAATAATTTATATCAATCATATTATATAATGAAGATTATTTCTTTAAAATGCTTTATGATATTTATTCAATAAGACAATCATTTATATACCTACCAGTAAAGCCGTATATCGTTACTTTTTAATATCTTTACCCTGGCTTTAGAAAGTAAATTGAATATTTAATTACGAATTAGCACGTTAATCTCTTATTAACTTAATTTTGTGATGTCACTAATCATACTTTAATTATCAAGTAAATTATTTCGTATTAAAACTAAATAATATATAAATGTGTTCCGGGTTTGAACCGTGTCATGTCGTTGGTTAAAATAAAACTCGACGTTTCGCCCACAATCGTAGGGGGCTTCTTCAGGAGAGTGATGGCAACAGTTAGCACGGTAACTCAACGTGTGAACCACGCCAGAGGCGAAACTAACTCAGCGGGGAGCAGTGGTCACGGTAACTCAGCATGTGAACCATGCCAGAGGCGAAAACCAACTGCCGTGCTAACTGTTGCCGTCACTCTCCTGAACAAGCCCCACACGATTGTGGGCGAAACGCCGAGTTTTATTTTAACCAACGACATGACACGGTTCAAACCCGAAACACGTTCAGTTTCAACTGTCTTTGGCCGTGGAAGCCTACGTTTTTATTTTAAATAATACATTTTTAACATTTGCCAATATTAATGCGAAAAACGTAAAACATCAAGGAAATAGCTGTTATTTGCAAGAATTTCTTTAAATCACCTAAATATAGTTGTTAACTTACGCTAAAATACTGTTGTGCTACCGATTGTCCCAAATAGCAATAATATAGACTTATTGGCATATTAAGAAATACCTGCATACAAAAATATACAAAAAAGAAAAAAAAAAGTACAAAAAAAAGAGAATATAAGAAAAGGAATAATGTAATTTTAATTTTAATTAGTTACGAATTAGACCAGCTCAGAATGTATGTGTAAATAGTGAACTAATCACTTATTAAATTTTAATTCAAGATTAACTTAATTTAGAATTAAAAGAAGTCCTGTGAAACGGGGCTTAATGTTTGATCGTCTAAATTTGTTAGTCGTACCGAAAACCGACTTTATTTTTAATAAATAAAAAATCCAAAATAACAGAAACAGAGAATATGAGGTACTCGCCACTGTTACATATTTTTTCCGAAAGTAATTTACATAGCCTTTGAGACTGTGTAATATACATTAAATTATGTTGAAAAAAAATATATATATTTGTTGCAGTTTCGAAGACATTTACAAATATTTAAAATCCGTACAAGGGGGTGTACCCCGAAATAGGTTCACTCAACCACTAAAAAACTTGTGTTGTTTCAAATCTAAATTTTAGGGTTGCCAGTGCTCCTTGTCAATAGATATTACACGTTTTTGGTATTGAAGTAGCAATCATGAAACTTTAGTTAATACATTATATTTCTTTCTTTTTACTTACTTACAAATATATTGAAAAAATACTTTACTGTATAAGTATAAGTAAATAAACAGCTACAACTATAGTCTCGTGAGTCCAAGAAAAATAACAGAATAGCAGAAATAACCCGAGCACATTACTGATCGTATGCTGTAACATTTGTTAGTTACCTGCACTACACAATCTGTTACATATCCTTCCTATATATCCTACAACTTATAAGAGCTTGTTACCCGTAATAGGTATATACATACATCCGTGTATATTATAATCGCCGAATATTTATGATGCTACTTAAACGTATGTACTTGAACATGCGATGATGAGTGTGTAATAAAAAAAGCGGAGAACACATGTTATTTAATTAAATGTAAACGACTTTTTCCGCATGTGTCCCCCTAAAATTACGTAATTTTCACGCTTTCTGGTTTATTAATGAAATTTACCAATGGTGATATGACCGTCGTTTACACATACGACGGCCATTTTTATGTAGCTTCAAAAATGTCTGACCGAATCCGCGACAACATATTGGCATGATAATTAGCCGCAGTACGTTTCGTTCAAATAAGCATCCAAAAACAGGTAAAAATCTACAACGTTAGAAAAAGAAAGAGAAATCTCTCATTTTCTAAGACAGCAAAATTGGGAAATCACCCTAATTCTCTTAAAAGTCCTTGATTTTCTGAAAAAAGTTCATAAATTCACTCCAGATAACATGGAAAACAAAAATCACCTAAAAAATAATTTTAAATTAGGACCTTTCCAAATATTAAAGAAAACAAATGAAAATAGTGTCTGAAAGTTAATTGATTTCAAATTGATAGCATTGAAAAATTTCTTAAAATCAAATACAAATTTTTGTAACTAATTTCCTAAAAAAAAATGTAACTCAACCACAAGAATATTAGAACAATCCTGGCAAATTTAAAAGGTACTAAGATAGCTCAATTGGAAACTGTTTCAAATCTTAAAATTAATAATGATTATAAGTATATAAACATGAATAACCACAACGCCAAATCAAGAAAAAACAGGAAGTCGGAAGTTTAAAAGCAAAGTAGGTCTAAGACGCGGAGGAGTGCTAAGACTGTTTAATAAATTTATTGATTAATTTTCGAAAGAATACAAATAGAAATTAATGAAATTGAACTGGAAAAGCAGCCAAATTATAAATATTAAAATATTATAATATAAAATTTTAAAGAAGGAAATAATTACCAAAACTAAGATTACTTGTATTTTGAGCAATGTATAGACGTATTCTCACCCACGGAAGTGAAACATGGGTCTTCGCAAACAAATTGGAGAGCATAATAGAAGCCATTGAGATGAAGTACCTAAGAGGAGTCGAAGGAATAACACCCAGAGAAAGAATTAGAAACACGGACATAAAAGATAAACTAGGAGCAGAACCCATTCTAGAATTTATAGAGAAGAGACAATTAAATTGGCGAGGGCGTATCCATACAGTGGGAATAAACAGACCAAAAAGATAAAAATAAAAGATTAAAATCAAAGGAAGACCTGGAAAACCAAGTGAAATGCAATATAGTGGGCAAAAACAATACAGAAAAGAGAACAAACGGTGATAAACCCAAGAAACAGAAAACAATGGTAAGACTTTGTACACACAACATGGATTACTCACCTGATTCACCTGATGCTAATGGCAAGTAGTTTTAGGACTTTTGGAAAGGGCACATCTATCTCTAAAACATAACCTGAATTAGAAATAATTAAGAGTGCTTCAAATAACTCGCCTTTGATTACCTTTGCCTCAAACATTTGGTTACGGAGCTCGCTTTCCAGCTTATGTCGACATGCGAATAAGTATTATTACTATTTGTATGTTTTTGCCCTCACTTTAACTGTTGATTTATAAATTGCCTTGAAATAATTACAAATAAGAAACATAAACGTAACCTTTAAATACATCTATTCAAAATTGAACCAAATACAATACTATCCAGTATAATGTATAAGAATCTTTTTTATGACGTTCTGAGTGAGTTTTTAAAAAATGCTTTTTTTTCAATATAATTTTAATGTGATCTTGTAGTGATACGCTTATTTTTGAGAACATGTTTTTAATGTTCTATAAGTTTAATTTAAGAGCGATTACAAATCTAATTATTAACGATCCATTGAAAAATTCTTTAACCTCGTATTTCTTTTTTCGTGTATAGAAACCTCCTGAAAGAGCGCCTATGTGCGTCCTTGTAGTAAGACGATTTGTTTTTGTTAAATATACACTGTACTGTTGTCTTGTTTGTACTATTTTTTGTATTACACGAAACTCGTTAGCTGGAAGTTTTAATGAATGAAACTCTGAAATTTTGAAATAGGTAGTTGTAGCATAGCAGCTACTAATTTAAAATATTTTCGCTTGAGAAACGTTTCCGGTTGAACCGGAAGTGGTTACCAACTTTCTTAATTTAAAAACAATGGTGTATTTTTATCAGCTTAATCAATTGTATACATCGTATGTAAATTATTTAAATTAGGGCACTTTATCGCAGAAGTCAACTGTTTCGGAGATATTTACGACAATGTTGAAATTTTAGCATTTGCACCACTCTTGTTGAAAATAAACATTTGAGAATGTAATGAAGATTTGTGCAACGAAATGGAAGGGTACCTTATCGTTACCGTTATTAAATGTGATATCGGGGTATTCATGAGTTATTCCCAGAGATATTTTCAAACTGAACTACATTCGTTCAACAAGAATAAATGTCTTAATCTTCATTACATTCTCAAATATTTCATTTCAACAAGAGTGTATTTAAAATAAGAAAGTTGGTGACCACTCCCGGTTTAACCGGAAGTGTTTCATAGGTAATGCTATAACTACCTATTTCAAAATTTCAGAGTTCCATTCCTATCCTGTACGCATTTTGTATAATTGATTTTTAGTTCATATTGTTGTATTGGCTCCTGTAATTTATACAGTTAATAAGCTTTTATTAACTATTTACGATCGATTATACACAGTTTTATACTCCCTACATTTGTATTTATTTTTGTCTCCCAACAAGATTGTCCTATTTTTTTTTGCTCAAGATATATCCTTCTGGGAGAATATTAGTTAAGAAAATAAATATTTATAGTTGATTTCAGGGAATTTTTCGATCTTCCAATTCAGGTGTTATAATTTGAAACGAATTGGTTTTTAGATGATTGGGGATAATATTTTTGTTTGCTTTTTTTATTATTTATTAATTAACGGTTTTTGTTTTAAAGAAAATGTAAGTGTTTTTTTCTAATCTGTCAATTTAGCTATCTTAGAAAGTTATCGAAGTTAAATGATTTTGAGAGGGTTTTTTTCTGTACTTAAGATAATTTTTAAGTGTTTATGGTCCCAGTTTTGATACTTTTGTTTAAAACTAAAGATTCTTTTTATTGAAAAATATAATTTCTTTCGTCTCCGCATGTTCTATATATATACATATGTCCTATAAATAACATTTTGTACTTTACTAATGCGTTATATTCGGAATGATTTATCCGAAAATGTGACAATGTGGATGAAGTGTGGATGTGTAGTATGTGCATTCCGAAATTACATTAGGAGATAATAGAATTAGGCGAGTGAATTTCATACTACCGCATTGTCCTACTTTTCTACAATGTTAGCTTTCGTTAGCGAAGTGTTTGCGAAAGTAGATGTATAAAGATGTATAAAGCTCTATATATAACTACTAGATTTTTATCAAAATATATATTTCCATTTAATACTTTTGAATGAAAGGAGGAAAGGAGTATGTAAGCTATTGTTTCAGTTCAGGAAACTATTAACGTTTTGGATTAGGGTACCAATATTAGAAAAATAAGTACACCGCTCAAAATGTTCTTCTTTGTTAATGTTGCAATGACTTTCATTAACTAGCAATTTTTCACGCTAATCTTAGTAATTCATGTACCATTGTATGCTGGATGTCGCGAAAGTCTTAGAGCTAGCAAATTTTTAGCGTTGCAAAAGATAAACTGCTTTCAACATTTTTAAGAAAACTTGGGTTACGATTTTAAAAACTATAGCCCTGTCAACATTTTATGCAGGCTTGTCAGTTTTCAGTTATCTCTAACGTCACCATAGCTTTGTAAGTGACAAACCAACTGCAACGAATTTTTTCAAGTATGTTGTTCCCAAATTAAATAGATAGGGTCTCAGCGGGATTCAGAATTAAAGCGTGCTGTTGTGAAAGCTGAGAAACATATTAAGATCTTGAGACTTGCCACTACTGCTGTCTACAATTCATGTGAAAAAAAGATGATTTATATATTTGTGTATCGTAAGCATAACGTTCCCATTTTTTTATAGAATATGGCAGAAGACAAATATACGTATACGGAAAATAGAAGCGGCCCAATAATCGAGCTTTGTGGGACACCTTTGTTTAGGGCAAGAAATTGAGAAAACTCATAGTTGAATTGCATACACTGTTGCCTACTTAAAAACTAAAACTCCATCAATACAATCGAGCATCGGAGGCAACGCTAAAATAATGCGGCCATATTCAGTTTTTATTAACAAGAAAAAGGAAAATATAAGAAAAATATTAAATAAACTAAAAGGTCAATAATATAGCAATAAGGAATTTCGTCGCTGGAGGTTTGCGTAATGTGGTTGGGGTAATGTTCAGATTCGGATAGCATTTTCTTTAATGTTTACGGAATGTGAGTATGTGTGGTAGATAATACGATGTTATTTATAGTTATAAGACAAACTTCTTTTAAATATCTATTGCTTGTGACTCGGAATTGTTAAGAAGTGTTTTGACCTAATGTTGCTCGTGTTAATATTTAACTTTGTTACATAAGTAGGCAGACTTTTTGGATTCTAATACGTTTATGTAGAACATAGAACTGTGGAGCAGATGTTAAGTACTTGCATCATTACAGCTTTTTATGACTCCTCACCTCCCACGAATGCCAAAGGTCGCTCTGACACAACTATTTTGCAATTTCAAACAAGTCAAACAAGGGCCGTACACAATTTCACGTAAGTAAAATGCGATAACACAAGACTATTGCACGACATAAGTCTAGTTGACTCGCCGAAGAATTGCCTACTTATATAAATGAATTTAAGTGAAAGTATAGCTTTCCTGATCAAATAAGATGTGTTTTAATGGAATCATAACAATGAGTCCACGTGAAGACCTAGGTTCTTAACGCACATCATCGGTGTTATTTTCGTAGCTTTGGTATTAACAAGCATACCTTTTTGGTGCGCACCAAAAACTAGAGCGTCTTTGCAGGGTTGATAGAAATTCACACAGTATCTACAGATATTCTTTAAGTCTCCGTTATTCCACCTCTGTACTTCCACATACTGAGACGGTTTAAATGACAGAAATAGCTGGGTGTCATCAGCAGCATAAAAATGGTGTCGACAATATTTGATCACTCTCGGTAAGTTTAACATGTAAAGTGAGAACAACAACGGACTAAGAATTGCTTCTTGTGGAACACCACACTTTACAGGAACTGGGCTCGACGCAATTTTGCATTTGGATAAAGGCGAAACAACACGCTTTTTTCCAAGTATCCGGGAAATACCTACCAAACAACAATTAAAAATATGAAAACGAAATACACAATTTAGTCATTCGGATATTATAGCATCAAATAAATAATGGAATTTAATATATGATTGCAAACAGATAAACTCGTGTGGATTATTAACACTACATTTAATTCGCAGCAACACAAAGCTATACATTTCAGAACTAACTTGTCGTCATTATAAGAAATGAAATTCAAAATAAAATACAATGAAATAATGTGCAACGAATAAATTGGAAAATACGTGGTAGTACAACCTAATTTTCTCTCAAACATTTGGAAACTTTTAAAAAATATAAAATTTATCGTTACGTTTTGTTTTGCGCCCATTGTTTTTTGCGTACGATAATTGATTCGTTTTTCTATACATTTTGTCGAATATTCACGCGAACAAAGAAGCTCGTTTTTTTTTGTTCGCCCAGCGAAATATGCGGCACTTGAACGGGAGGGCCTACTCCGTTTATTATTTTCATTATTATCATTATCGACTGAAAGAGAGCAATTTAAAATGAACGAGAGCCCTTGATGCGCAGAACAATATACCTACTCGGTGGTGTATTGTTTCAAAAATTGACGAACGACGAAAGAAAAAAATTATCTGGTGTACGGCAAAAATGTCCGGAACGAGCTATACGTGGACGTTAGGCTTTTTACGTCGAATAATTGGTCAGTTAAAAATGTTTTTCAATGGCCTACCGGAGGAACAAAAATGAATGAAACAATAACGACGGTTATTGTTTTAGTTTACATTTGAAGTGCGTTCGAAAGTGTGGGAATTGAAATTGTTGGAAGAATTACCGTTGAAATGTGTGTTTTATTCTCACTAATTACAGACCCTAGCAGATGAATTAGCGTCAGTGTCTATTTATTTACAGCTTTGAAGCTGTGCAAACTTCAATTGTTTGTGTCCTATTATCAAACGATAATTGCTTTGTAACATTTTGAAATTTAATTCGAAATGTTCCCATACCTACGGACTGTCCTATGTCGGGTGAATTTATTTTCTGGAACAGCTTACCATTTTACCTTATCTACATAAATTTCACTCAGTTTGAATTATTTATTTTTTATTTATTTAGATATTTGGGATACCAACAGGTAAGCACTTATAAAATAATAAAATATTAACTTATCCAGTAATTATAGGTAACAATTTCTAAAATACATTTTTTTCCTTAAAAATACCTTAAAACAACTTAAAAACTCATCAATGTGAACAATGTGAATAAAATTAAACGTAATTTAAGGCTAAAGAATGTCGGAAGAGGGTTATGAAGGTGAACTAATCTAGTTTTAAGTCTCTTTTTGTAATTTGATAATGAAATGACAAACAGATTAAGGTCGTTGACATATTTATTGAAATTACAAACTATTTTGCAAAGAGGTGATCCCAGGCGATCGTTCATCTGTAGGGAATCACGAACAAAGCATGGCATCTAAATCTACGGAAACGCACATTAAATCTTACCCCTGAACAATAGTTCGGAATCATCTATAATGAAGTTGACGATTTTATGAAAAATTATCAAATCGCGGAGAATTCTAAAGGTTGCCAGTGACAGAATATTATATCTGATGCTCACGTCTGATAAGTCATTGAAAGTGAAATTCATTTTGTGGCAAAATTAATCTTACTAAAGATGAAAACATAATATTTAAAAGGATTTAGCACTTGTAAACAACTTGGTTTGTCTGATAATGTAACCTAAGCCCTTTTAAAACTGCCAGACGTAATGGAATTAATATACAAATCAATCGACGAACTACTACCATATATAACGCCAAATTCGCGAATCTTTTCAGCACGGCCTAAGATTACATTATTAGTATTGTACTGTAAAATTTTCGATGATTTTGGAATATTTTTCCAAGTTAGCAGCTATGTTGTTCAACGTGCAATCTTCAAATCTATTTAACCATCCTGTAATCTAATACTAGATGTTGCTGACGAACGTCTTTTGAAATCGTCATCATAAAGCAGAAAATTGCTGAATTGTAAACATTAAGTAACGTCATTTATAAAAATCAAATAGAGTTTGTATGCAAAATTAAATATTGAGTGGGTGTACTTATTTCTATAATTTTAATGGATTCCGTTTCAAGGAAACATTATCAAACTATTTTGTCTAGGTACTTTAAATTAAATATATGCTACATTAATTTTATTGCTGATATTATTACAACTCCTCGGAACCAAACCAAAAATGAATTCAGTACTACATCTTCCATCGCTAGTTTTGAGATCTATAGCCGCAGATAATACTTTGACAATTAATTTTCCAGCCAAATGTTAGTTGTAGACGTAAAATATATGGAGGGCTATTAGTAAACCATATGTTGGTATAAATAAACACGGTTCTTTTTCGAGTTGGAAGTGAATTAAGGAACTATCATGGCTGTTGATTTAAAGTAGTGTAATAGCGACAAAGATTAATTAAGTTAATTTATAATAAGTATTAGACTGCCGTGCTATTGTGCATACTGTATGTTGGTCTACGTAGTTTGCTGTAGTATATTAACACTACACATTAGTTATTATCAGCCTACAACGAAATATGTGAAGATAATGGACTCTAAAAGGACTTTGTTTCTCAGGGATTATGTAACGCGAAAAATAAATAAACCAGATCTAAATGAATTTTGTGATTTTGTGAACGACTATGCAACTTATTCGCAAATTTATTACTTATATTACTTTTACAGGTTCGTACTTTTTTTTACAATAACCCAACTCAAAACTTACCGACAACTACATTTAAACTTATTTCATTACATGCCTCTTAAGATGTTTTTTGACAAAAATAATAATTACGTATAACTCACAAGGGAACACGAGTAAGTGTGTCTCACCAATGTAAAAGAATTTTGTAGGTTTATGGACCGATGATGTGCAAAAACAATGGTAAACCTCACAATAGGTAAATTAAAAAAAAAGTTCAGACAAGGTTTAAACTGTTTCACATGCTCTTAGCGATGGCGTAAATACATTCCCAATAACAAATATTTACGGAAACAACAACCATCCCCTTATTTCTTTTTGCAAATGTGGGAATATTTATATGCCACAAAAATACGTCTCTCTGTTGTTAGTTTTATTAAAACGTTCACAGTGAAAAGGAAATTCCATTGCAGTAATTGTGTTATGTTTATTCCGTATTGTTGTACACGAATATATGCAGACTAATACGATAAGCCATATTAAATCCTCATCGCAAAACGTAAGCCGTTTTGCGTATATTAACTATTTGGATGACTGGTATAATAGAAAAGGCACCCGCGGTTTCGACAAAACGCACATGCAGCAATAATTAACACACTTCGAAATTGAAAAGTATTAGGCAACGCATAGAAGTATATGAATTATGTAGAATTCAGCATTCCCCTCTATCCATCAGAGCTACGACGTCGTCTCATTTCGAATAGGAAAGGAAACCGGGAATCTTCTTTTATGCCCTAGGTGTGAATGCCTATTGAATTTAGAGTGGTGTGATATTGTGTACAAATAATGTTTAATTCTCCGTGTGTGTTCTATAATGGTGCAAAAGGTATATTATTACCAAGTGGGCCGGTCTTGTTCCCGTTCTTTGTGGGACAATTTTCGTTGTTAAATGATTACAAAGCGTTCGGAATAAAGTGCATTGTTTCGTAATGACCGGTTTTGTAGATCGCAAATGCAAACCTTCTCAACGAATTCCGATTGAAAAACAATTTGTCAACGTAAAACAATTTAAACAAAGCCAGAGTACAACGATAGATATTTTGTATTTTCATATCCCTTATGAATTATTCTTCACTGCATTGCAAATATATTATTTTTGTATCAATTAGAAATTACATTGTAACAAAGACGAGCTTGGAAATGCTTTATCAATCAGTTGAGTGGAAACCGCAAATACTCGAGGAACTTTACTTAACCATCAAATTTATCATCAAATAGAGAGATTTGTTAAAACATGGTATTTCTTGAGATATTACAAGGTAATCATCAGAAAAAGGCAGAAAACAACACTGGAAAATCGGGACCGATATTATAGAACGTAATTCTATAATGGAACTTTCCGTTGCATTATTCATTAATTATGACAAGCGAATGTGGTTTCTGTACCGTTTTTATCTAAAATGGGTCAAACTGAAACGGTAAACGTACAGAAGAGTTAATCCATTCAGCCTTATTTCAGATGTATAATTTCTTAAATCATTTTTTTAGTAAAGTAGAAAAAGCTCCTTCATTTTCAGCAGCACAGATAGTACCACTAAAGTATGTAATAATGGGAATGCTTCTCTCGCAGTGTCCCAGATGCACACTGGTTTCTCTGCAGCCAAGCAATCACTCTGTACCAAAACTTCAACTCTATTTTTAGTTCAACAACTGTTCCGTGTAAATCATTTTGATAAAAGAGAACTAAAGATTCAAACTGGCTCAAAGTTTGAAAATCACTCAAAATAGATCAATAGAAATTCAGTGAAGTTGTTTAAGAAGGCATTTAAGAGTGGAAACCGAAACTCGATAATGATCTTTTGAAGAGGCACATACATTTTGCTTGCTTTGTTTGTTTACTACATTTTTTTGTTTTGTTCACTGGATAATCAAATTTTTTAACCTTGCTTTTGGCGCTTACAATCTAGTGAACTCTGAGTTAGCACTAGTCTTATCTTTTTTATTTCCACCATTGTATCTTCTGCGAGATCGCATGCCTTTTTTAAATCTATGTTTTTTTGTTGAAATAGTTCACACAAAATGTTACCGTAGGGCCATACTTGATTTATAGCATGTAGAGGAACAATAAAGTCTGCCCTTTTTACAGAAAAACTTAACCAGTATGCATCTTCAGCCTTAGTAGAATCTTTATTTGGTCACTTAGAAATCTTATCTAAAGCTAAAACAATACATCATACAGTTCAAGAAAAACAACAAGGGAATTATATCTTTCAATTCACCTAGTAGTGGGAAGTTGTATTAATCTATTGTGGCCTGCTTCTTCTAAATATTGCGCCAGTTGAGTGGGTTTCAAACCCCAAAAGTCTCCCTAGTTGCGCTAGAGTCATACCAGGTAGGCAAGACTGCTTGATCGATCCAGTTACATGTAGTTTAGCAGCATTAAATGATATGTCAGCTATAGGCTTTATATGCGAAGTGTGCTCAGATCCCATTCCTGCAAGGCGTCGTCCACATCGTTGCCACTAATGTCAGAGTGCCCCGGTGTCCCCATGAGTGTAACCCAATTATTTTTAAACGAAATACTAAGATTGTTTTTTTTTCATTTGAAATTCGCGGAGTAAAGGTTACTATCGGCATTAATTAAGGAGTCGCAGTTGCTACTTCAATGGTCTCTATCAGGACAACACACGTGGAAGGATTTGTTCAACGATGCGGATATCTAAAGGGACTCCATCGCCAAGAACATTGTCGATGATTTCTGTACCAGCACAGGCCATGCTCTGTGATAATTGTACAGCAAAATGCTGGTACCTGTAAACAGCTGTCCTGGTTCCGCTTTCCAGATATTTCCGCGAAAGAATCTAGAGAGATCTGAACACCTTAAGTACCGTCCCCGGCGTAATACTCAGCACACCAGTAACAGTTAAGTTGACTACTTAAAAATAAACTAAAATTTTTTAATATGAAAGTAAGAGGAAAGCTCCATCCAAAGCTTCCATCGAGTCTTCACGGCGAATCTGGAAGAAAAATCATTTTTCCAATCAGATTCCAGAATTCGTTATTACTTAAGAGAGGTTTCTACAGCGAAATAAATGGAACCAATTAGGTTCATTCGAAATATCTACCTGAGAACTGATATCTAAGAAAAAAAGGTTTGGTTTGAGTTTTCTTTGTTTTATCCCGTTTGATTCTAGTTCCCCTTCCTTTTATTAGATAAACCAAATACAAAAAAAAAACTTACCGAAAATAAATCATTTAAAGGCAGGCATACAATTATGATTGATGAATAGTAACGGAAATGCAGGTGATGCTCGATGTTTCCGGCCAGACGAACTCCCAACATCATTTGCGAAAACAGCACAACCTACTTCGGCAATTAAACCGTGATTATGAGACGGTTTTGTGTGTGCAGTTCTCGTACAATTCCAACCATTCGTCCGTTCGTCCGGAGTCGCAGCAATGGATTATTCGAGCAGATGGAGGAAGATATCGCGTCGATGACGTGCGGAAAATGCTGAAGAAAACTTGGACTCTAGACCGTTGTAAACCGTACGTATGTATGTGCGTGTATTTGGCGTAGTTGGAAAATCGAAGTAATTCCCGTTATCTCCGCATTTCTACATACATGAAGCATTTTACCTAATGAGCGTAGAAATCGATTTGGTTTTGTTTCGGCGGAGTTGCTTAGCAAGCTCTAAATTAATCAATTTTAGTTAGTGCAGCATTGTTAGCGAACGAATTCTACCTCCTTTAACAAGCTTATTGCTATTGATGCTGATATATGCGTGCTTTTGTTGAGTCTTGTTGATATTTCAAACATTTCAGTAAATATTTCTTCGATAAAGAACCATGCGGAATTAATACTAATTTCTGATAACCTTGTTTCCATTTTCTAACAGTTTGTCTGTAGCTAAGAACAAAACGTGTTTCGAAGCCATTTCCAAGGAAGTGTCGCCTACAAAACGAGGAAGATTGATTTATCACGTGACCACATTTAACGCCCAATGATTATAACGACCCAAAAAAGGTATTTGTACCACATTCTTTTTAATATGTAAAATGTCTTATCCCTGCGAAATACTTTTCCTAGCAAAATATTTCTTATGAGGCTTCTCTAATATCCCCATTTACTAATAATGCCAAATTTAAGTACTCAGTAAACGCTAGAATATAGAAACCTTTTACGTTGAAATATATGTTCACAGATAGAAAGGTCCCATGATAGACATAAACATTCAAAATCAGTATTATTATTATTAGGACACCCTCGAAAGGATATCTTATGGATGTGTGCAGCGAATATCTTATGGACATTCTTCCAAAGTGAATTAACAACCATTTTGAAACTTAATTACATCATTAAATGATCGATTTTAGGATACTGATTTTGATGAGTGTTCGCCAGGAAAGATGCTTTGTATCATAAGCATCTCTATGACACCTTAAAATCGATAGCCAGCTTTAAAAATAACATTACTAATAATGTTAATTTTGAATTCGAATTCTCACAGTCGACACTAAGCTTAAAAAAGCTAAAAAAGCTAATTTAAATCCAGAGTCGTGTAGTGCAAAGGATATTGAAATGTTTGTATAAAGTTGGTTATGACGATCAGGATCAGGATGATATGAAAATAACAATAGAATACAGTATAAAATAGTGCAATAATTAATTTAGTTTCCTACTTTGAGAAATTGGCACCCTATGAATATCTATGCAGATTGTCCATCGAACGTATTATGCAAGTTTTAACTCGTTTTGAAGAGTTTTCATTGTTTGAGGAGAATGGCATAAGTTAGTGAGTCGTTTGCTAATGCTCAGTGCAAATAAGACTTAGAAACCGTGGTAACCACCGCAGCATTTAATTTTAAGCATTCTGAATGCATTTTAAAGTTTCAAACACTCATGAGTTAGGTCTATCTGACTGGATCCAATACCAGATTTGATCTACTACCATAGACCGTAGCGTCCCATAATATGTACAAATCAGTGATTATTCCTGCCTTCAGATTGGACACACTTGCAGTAGAATCCAACCATACCCATTTCTTTCCAGTCTTTTTATAAAAAAATGTTAATAATAGAAAGTGCTTTAAGAAAATAATTCTTAAATCTGACTGTGGAAATAATTTCTACCAAACATATATAAATGCAAACCATATTGGTAACTACAAGAGTTCCTACAACTCTTTAATTGAAAACTACCATTAATCAGAAGTGCATCAACCGATAAGCTACAATAACAAACAGCTGCAAAATCAAATACCTGGACCTTCTTCTTCTTCTGAATCAAAGTATTAGAACTTGCAATAAATTAATACTATAAAATATATATTTAGTTTTTAAGAAAGAAACTAAAAGATATTCCAAAAATTGCCTTCGCTTTAAATTTGCTTCAATAAGCTAGTTTGTTCTAGCTTATACTCGTAGAATAAGACAAACGTTTTAACTAATTTAAACCAACAAAAACTGAAAAGCACTTATAGAAAAGCAAAAAGGGAATTTAAAAAGAAAATAAAACTTCAAAGACAAAGAAAATACAAAATGCCTACTTTCGTTGACAGACGCTTTTGTCCATTTGCATTTAAATATATTCGTTTTAGATAACCGCATGAAATAATTACTGCAGATATAACAAGCATTGCTCGGGTATATTTTAGCATTTCAGTCGTTGCGGTCCACTTCCTACCATAAACACCGCTTTATCAGTTATTCAATACTTCGTGTGCGCATATTGGTTACAGTTTTAATGGAGTAATTAGAGAACATTCTGCCATATTTTTATACGGTTGCCCTTTGGAGATTAAAACTCAATCCTATACCGATGTTCGTATCCATCCCAACACACGCGGATGTATGGACTCGTAATTGTATTGCTCGTGCGTATTATATACAGAACGTTACGGACTAAATTATGGCATGGAATTATGGCAATTTTCTATCTACTTCGGCTTAACTCTCTTATATAGCTGATAATTACAATTCTGTGAAGAAGGCACAATTATACATTGTACACAAAATAGATTACTATTGTGGATTATGGATAACGAGATGAGATGGATCTCACAGCATTTGAATCACAATAAGCCCATTATATATCCTCTTCATATTAATCAACTGACCCAATACTCTGACATAGGTAAAGACGTTACCCAGGGTAGCTGCCCTACTTGCGGCAAAGCGTAGCCGCTTCTCACCTAGCTTCATTCAGCAAAATTTCTCTAATTGATGCTAGCGCAGAACACTTCCGGGAGAGTGTACATATATCTCATTTCCAGCTTGCAACTCCCGTATAACAAATCTTCGATTAATCCTAAAAGAGGTACTTTTTAAGCCGGCAATAACCACTCAGAATCCCGATAATCATTTGAAAGTCCCTTTTGAATGGTCTTAGATATCTTACCGATGTCCATTTGTTCGAATAGGTCAAAGTGACTCTTTTCATAGGTGGCCGAATGGTTCTGAAGCGTCATGTTCGGACCCTTCCAGCCAATCTGTGTGCTTTTTCGATACCAGGATTTCAATCGTAGCCTTTCAACTATATTATGTTGACGTTTTTTATTTCAGTGATTCAATATTAGAGTTCTGTGGTAGGTTCGACGTTATCAAAATCCATCAGCTAGAGATCATTAGACAAAAGGTAATAACAATAGATCGTAATATACAAACAGAACAAATAGAAACATTTTAGTATTTAGAGGTAAATGTGCATAAAGACGGAGAAGAAGTTACGGAAATAAATAACAGAATAGAGAAAACGATAAGACTATACCATACGCTAAATAACACATTCATAAAAAATTAAATATCAAAGAAAACAAAAATAACTGTCTACAACAATATTCAAACCAATCTACCAATCTATGGATGTGAAAGTTGGATATGAAATAATTAGATGAAAAACAAAATACAATACTTGAGAGGCGTGGAAGGGTTAACCAAAAAAGACAGAATAGAAAGTGAGATGATCAGATCTCTAATTCATTTTAGAAGAATTCCTTTGGTTTGTCTGCAAAATACCTTTCAACAGCCGCAAGATTTTGTTCCCTTTAGTGTTTTTTTTTGAAATTTGGTAACAAAAAATAGTTACATTGAAGTAGATCTGAACTGTAAGATGGATGGTCAATTTCTATGAAGCCACATTCAGCAACGGCGGCATTTGAAAGTTTTGACTTGTGAACTGGGGCATTGTCGTGGAGCAACAGGACACTGAGGGTTGGGTTGTCGCTTCTTTTCACTTTAATAGAATCTCTGAGGCGATGTATTTAGCTAATGAATGAATATACTCTCCTGTTACCGTAATACCCTTATTTAAATAATCAATCATTAATATTCCTCTACAATTCTAAAAAATGGTGGTCATTATTTTTTCTGCAGAAGCGGTCACATCTTGCGAAAAGTGGAGCCCTTAAGATGCCACTGCATTGATCTTTGTTTTGAATCGAGTCAAATGATGGACCAAGATTTCATCTCCGGTGACAAGTCGATTGATAATTAAATTCGGTTCATTTGCACAATGCTCCAAAAATTATGAAAGTATTCATGGAACCCATCTTGCACTAACTTTTGTCATTCCGAAGTATTCACGTAGAATTCGAAAAACCGTGTTTTCTGGGTCTCCTAGTAAAGCTGTTAATTGTCATATCTTCAATCTTGCGTCCTCTAGTACCAAACCCATTTTTTTAAATAACATCGTCAATTTTGAACATTGGCAAATAGTCAATTTTGAGGGACAATCATTTCCATGTAGAACCAATACTTCATTATGAATAGTTTTGGAGATTTTCCTCGTTTTATTAAGAATGTTATAACTGCCCGATATTAAAGTTTATTCGTTTTGATACATGACAAAATAAACTAGCAGATATTAGAACTAATACTGCTGCAACTGTATTGTAAATTGCAAACACATCATCAAGGCATATATCATAAAAAGCAATGTAATTAAACGAACTCTCGTACATCAAAGCTTTAAAAATGTATCAAAATTAAACGTAAGAGAATAATATGTAACATGGTATCAATTTGTGATATGTATAATTGGAAGCATTGGATATCATCTTCCAGTCCACTTCGCCCAACTTGTATAAGTTTCGTGACTTCTTCGCTCTGCAATTTACCAGATATTGATAGTTGCAGCTAGTTTACTAAAGTTTCGCAACACTCGTTATAACCCTTAATCGATTCTATTACATATTTTTACTACAACAATGTTGCTTTAGCATATTTTTAATTTTAAAATATTTAAATTTATTACGTCAATTATACAGAAATTGTTTTCTAAGATGGCACTTCCTGTACAAGTGACTACTATGAACAATGTTTTGATTTACTGCGTTCAATGCCCGTCTTCTCTCAGGCAGGTGCTCCGATAGCATCTAAATTAAAATTAATTTAAATTCGTATGTAAAATGGATGTAAAACATATTTTAGGTTCCTAAACTATGTAATGACAACACATGTTCAGTTATATTCTTTTCAAGGTAGAAACTGTTAAGTCAAATCTTGGTCGCATATGATTTAGTACTTCCCTTTAGAACTAGAAATGTATGAAATTATTTCTTTTGAAAGTATCGTACTGGTAGTGAGATATAACAATCCCTGATTGTACATATTGTGTTAAGGTTAGATTAATACCTCAAAAATTGTTTGCAATAGACGTTGAAAGTTTTTTCCAAGTTTCCAAGTTTTGTAGTAACACTACAAAATAGTTCTTTGCAGAGGTATGAAAGCATTTTGGGGAGAATTACCAAATTTTGTAATACTTAACATTCACCATCAACATCGCCTGTTAACCAATTCGTGAAGTATGGGCTGTAACTTAGAAACCGAGCGGCGGTAATAGATTAACAAATTAGACAGCAAGTATTGCACATGCTCAGGAATACACAATCAGCTGCCAAAGGCTTTTAATCTACATCAAATCAATAAACTTCTAAACTCAAACCTTTGAACTAATAAATATCTGGCTCTGGCTCTGGAGTATTTCCAACAGAAAACTTATCTGATAATGGCAGATTCTGACAGATCTAGCAAAAGGTTATTTCATTTATCACCTCATCTATATGTCTAAATGGCTTTGATAAGATAAAACAAAGAGCAGTACTATCTACTCAAAGATTCAGAACATTTATTGTAACTATCTCTGTTCCTGGCAGTGAAGAAGCAGACAGGCTGGCTAGAAGAGGTACGAGCATCACGGTAAACGACCCAGAACCCATCATTCGACCGCCCGTGTCTATGCGTTATGAAAGGACTAGAACTATCATGCATGAAAACTTCTTGCCGCTTAACTAATGTCACTATAAACCGAAGAAGCGGACGGCAATACGATACCTGCAAATGTTGAGAGGAAATCCCTGCATGGCTGTTCGGGTTCTGATTAGATATTGCTCGCTAAAGAAGAGTCCCTTTAGAAGGGGGCAACCAAACCAAAGGGGAGTCAGTAGAACACTTTGTTTACAAGTGTCCTATGCTGGCATCAATTGGAAGGAGCATGATGGGTGGCAAGCGGCTATGCCTTCCCGCCATTGGGACAATTCCTCTTGGCAACGTCCTAGCCTACTCTCCAGGGCCTGTTATGGCCTAAATGCTATAAGATTCATTCCAGCCTGTCGCTGTTCATAATATATAATAGTAATTATTGGATTGGTAACAAACTTCTTGTAACCATTCTCGATGTCCTAGAAATCGAAATTCGTAACCATAACTGTTTTTGTTAGTAATCTTTTTAGTTGGGTAGTAGTTATCCGTCAAAACCAAAGCAACTCTAGCAACGGTGGCGTTTTAGAACTTCACGACTTTCCAGTGTAAAGGAAAAGTGAGAACCGGTCTTTGCTTTTATGATTTAGCAATATTACCTATTGATACCAAGCTACTGGTAGATTTATTAGTAAATTCGGGCTAAAGTGGAAATTTCCTTGCAAGCACTTGTTAAAAGTTTAATCTACACACTTAGCATACAAGACCACAGTCGGTCTTATCAGACAGTGAAGAAGATAGAACTAGGGATGATGTTATTTACATACGTCCATCTCTCAAGCGAATTTCGTGAATGGAGATCAGGAGGATGACAAACACAGTGCAATGTGCAATTCTATGATAAGTATGCAGGCGTATAAATTAAAGCAGAGTTAGTTATAGGAGAGTATAATAATGTTTAATGGAGAATTAAGCTCTGTAGCTGCTGTTGACAAAAAATACAGAGTATTCTATTTAAATTAAAAAAGTTATTGATGTTTAAAGGTTACAATTATTAGTCTTAAGTTTCGAGCACCATGTATATGTTAGTAAATTTTTTGTGCAACATAAAATTTAATTAATCAGTAGACTGCAGTGTGAATTTGGTCTAAAAAAAGGAAATATATGTTGAGAATCCACACATTAAAATTGCTGCTACAATTTCATAAAATACAAAATATTTCAAAACCTGTTAGGTTTACTTCGAACCTAGAATCCGAAAATGAAATAATATACAGGGTGTCACGTTTAAAAAAATGCAAAGTTGATATGTTTCGTATTTTTTAGCCCATGCACTATGAAAATAATTTGAAAATGTACTTCTAATAGGCCCGTACCCTCTCAAAAAATAAAACGTTTACGAACAATCAAATAATTTTTCCGTAATACTTTGCGTCGAATAACATGTATAACCCGGAAAATTCAAGCGAAAAGTGAATATCGAAAATCTAGGAAACAGTATGCTGCTATTCGTTCGCTTGCGTTTGATTGCCATAATTGATGACTTTTTGACAAATTGCCATGGGAGCTACAGCGTCAGACACTATGTATACGCTAGTCGCAACTAATATGACGTTAATAATTGAGCCCGAGTTAATTAATTTGGTTAGTGTTTGCGTATCGGCGCTCAACACGCATACGCGAACGTGTAACCCGTCACAGAAAGTACAGCGATTCGCCTGTACAATTAGCTGGAACGCATTGCACCATTAACTATTATGTATACACATCTGCAGCATCATATAGACTCGGTCCGGCGTGCATATATCATTGATTTTACATCTTCCATTCATAGAGTCACTGACGGTGAATAATATGCTTTGGCGCGAGACTGCAGGATAATGAGAGGTAAATCAGGTTATTACTTTACGTTCGGAATAAAACTGTGATGGCTGTCATTCTTACTTGTTTAGTAAGAGATTATTGCAAATATAAATATTAACTATCGATAGATAGATAAATACGGTAAAGAAATAAAAACCTTAAGTAAGTTGTTTTGAGTATTATTGTAATCTCTAGTTCCTTAGTTTGCGTGACATGATGTCGGTTCAACATCTAGAAACTAAAAAACGTTGAAAGAAATTACAAATAGCTTTATAGAAACCGAGAGAGAATTTTATGAAAATACGTAAATAAAATTAAATAATTTAAACCCACTAGAGGGCATAGGTTAAAAGATGGAGACGATGGCCAATGACCGCTGCTTTGTTTATGAGCTGGATTTTCATAGAAAAATAATTTTTTCGCACGAATCAATGTTTACAAACTAATGGCGTTGTGTCTACACTATTACATTCAACACATCTAATTACATTTTTTTATCCAGCACTGAAAGGTGGATTAGACGACATGGTGCAACACATTGGCTAACGAGATCTCCCTCCGCGGATTGCTCCTGCTTGTGGGATTATTTAAATCAAATATAAAAAAATTAGGGATGCTATAGATGGAATTATCCAAGTGATCATACCAAAAGTCTATGACAAACTTGGAGTTAGGGTAGGAAAATAAGCAGATTGTGGAAGAAGCCAAATAGAGTAATTAATATGTATTTCATTTCAACTTATAGATAATTTTTTTCTTACGTAACGAAAATCAATTGAAGTGGTAGGGTGCAAGAATCAGATAGTCTTGGTTTGCCAAATTTGCGGGAGAGACATGTTTGAGAAACTTCAAAGATCTACGACTCAATTCTGAAAATATATCTATCATATAGTCATATATACATATAAATACTTTTAACTGGTGTTTCATTTATAAAGAAGACATTTTTGTTTTCTATTTTGGAGCTGCTTACTTTTTGCTCAAAAATGATAAAAACTATAGATTTGATACACATGGTGCCTTTTTTGAGTTTTATTTAGGTTACAGTTAAAAAGACAAATACAAATAAAAATTAATTTCTTAAAACAACAACCCTTTTATACTGAAAACTCTATTAGATAGTATTAAAAAGAAAAGTTGCTATTCGTCTCCATCATTTGTTTCCGACGTTTGAGTTTGGTCCCGGAAACGGATTTTTTCTAGGAGATCAAATTCGATACGAAACCAGCGGGCATTTCAGAACACACAATACTTTCTTTATATTCTTCTCTAAATTCTATTTATTTGTATTTTGAAATTGAAATTTTTGCCCTCCGTTATTTTTTATATTATTAATCTTGAAAAAAGGGCAAATTTATCTTTTTGGTTTCAAATTATCTCTTGTATGAATTCCTTAACTAAAAATTTCTTACTGGTATTTTGTATTATTCGTTTCCATTTTGCTGAACAACAGATCTAAGTAGTTCAATGTAAAAACCAGACAGTTCCAGCAAATGCCTTGTTCTTGCAGAAAACAAAAGTCAAACAGCTTCAAATAAATAACTAGCGCTCGTACTGTCAACAAGAGCTGCCTGATTCTTGCACCATACGATCGAGTTAATTTTTCAGCACTATGACCAATAAAAACAATTTTGATAGAAACTGGAGCTACCTGATTATTGCACCCACCCCTTCAACGATTTGCTTTACTACAGGCGGATTTAACAAAACTGAGCTAATCTTTTGAAATTTTTATATACTGAACAATTTTCTCGATGATATTTTATCGTGTTATTGATCGTAATGACGTTTTACCTAAATAGAAAATATTTTTTCATATTACATGACTATACTTATAGTGAACTTACTGCGTGAATACAATATATTGCCTTCTTCCATCGGTGATATGTGAAAATCCGTGATTTCTTAGGTACTTCCGACGCAATAAAATTTTTGAAAAAAACATCACCTCTTTGCCGGAGAAGCGCTACACTACACTACACTCTTGCGAGGATCGAATCATTTTCGACTTCTTATTTATTAGAAACCACTGTGGTTGCATTCATCTTCTCCAGTCTTTACTCAACGTTATTGGGGTATAACTTTAACAGATAGGCAGTTTCATCAATTTAGTTTGGTATATTTGCCCACCTATTAAATACAATTTGGAGTGGTTTCGGCATTGAATCGTAGACAAGGTTGTTACAAATAAACAGTAAGAATGGAAGCTGGAGAAACTACTGATTGTCTTTGAAGGTAAGATAAGTAGTAATACACGAATATTTTTTAACTTTATATCTTAATACATGTAAATACAAGAATAAACAAAGAAAAATGTACGACTTAGCTCGATGGGTGCAGCTCGTTGGCGGGACATCGATAGCGTTTCGCTGGCAGGAAAGGAGCAGCGTCTTCTCACTCTCCTGGTGGCAGTAAAGATTCTGGCTTGCGGGTCTCCTGCTAACGGTGCCGAGCTTGATTTTAAAAAACCATTACTTGGGCTATGGCTAACTCGTCGTGAAACCTTTTTACCACTATGGTGCAATACCTCATAATTCTTATAATCTTTACCGTAACTCTTCTGGCCACGATGGAAAGTCAAAAAACATCTTTCTCTACGTGATAAAAGGGATTATTTATCCTCTACTCGACTTCTCGGGCAGTTGTTTGTTAACTTTTACAGATGAAATATTAAGAAAAGATGCACTCAACATACAATGGTGAAATAAAACGTAATATACATAGAATCGACACATTCAAAAAATTAAATAAATAAAATCACTTCTGTTATATGAAAATAAATAAAAATTATTTAGAATAATGTTTAACGTTTAATGTAATTCCCGCTACAAATATTGTTGCACTTTTCTACAACGTGTGTAGCTAAAACTTATAAATTATCGCAGATCATTGACTAAATTTTTATTTAATAGAAATACAATACATTAACTACAATCTAGTAATAGCGATTTACGCAAGTGCATGTTTGTAATTGATTGTTTTACAATTGTTTGATTTTCTATTTATTTACAATATATTCAGGTACTTTCGTAACCAAATGTAAGTTAACACTAACTGAGAAATAAAGATACACTGTAGATAATTATACGACTATAATTACGTACCAAAATTTTTTTGCCATTATTAGATTCTGTATCTTACCCATTCTGACGATTGATATTAATTAATTATTATTAAATTTAATTTTGCATATTTGATGCATAGTATATGGAAATTTATTTCGCAACGTGATGCTGATAACAATTTTTAATTATTTTGCCAATATTAGATCCGCATTATTACAAAAAATGCCCTCTTATTACAGCTCAATTAAATTTCCGAGGAACCACCACTTAAGCGAGAGCGGATGTCATCGTATCAACGGTCCAATCAAATCTGCAATTTATGAGGTGTATTTCGAAGCCTGCAGGTTAAGATTACCGAAGACCTGAAACCGAAAAAAGGAGATAAAAAGACAACAAACAACATCAACCCGATTCTTGTCGAATCGAAAATTAATGCTTATTTAAGAACGCCACGTCTAACATCTTCCTCAATTTAAAAAGGTAATTGAACAGCGATAATAAAGAGAGAGGACGAGAAAGATTAACGGTTTCGATAACATACGAATTGTATCAAAATTAGGGGTAGTGTAGCCGTTTGGATTGAAAGCAAGGCATCATGTATTTATAGATACACATGTATAAAAAAGTATATGGAAACCTGTAGCGATGTATGTATGTACATTTCCAAAGTAGCACACGATGTGTAGGTGCGTAGATAGGTTTTGCTATGTTTTAATGAGAAAAATACTGGATCACTTTCGAAGATATGCATAATTTACACTTACGGTGAGCGCCAATGTTGTAGCGAAGCCCAGTGTGTAATTATTAAAAAGTCGGGAATATCAGATAAAACACGTACAAGCATCTATGTGTATCAAAAGAGGGAATATATTAAAACGATGAGGTGTACCTTGCACACCCTGCTGTTTCCTAGAATCCATTTTAAGTAATGTGCAAAAAAGTTATAATGTCGGCAAACGTAATTAGGTAATAATGGTAGTGGTTACTACTAATTACACGGTTACCTGTTTCTCTGCGTGGACATCTTTTGAAAGGGGCACACCTTTCACTCAAAATTTTCTACATTTTAGCCCTATATGCAAATTAGAACATTCTGCTTTTAATTCGCTATCACAAGAAATTATATTGTACAATTTTATGCAATATAATTATAAAAAAGAACATCGAACGATCGAAAGGGCCACATCTCTTTTTCTGAATTACTTCTTATGTTGATTAGAATTACATTTGACAGTTGAATCCAAAGGTATTTTTTGGCAACCTGAACAAAGTTGACTGTAGTAAACTCCCCTACATAAAGTTTAGACTGCTGATGATGCCATAAAACCAAACCATTGGAAATCAGCTCGTCAAACTTAGTAATAAGAGCAATAACAAACAAAACAGTGCGAAAGAGAATAAACAACAAAACGTAATATATAATCCTTTCAGAGAATATCACATTAGAGGCAGACAGATGGGCAAATTACTGTTATTAGATTTCAAGATAGAAACAACGATGCAGGTAGTAAATTAAAGTATACCGTGAAGCAAAATTAAATTATGTTGTTAACTTGTGACGTCGTTGTTTTATACGAAAAAATTGTTTGGTACCTTACTCTTTTTATTTTTCCAACTAAAATATATTTAGCAACTTGTTTATATTTCTTTTTCTTTTTAACCTGTTTTTGTGCTCTTCTAAATCCTTCCTTGTTTTAGGATATGCCGGTCCTTTTGTTTAAATAAAAATCTTTTACGTTTCCGAATTTGTTTACTCCGTTCTCAGGATTTTTTTCTTTCACCATTTACATCTCAGATTATAATTTTTTTTTAATTTGGGTTTTATTTTGTGACAAACACAGAATTCTATCTGTCCTTAAAATAAGTACCATTGTCTTTTACAATTATATGTGTAATTTGAATGTAATTTTAAAATTTAAACTCGCACCAATTATGGTGTACAGCACAAAATAAAATTTCCATAAAATTCAAATTAAAAGAAAATGAACGATCGAGATCATTCTACACTGAAAGCTTTCTTTCATTCGAAGCAAACACTTTACTTTAAAGATATGGCAGCTTTCAAGAAAAAATAATCAATTTTGTTGTAAAGAACAATTTTTCAATAAAAACTTCAACTTATTTGTTTTAAAATATAATTTAATAATTGAATTGGAGTAACGAAGATTTTTTAGCCTGAATAAACTGGTCTTCGTTTGCATTAAAATGCTGCTTCGTGCCAGTGTCGTCACTTTCGACGCGACATAGTAATTCTAATAATGTAATATAAGTAAAGCGCTGTCCTGTGAACAGGTGGTTTATATGTTGTACATATATACATACATACCTACCGACACGACATTGTGGGAACAGTACTGTTAATAATTTGGCTTCGAATTAACAAGGCGTAGTCATAACTATACAAACCTTAATACCAATAGTTACTTATCGAAAATATGCCACTTCGGTTAGGAAAACCTCGCTCGTTGAACAACCTTTCGACTGTTTCCTATTTCTCGTAGAGACTCAAACTTTCACAATTCGTTCGCCATATCACTTAGAGAGAAAAACAATAATCATTGTATGAGGCTACAATGTAAGTACGTCCAACTGATGGGCAATTTTCCGTATTCGCAAGTACTGGCAAATTCAATTCTTTAATTGGAAAAAAATAAACTTTCGTTTAACGAAATTATGAGATTTATCTATAATATAATATTGAAAAATTGGTTGTGGAAAGACATCTTTTGGCCATCCTTTGGACATTCACAGCTATACTACTTCTTTTGTTACATATCCGTTTAAATTGGGAGGATTGGCGAGAGGAAGAACCAATATGGTATAATTTACGAGCACTAGGATTCATAGCGACCATATCATATTTCCCGTCTTTAAAATCTCAAAATTTCTTTTACTTATCGACCTGGTAAAAGTTTTTGTACATAAGCTTCATCATGGCTCACGTGATTTCTCAACTGTATTTTGTAGATCGCAAGGTAAAAAAGGTTGCCTGTTCTAGACCATTCTGTACGCATATTTATACATTTGTTTAAAATTTAACATATTTTCTGTACTTAATCGTTTTTTAAACAACGAATATTTGAGAAGGTTTCATAATTCTTACCCTGATGAAGTGTAGAACCTCACTCGAAAAATGCTGATGAAAAAAAATGAAAAAAACACATTTATTAGGCTTTTCTATTTTTTTTTTTTACAATTCCAATTGGGGGAGTCTATTGACTGATGTTACAATTTAGCAACAATATGTAAACTTAGCACTAATCAAACACATAACTATCATATAAACCGCATTACCACTTACCATCTGCCCTTCAAAAGTCCCAGAAAAAAGTCGCTTTTGGTCGAAAAGTAATTAAAAGGAACAGTAAAACAAATAACGACTAAGGGGTTACGGTAATTACTTTCTTTCCGCGTTCCTTTTTTTTCGAAGAATTGGACGGAACTCGCGAGTCAGTGCGAGATCAGATTATTAACCTTCCTTGGCTCTTGGCACGTTGCCGAAAAAGCATTCGTTTCGTTTCTGACAGGTGAACAACAGCATTATGCAGATGAGCTAATTATTCAATTTGTCAAGGCATATATTTAAACGTGCTTCTCATTGATGCAATGATACCGTCGACGTGCATATTTTCAATGCCAAAAACGGAAATTAACTTTACCGTTTCGTTACGATTTTATCTCTCAGAACGTCTTGTTAGGTGGACGACGCCTGGCAGTAAATGTATATCATTTAAATGATACATTTAACGTTATTCGAGAAACCCATTCTTCGTATCCATTTGAAGAGTGAAATCGTATCGCTTTTTATGTTTGTAATAACGTTTCATGTGATTATTTCTGATTAATTTGACAGCCTCAAGAAGGGAGATGTTAAAGAAGAAGAATAGTTTATGGTATGCAATTACCTATCTTCTTTTTCGATTGTTGACATAAGTGACACATAATTACATATACCCGAAATGATTGAATACATCATTTATTATTCTGTGTTCATTAATCACCTTAATTGTTTGTTTGATATTTATCATGGAGGAATCCGCCGTTGTTAACAATAAACCGTTATAAAATTAAAAGACCATTTGTCAAATTAAGACACAAGAGATCTAGAAACAAGGGACATTTAAAATAAATTCATTAAGAGTAAATAATTTGGCTGCATGCAGTTTTTAATATAATTTAGCGCAGAACTGTGTTATACTCTAGTTAATTACTTTACCCACCACAATATCTCAGGAATTAACATATAATCTCAATACATCCTGTATAATTCATACCGTAACAATTTACGCTAGAGCGTTTTTATCACATAGTCATATCATAGTAGGTCACGTGTCGATTTTCTTCATCATATTGCGCTTAGCATCGATGTTTCTTGAAACAACAACCGATTTTGGTCAACCTTCATAAAATTTACCAGTGATGGTGGCACGACTACAACGAAATTCTGCAAATCAATTGTAAACACTCTTTTCTACTGGTGCCTCATTACCAGAAATTGAAATTTCATCATCCAATGAAAACCTTGACGTGAAGCTTTCAATTTTTCATAAAATTGCTTTTGTAACGCTTAAACTACTCGGCCGATTTCTGTGTTGTCATCGCTATTTGTAAAAACTTAAAACGCAACCCTCGTATAATAACAATTTGAATTGTCGTAAATTCTATCTGCAATGAAAGCTATTTTAGCGAAAGCTAAATAAATGGTATACAAAATCGATACGGCACATACTAGGCTTCTAAACGTTAAGTAGTAAATTATTTTCACACCGGCGAGCTTAATTTGTCGTGGTATTTGAAAAGCGGTCGCCCACACAGAGCGACTCGGCCCATACCCGCAGAGAGCCGCTCTGCGTTGGTTGTTCGAATTCTAATGAGTGTGTTAAAATCACATCAATCAATGGTCACATAGCAACCGTCACTTTGATCAACGGTCACCAGCTTTCGAAGCCACTCATTCTCCGGGGCACAGCGGCGAGGCGTTGGATCCCCTTTCATTTTAGGTATTAAACAACGAATCGGAATAGTATAAGCCTAGAGTCCGGGGATAAGCAATGATGTTGGTTAAATTAAATACAGGATAAGTGAGTAAGTTAGTATTTAATAAGTGAAATGGACTAACAATAAGTGTCCATAAAATTTGTTTCGCTATTTAGAAAATAATCAAGTAGAAAGGAAATCTTTTCATTGACAAAAGCGTTATTAGTCTTTTTTTTTATTTCAGCAAAACTAATGTAATATTTTACGAGGAAAAAATTGCGGACATTTTGAAATTTATGGCTTTTCAAATTATAGAGATAAATTTAGCTGTCGTAGAAATGGGAGTGTCTCTGAAACAATTTTTCGGCAATTTAGATTTGATTTGAAGAGATGAATTAACCTTTAAATGGGTATTAGAAATTTAAACGAAAACTAACTTGTATAGCGATTCCAATGCATAAACGCTATGTTTACTTACAATGAATTTACTTTAAGAAAACAGTAAGTAAGATAGGAAAATACTTTCCAAGCTTTATCGCTCGAAATTAACTTACACGAGATAAAAAGCCATGCTATCAATTGTCAAATTAATTCTTTGCCTTCGGTTCTCTTTTTAATATTTTCTCGCGTTGCTCGTTGTACCTTTTCTTTTTAATTGCATCTCGGTATCATGGCCTATATGTACCAAAGCTCTAGCTGCAACGTAGAGACCAACTTTGCAAAACTTGAGGAGTCAACAGGGATACTCATTTCACATCCCGTGGCCTATTGGGATGACTAACAGTATAAATATAAGAACATTCCTAAGTACAGCAACTATAAGGTCATATATAATTTTTGAGTTAGAATACATTTGGCTAATTGGACTTGTTGGTTTTACAGAATCCCTACTGCTTAAGATAGGCTCATACAAAATACCATCATTACAGCTACATTTAGCAAGATGTTTCGTTAAAATCAATGCCTGCGTGGTCTTTAACCCAATAAAACCCCGTACTCACGTTTCTCTTATTATTATAACTGAATCAGAGAATATACCAATGCAATTGGATTCTGCTTTAACACCGTAGCGTAGTGTCCCCCGAATTGCAATTACCTTTGCAGTAAAGATAGATGGAACAGTGTCCTATCTCAACAACTTTTGATGCCCGTTATTGAGCGCATTCGCAGCCGTTTCTATTTTTCGATCCATCAGTAGAAATGATAAAATCTTGCCTATGTTACACAAAAATTTCTCTACAAATTTGGCTATCGTAATCTCATAATCCAATATAAGGTGGAAAGTAAATATTTCACGTTTCATGTTACATTCCTTGGACTCAAAGAATGTAACATTTATATTTGTAGTATTATTATATAAACGTTGCGGCATATCGGGAAGCTTCGCATAATACTGGCGATTCCCTTTTGCTCCAATACGTCGCGGTCTAGCAAGAATAATCTGCTCAATTTAGATAAAATCTCTTGCAGTTTGTTTTTACTTTAATGATATGTCTAGCTGCAATGGGCGTCGTTCGCATAGTATCTACACATATTCGGAGTCGTTTATTTTGTATAATAGTAACACAGGTCTTACGTATGTCCTGTACACATTCACTGAAATATGAAAGCCTGATCCCCATCGTACTTTAGTATTTATACGTAAAATATTCAATCCTTGCTCACATTTCTCCACCACTTAATTTATATGAGCTGCCCATTTCAATTTACTACCCAAATTTATAGGAGGCATAGAAAATCTGTCCCCATCAAGAATAATGCTGTGGCGTGGTATATT
This sequence comes from Oryctes borbonicus, assembly GCA_902654985.2. Classification (NCBI taxonomy): domain Eukaryota; kingdom Metazoa; phylum Arthropoda; class Insecta; order Coleoptera; family Scarabaeidae; genus Oryctes; species Oryctes borbonicus. Next base: position 1,236,383 of record LR736858.1, on the reverse strand, counting down.
ACGAGAGCACGAGAAAAACATTACAGTTAGTCTTGTTAGATGAAAGTTCAAAAGCATTGTTTGCTTCTAACATTCAAGATATAAGAATATATAAGCAGATGCCATCAGTATCATAGTGCTAACTTCTGGGTTGAACATATTATGGAAATCGTAGGTATGAATTGTATGTTAGTTGAATGTAATAATCCTCACGATAGAAGCTTAGAAACAAATCGTTTTAACCTGATCTACCAAAAGTTTTTAGATGTCGGAAGAAATCAGTGGTCATACGTGACACGTTTGGTGGTAATCCTGTCTTATTTAGTTTAGTTTCGAACATATTCAAATATACACCATTATAAGCGCCTCAGATGTCTGAAAGGATACCTCCAACAATTATGTTTCGTGTGAACGCGAATTGTGCTCGTATTGTTATTGGATCAATTATTAAATATAAATTCCTGATGTAATCCCTAATAGATAGTTGACTTTTGAAGAGAATATTAGATTTTAAATTTAAAAATTGATTAAAACATTGAATTTATCTTTATTTTCGTTTGCCAAAATATTTAATGTTCGGTTCCTGAACTCCCATCTTATCCCGATCTTGAAATCCTTACTTCGAAATCCTAATCCTGAACCAGGGGAAAATTTCTTCGAATCCTTCCCGCAATGCTCCCAAATCCGTAGGTGGCAAATTTTCGTTGGTTAGAAGATGCTAGGTGTTATCTTAAATTGTTTAGAACGAGATCCCATAATAATATTTAATTTTAAGATTTTCATCGAGAAATTTATGAAGAATTGTCGTGCTTGAGAGATTTTTTTATTTTCTCCATTATTTTTCTAATCTCTATCCATAGATTGCTATATCGATTAAGTCAAATAACACCCTTGTTGTATTAAAAACCTTTTGAAATGCTTTGAAAAGATTTCATGAAAACGATGTAAACATGTTCTGGTACGGTCGTGTCAGGTTCATCAAAATTATGTTGGTTACCATAACAATAATTCCAATTTTGATTGTTACATACGAAGAATAGTACCATTGTCTGAATTCGAAATGATAGTGACATTTTAATATAAAGAAATATAATCTTGATTTACGTTAATAATTTTGATTTCTGGCCGTACAAGTTGTTTAACGGACTCCTTTTTTAACAAAACTATCTTACTACTAAGAGAAGATACAAATCCAATCTGGGGAAAATTGGGGAGAAGAGATCATCAACGCTGCTTCGCCTCGAAATTAAAAGAAACTGAAATACACCTACTTTGCATTTGTAATAGTTCTTATTAAAATTGGATTGACACTTTACCTGGTAAAATTAAGGTATTCTTATATTAATGTTCATTACAAATTAGCGCTCCCGTTGCTAAATGTTATTTTAGGGGCATAACAACCCCTTACTTAACAATATAGTCAAATTTGCAACTGTTGAATATGAAGTTTGTATTTTAGAAAATTTGCTGAAGACTTAGACTTAGACCTCCAAAATAAGAGGCAACTCTTGTTCCTCCTGTAATGCGGTAATTTTACCCCTGTAAGTATAAGTTACGTCTTTGGATACATCTGTTCGACTCATGTTAACTCTCTTCTTATATTCCCTGTACTCAAAAATTGAGATAAATCAATTTTTGAGATAATTGACATAATTTGAGATTTTTGTGAAATGTCGCTGCTCCTTTAGCAACCGATATTTTAAACATTTTAAACGGAGCGGTGATTTAAAGTTTATCCGATTGAGTATTTATCGAAGGTTTCGGTAATACATCGAAATTTTTTTTATATTAACGAGATTCTATAAGATCGTAGACATCGTTACCAAGTTTGATTCGTGTTATTTCAACTTCATAATTTCATAATTTTACAAAGCCTAATAGAGAAGCTTTTCTGGAATCTTTTTTCTGCTTCCTGCGTCCTTCCTTTAATTATATATATAAAACTGTCGAATTGCGAACTGCTATCTATAAACTAGGATTTACTAAAACAGTGGTAAGGAAACATAATTAAGCACTTTACGATGTTTAATAAAATTATGCGGAACCATATATCTAGGTGTGTTTATTAAAATATACAAGAACAGAAAACAACGCAATAAGAGAAAATATTACTTATACGTTGATGTATTAATAGTATTGGCTGAAAAGTGTATTTACACAAGAAACAATGTATTCGTATCTGTTCTTATTTTTTCTGCACATCGTTTTATCGAATAATTTACTACTATGTTGTAAACAAAATTCAGAGTAGCTCCGATAGATTGCCGTCGCATAATTATCGTCTATAAAGTAATAGATTTTTTTTTAGTGGCGGCAACCACATTTTAGTCTAATTTCACACCGCTGCGCCATGACGCTTTTTAGCTATTACCCCATAATTGCTTCTTTTTTCAGTAATGTATGTGCACGTACTCACCTATATGTTATGTAGATGCGTTTAATAGTGCCCTTCGGTATCGCCATCCCGATCTAAATGATATTCTGGTCAATGCTCCGACGATGCCCGAGCGGTAATTCTATTGGAGCGGACGCGTGTGGAAACGCCGCACGACTTGTACGGTTGCATGCGTCCGGCGCGAACCGTGAAACATGCAATTAATTGTCTAACGAGTCTGGCCGAAACTAAGAATTTTGTTATCTGTAATTAATTGTCAGTGATACGCGGCGGCCGCTACATTAACATAAGAGCATCTGAAATAAGGAAACGGATCTTCGAAGGCATGTGCCAGGGTGATGTCGCTCGTGTAAGCGATCGCACGTTGTGTAAGCGCTGAAAGAAATTACAGCACATAATAATTGTAATACGAGGGGAGTTCGATAAATACCTGGCTTTGGCAAGAAAAAACCATTTCTGTGTGCAAAATTTATTTTATTCTTCAACATTTGTGGTCCGTTTGAAGTCAGTACAACGCTTTTTTTATCTTTTCCGTCTAAAAAATATGATTTCTCCAACCCTACACAATAGGCGTTTGTTTCTATAATTACTTTATCTTTGGGCCAAATCTTTTTCCGCCAAGCAATTTTTTTGATATTCAAAAATAGGAAATAATCGCTGGGGGCTAAATCTGGCGAATATGGTGGGCACGGAGCAATTCGTCTCCTAACTCATGGAATTTTGCCGTGGCAACCACACAAATATTGTCTTGATGAAATAATATTCTTTCTTCGCCAAATGCGGACGTTTTTCTTTTACAGCGTTGTTAAAACGATGCAATAGGTTGACGCACGTGCGTGTTTATAGGCAATTGCAGCGCCCATCTCGCGGAAAGCTTCCTTACATTCAAATAAGTTGCTAAAATATTATACACACAGACAATTGAGATATCTACAGCCTCACCAGTCTCACGCACTTTCAATCTCCGATCATACGTTAGTATATCGTGAGCTTGACTTTATTCGGACGACCTGAACGCTCTTCATACAAAGTGCTCGTACGACCTCGTTTAAATTCAGCTCTTCAATATTTTATAGTTGATAAGGAAGATCCACACAAACTTCACTGAGTTCCACTCTTATCTCATCACTTCTTTTTCAAAAATAAATATTTAAGCACTGCTCTCTATTCGATTTTTTCGATAGTTATGAAATCACAAAACTTGTCAACCTTACATGGCTGTCATTCACAAACAAACTGAGGTATCTATTTGAAAACTTTACATGACTCTTATCAAAGATTACTTTTGCGAAAAAGGAGTTATTTCAATTCTAGTATCGCCATCTCTTGCCGAGGCTGTGTAATTATTGAACTCCCCTCGTATATCCTACTAAAATCGTTGGTTACTATAATGTTAACAACTTTATGTTGTACGTGGTAGTAAGATGCCTATTAAAACAGTAAAATGTATATAATTTGTGAAAGTATTGGACGGCGTCTTACTATTGTTATCGTAAATAATAAATGTTATTCTTGCTTACAGCACAATATTGCTACAATAATTAATGAGTATGGGACATTCAAAAAAATATGGACAGATAGACGGAAGAGTCTCTTGTCTTAGTTTTAGGGCACGTAGGTGGTAGTGGTAGGTACTTGTAAATAATAATTTTTTCGGGGATAGAACAGGCATGTTAGATTTAGAAGTTTCTCACATCAGTTGATCACCGAATGAGAATGAGGATAGCACGCACCCTCGAAACGGCTCTCCCGGATTAATTAATTGAACCTGTGTGGTGCGGAGTGTGCCGATACTTTTGTATTGTTTGCCATACTATGTCATACTCCTAGCAATCATCGCTACGATTTAAAAAAAAAATACTACAACAGTCATATACACATACCCAACCGTAGATTTTTGTTAACTTTTCTTAATTATTAGGTGGTGTTACAGATAATACTTCAAAATTATGGTCAAATTTCCTGTATTGTTTTATATAAATATATATTTTTTTCCAACAATGTTTGTAAAAAGGCGTGTAGGGTTATGGAAATTTTTGACATAAAACTTAATAATTTTTTAGAAATAAGTAATAGAAAATGAGTTTATAAATAATTCATCACTTATCACTAATTTTGTTATTGAAGCCTGCCTAAATGCACGAACCAAATATTTCTTACCTTAAGATTAAACTCAGATAGTATTGGTTATTCATAAATAGATGTAACGAAATTTTTTTTTTCTTATAAATCAGCCGGTTTTAAACAGTCAAATCATTTTCATCAGGTTTACAGTTTTTTTGGAATAAAGCCTTCCGTAGTTTTTTTACTCTTAATTTGGTGAATGTTTGGAGGGATCGATCATCACATACCTGTGAAACAGTCCAGGTGTTGGTAACATTCTTGTGGCTGACCAATGCTACCCTATAAATTGAAAAGCCGTTGGAAATATGAATTTTTACTGCGTTTCAGTTGTTATTTCAACCACTATAATTATAAGAACATAAGAATATTGTATTTGTACCTTTTACGTGTACAAATTAAAACTTGTGCACTATTACAGCTACCTTTATAACAGATCATTGACTGAATTTTTACAACAATAATGTATGTAATAGAAATACAATCCGCTAACCACAAGTGAGTAATAAGGATTTGCGCAAATTGTAACAAGTCGTATATTCAAACAAATTGTACTAAATTGTTCTACCTTTTATAACATTTTTTTCCGTGTACCTTTACTTTTTATAACCAATAATTACTCCAAATGATAAGCTCGCTAGGGAGAATATCATTCGAAACAAGAAAATTACATAATAGCCGCCTCTCCAAACAAAAATTATCACGAATTAGGACCTCAATTAATCGAAAATTTCGGTTGCCCGAAAGAAGATCGAGGGAGTAAAGCCCTCTCAGAATAAGGGCGGTGCGTACACGCGACCCTCTCACACAAAACGACGAATTTCCGGCTTCGCTCCTCGCTTCTAATTAAATAGATGATTTTTGTTTGCTTAGATAATCATTTAATAGGGACCCCGGCGAGTACGCCCGATCTTCCTCTCCCGTATCGGGCGTCCTTTTTTCCCTTCGTCGCGCTCGCTTTAGTGCATTATCCGACATGTTTAGTACTTACCCTCCCGTTTCTGACAGATAACATCTCGATCTTATCTGAGGGCACGCGCGTGTGTTTCTGCCAAAGGCGGCCACCTCTTGGCCACCGGTATACCTTTCGTTCTTACTCGCTATTGCTATTCGCTCTTCGGAAACGGCGGTCGACTAATATTACCGATGGATAAGGACTTTTGAGTAGTAGGAGCGTTTGACTGTTAACGCTCGAGTACCTTGATTGTGAAGTTGCTTAATTAACGTAATCACTTTTTTTACCTTTTTATTCGTAACTGTCATAACTGGATACTGGTTTCATATTGAGAAATGCCCAATTTAACAATTTTCTCTGAAAATTTAGGAGGGCTGGGGAGCAACTGATCGAGTTGATAACTGTCAAAGGCGCACCCTTCGCACATCTCCATTTCAGTCCGAAATAAGAAAAGACGTGCATTAGCATAGATTCGTACATATGTCTTTATCGTACGATGTTTTTAACTTCGTGGCCGATGGAAATTGGACTATCTTGAAATTATTGCGTAGTAAACATAGGCGTGTTTTTTACATATTCATTGATATCTTACATTCCTTAAGTACAAGTTCATCTACTGATTCCTATATTCAGCACTTAATTTACGATGGAATTCACTACCATCTACTACCATGTTTCCATCAATGAATCAAATTTTGAACCATCGGTGCCGTCGACGTGCAAATTAGTTTATATCCACTGTAAGACTTAGTCCTCTTTATCCACGTTTAATTATTATGATCTCACACCAACTTCAATATAATGAATTTGAGCTTACGTTGTTACTGTTACTCAACTTCTTGAGAAGGAAGAACTGTCGTCCACATACTGTGAGGAATACGGCTTCCAAAAATGGGCTAGGAATATCCAAACACCAAAACCTATACAGGAGAATCATTCACAAGGCTGTTAAGTCTATTGAACCTTCGAAGCGAGATAACATAACATTCTGTGATATATCCCTATCGAGATAGACACCATCACTTTTGAAAAAGATAAATTTCAGCAATAATAATAATTTGCAGTATGTCGGGGATATACAAAGGACACCAAATTAGCGTAGTAGCTTTACTTATAACATATGCAACACGCAATGACTTAATTAAAGGTGTATCCTTGAAGTATTTTAAAATGCGCATTATAAAATCCAACATCTTGTAGGTCTCCGCGCACACTGCGGTAATGTGGAGTTTGAATGTTATTCCTGGAAACGATGAAGTGCACGACAAGCGAGAACGGCTATAGGTGATCACATAATGCTTAACGGCATTCAATCTCAGTGCAAATCTCTTGCACAAATATGTTCAAATTACGCTGGAGTTTGATAGTACCACTAATAGTTGAAATTTCTGAATACATCAGCATACGTAAGAATAAGACAGTCTATTTGATGTAGTACCTGTATAACACAAACAGAAGTGGACCTAGGTTATAGCCCTGCGGTACACCTGGCACTCATCAGAGAGATACCCATTATAGACCACGTAGCATTTCCGTTGAAACAAATAAGAACGTACAAGTTTTAAGGCGGATGGGACAAAACCAAACGTGCCCAATACTCATCAGATTTTCATGATCAATCAAATCAAATGCTTTGGAGATATCTGTATAGGTAACATGTTTACACATATCTATCCAGTACTTCACTGATTTGTTGAGATATAACTGCAAAATTAGTAACTGTTGATCAACCGGAGATAAAGCCATGTTGATTGGTGGAAGTAAATGAACGATTGCTATTATAAATAACTTTCTTGTATATCTTGGCAAAGTACTTTGATACAGATGTACTGTCAGCTTCTTTATAAACTGGTGCACATTACTAAAGTTCGCCAATTTCCGTGCGCTTCACGAAATTAGCAGAGACTAGACAGACTCGTGTTTTGTCGACTCTCGGGGAAACCAGTAAGCAACACGAATCCATTCTCATAAGACGAATCAACACGAGTCTGTCTAGTCTCTGCTAATTTCGTGAAGTGCAAGGAAAGTGGCGAACTTTAGTCATCACCCGCTGTCTGTTTATTAGACAGCGTAGCTATTAATTTGAATAACTTTTCTTCTGTCAGAGATGATATAATATGTAACCAAAATTAGTGACTGGAGAACTTGAAGAATTGTTCCCGCAAATGTGGAAATCAAAGGAACCCTTTCCATTTTATAATACTTTTGGAGTCATTATCTAACACTAAAATAATACTGGTCGACCAAGTGTGAAGTCAACAGCCTACTACACAACTGTGGCTAATATTCTTTGAAAAATGTCTGTTTGCTACAGTCTCTTTAGCTTATGGAGATGATTCACCCTGTATATGATAAAGGCGGCAGTACCAATAGATAATGTTGGTGCTACATCTACATGCATTCTGCACAATACTGTATTTACGTACGTGGGTGGGTCTAATTCCATACGCTATTTTGTTATGTCCATCCTTCCTACTAAACTTGCGTAATAAAACCGTAACGAACATCATTAACGAATTAACTCGAGAGTCGCAAAGTGGTCTCCGGCAAAAATTGATCCTCCAGGTGTCATCCGATGCCATTAAATGTGTTTTTTATTGGGCAAACTTAACTATTAAGGGAGTTTTGAAACTCGAGTATTTTTAGGGTGGTGCTCTCCGGCGAACAATAGGGCCCGGGGAGCTCATTTCAGGGGCTTTCACATAATGCAGTGTAATATTACAAGTCGGTCTTTTCATTACTAAATTACAGCAAGGCGAATTTCCCCCTTCGCTCTTCGAAGCGCGGGTCCCCTGCAAGAAAAGGAGGGAGGGGCGGTCTACGTGTGCGATTTTTTAACTTAACCGTCTGCGGCGTAAGCCGACCGTGATTCGTTTGATGGTGAAGGAGAGAGGAGGTGGCGATGGTAGTTTTTAATGAGTTTTTATTGACATTCTTAAATGCGATTTTAAGTTGGTACATTGACAATTGATGATGTTTTTTCCTCTTTTGCCCGTGCTTTCTTCTCGCTATCGTATTTGTTGGCATTGATGTTTGAATTCGAATTTAACACCCCTTGGTCGTTCAGGTTTGTATTCGAAATAAACAGGGGTGTCGTATTTTTAAACACGGAAGTCGGATTCTTTTTTTATCAATTCAATAGGTCGAGGTTCGCCTTACTTTTTGTCAAATGTGTATATTTTTATATTTATTTCGATCCACTTTCCGAATTATATTTCCTTTATATTCTGATACCCCACAAATGTTCTCTTAATGTTTTGTAGCTGTAACGGTAAAATACGTAATATATTGAGCTATTACGTATCAAGTTCAGATTTTAATAAAATTTGGTAGGGATGTAGGGTGTTCTTAGATATGCAAGGGAACACCTTTTATCGGGCGAAATTCACTTTTAAGCGATGGAGGGTGGATCATCAATTACTAAGCCTAGACAAAAATATACAAACCTTTTGGCACAAAATTATTTTGTTTTTTTCTTGTAATTCATTACATTAATAAGAATAACAATAATGAAGTTAGACTATCACCTAACCACCATGTTTAGACGCGCGTTTCACCATTATACGGCACATCAGTGCACCTTTGTAGAAGCCTATACTCAATCGACTAATTTGTCAATATTTATGCGACGAATTAGTCAATCGAAGAATTGATTATTTATAAATTACTAGTATTATGTCAAAATGTTGGTGTATGTAGCTGAGAAAAGCTAATAAACATAACACTAAAAAACAGGAAAAATTGTATAATACAAGTAACAACGGTTTGCCATGGAACATGGAAGTCATCCGCTGTAATCAAGGGTTGTATTGATATCTCTTGATAAAGAGGAAAATCGAAGTTGCACAAATGTTTTCGTCCTAGCCAAATACAACGAGCAAAGACAAAATGCACTAAATTATTAATTATTAAAATGCCCGTAAATTTCCCGTTAGTTTTCTTGACCAACTTCATTAAAAATAAATAAAAGGCTCTTGAGTATAATGGCCTTTCCTTTATTAAAAATCGTACAGCAGTTTAAAATAACATTTCGGTGCTACCTTTTTCAAATGACTGGATATTTAGAACAGTATGGAATTATTTTCTTTTTTCTATAAAAACAAAACAATAATAATAGCTACGTGTCAACTGTCCACTACTTCGGCTCGATTAGAAATAATTTACATATAGTGTTGTACATAGAGATGCTCTCTTTTAATTTTTTTATACATGACTCCCCTTAAGTTTATGTAATTTTATTTAAACTTTACTTATGAATATGTTGATTTGTAATTCAAAGTTTATCTATTTGTAAAGTTTATAACCTGTTATTATAATATAGAGACAAGAAGCATGTATTAAAAAAAATGTGTGTTTAATTTCCGTCGTTAATTAAATATTTTTGTTTTTGAATTTGGACCATTTCGAAGACATATATGGTTTTATAATTAATTGCTTTGTTTAACATTTTTTGTCAAAATTGAAATGGTGCTGTTATTGGAATATTTATGTCCTTTTAGTCTTTCCATTAAATGTTGCTCTGTTTGCCTTATATATAAGGTTGGAAAAAAATATAAAATCAAGCAAATATTTTTAAAACGGAAACGATGATAATCAGTATTATCATCGTTTCATCAATATTGATGAAACTTGTAAGTGTAACGACGTATAATTTTATTGTTACCGTACTTCCAGTTTAATTAGAAGTACCGTCAACTGTTCTTGGGACACCTGTATACTTTTACAGACTATGGTAGATTTTGTTTTTCGAATTTGTCCATAATAAAGCGTTTAGTGAACATTCATTTTATTCATTATAAATTAATGATAACATGATGATCATCCAATATAAAAATCATTTCAAATGTTCAAACTACTCGCCGTTTATCTCCGCAATATGCAAACCTATTAAGAAATTCCTGAGTTATCTCTTCTCTATGGATTAATTCACATTCAACGACTATTATTTGTCCCAACTCCAGCAAAGTAGTTTGCCGTCTAACGTAAACACGTGATTTGATATGACCGCAAAGGAAAAATCTAATGGGCCTCCAGTAGCACAGTTGATTGGCTGATGGTTATCCGTGACAGTTAGTTATAGCCGATAAAGTGTCAGTAAGATATACAAAACCAATCCTACTTTCTAACGTTGAGTATCGATTAGCTCTAGGTCAGCAAAATCAGTTAAGTGTTGGTCGACAATCGTGAAATGATAATCAAACTACGCTTGGCAATAAATACTTCAATGACATAAGCAAGTCGATGTTGAACTAATTCAGTCAGTCCAGCATCGGTTGAAGATCAGTTCCCAAGTGTTGTAAACATGTGACGTCACGATCAACAGACAACAGTGAACCAATTTTCAGGAAATGTTCGTTGAAAGACAGTGCACGACAAAAGTAGATGGTTCGTCCATAGAGCAGGTAAGTATATAAAATGTTCACACTTCCACGTAACACCGACACGTTGCGCCAACCGTCTGTGCTACGGGGAACTGTAATCTGAAGAACGTGCAGACCATTCAATGGACCCTCTACATTCAATCTATCGATTTGGAAAAGTAGCATCCGAATAACTAACACGTCTACTATAGTGGGGAGACGCTTCGCCCTGTTGAAAAACTTTGAGGTAACTGCCCATTCTGTTGAAATACAGAAATAACTTAGTTATTCCATATATCCAAATAGTTTTCCCCATTCTAGTTTCCGTGTATAATAAATGTACCTATAAACCTGCTTTCTACAATTGGGATCGAAACATTCTTTGTTCCCAACTTTGTTGAGTTCTTGAATTCAGCGAGAATTCTCATTTGGCCAATGCCTTGAACTATGGAAATTAACTGTTCCATTTAAACAAACAGTTGCATCGCCAAAAGATATCACATTAGTTGCAAAAACATGTTCGTGTAGGTACATTACAAATTTCCGTTGTTCTTTTGTAAAACTCCGGCCGTCGGTCATCATCAGTCAATCATCAACTGACAAATATTGAATCAAGTATACGGATGGTGCTTTTCGCTTTTCAATATCTTTCCTACAGAACGGCGACTGCTATGATTTAATGCCAAAGTTATAGTAGAAGTTTCATGCAATTCTTCTAATGTTTTCTCTAATAACTTTGTTAATTTGCAGCTTTCCAGTTTTTTGCAAATTCTTTACAGATATTGGTATTAAAATCAGTATGGACGAATCTCGAAAACCAAGATTTACTACAATCTACAAAAATACAGAAAGTATCCCATTTAAGTGAAAAAAATTAAGGATACTTCCGGTTAAATTGAAAGTAGAATATCAACAAATAATTCAAAATCAGATGCATCATTACAACACTTACTTGCAGAATTTTATCATCCTTTTTTTTTGGTTGCTTGGTTCCATACTTTATCCAAACTCTGATTACTTTTTCATTTGTTACAAGGAACCTATTTGATACACAACATTTTTACTTTCCAGTGGTATTGTAGATTTAAAATTTGTGTACGAGTTCCTGAAATCAGTTTTGGTTCTATGTAATAATTTGATATTTCCACATTCATCAACCAAAAATACCAACATTAAATAATAAAATGCTACCAGTTGTAATGTTAATTTTGACACGCGTTTTAGTGCGGAAAAGTAGATATTTGTATATAAAACAGAAATGTTACTGTTTATGCAAGTGTTACTAACTAGAGATGTATACTTATAGTACTAAACATAAAAATATCTATCTCAGTTATATGTGCAAATTAAAATAAGATGTGAGTATAAGACTTCTCGTTCCTACAGCAGATAACTAATGTTGCAAATGCAAACATGCATGATACTAACTGTAGAGTGAAAGAACCTGCAACTTGAATGAGATTCAGTACTGCCTAATAATTTAAATTGGAAAAAGAATTTAGAGAGACGCATATTAATGTCATTCGGCTGGGGTTTTAGTTGAAATAAGTAAATATTTATTTAAACCGTAGGAATGGCGGTGCACCAATGTAATATATGTAAACTCAAATTCGAAAAAGACAGGAAATTAACTTTTTTGACTGAACCAATGTAACTTGTACCAAGTTTATCAGTTACCAATCATTATTTATTTCTAATTTATTCTCACCCGAATAAAGCTCATAAATACCTAACTGTACGCATCGATCTACATCTTTGGCTTAATTAAAAGTAATTTATGCGCACGGCACTGTAACGTCTGTAGAACCGAGAATTTCAAGGGGGTTCGGTCGAGGGCATGATCATCGAAACTTCAACATTACGCTCTTAATAGTTAATTTGCCGCTGCGACGGATCGTGCGTTGCCGCGTCCGGAACGGCAACGGGCCACGCGCACACGGAAAGGGCCGGACCGGCTGCACTTTATATTTTTTTATCGCGATTGTCAATCGTCCGGCGGCGAACATTTGGATGCCAATGAAATTAGAAATGTGCATCGCATCAACGTGGACTACGTGTGTATCTAGAATTGAACGTTCGCCGAATATAACGTTAGTTCAAGACCACACGTGCGGATCCGACTAATTAATTATATATTAACATTCGCCACTTCAGACGCTTAAGCCCTACGAATTCACCGGAAGACAACCCTAATGAACGCGTTGTGATCGACATTTTTAGAGCCTAATCATCAGGAAACGGTTTCCGATATTAGATGAAATCATGATTAGAAATTAAGAATTGTAAAAGGTTAACATTTAATAGAGGGTAATTTACCGAATATCTTGTGTGGTATTTGCATCTGCGTCTTTTAAAAATAATAACGTATTCCTTCCTGATATTTGTATTTGTGCGTTTAAAAAAATCTGTTATCGGCTCTTACACATCTAACACATTTGTTCCGTAAAAAAAATATAAGTCAATAGCCCTTACTATGGTCTACAGAAGGTTCATCAACTTCGTGCTGGCAAAACATTTCAGAACAAAGTCGGGCCGCAGCACGTACAGCTCTAAAATATCACTTATCCAACTAAGGAATGTTGTTGATCAACTAGGTCATCTGTACCACGGTCTAGCCAGACCATATTCTACACAAATATGTAGTTATCAGTCACAGTCGATATAACATTGGCCTTACGAGAACATTCTTAACACTTAATGAATGAAGAAGATTTTAATAATTTATTTAGTATATTATTACAATTTTATATTTATACTGCGTAAGAATTATGCGTTTGTAGATAAAAGTGTTCCTAAGCATTGGTACTGTCTGACACAGTACAACATGTACAACAAAAATAATTAAAAGAAATGCCTTCTCGGGCCCTTCTAGTAGCTTATATACGGCAACAACTGAGTTTCTTTCATTTTCTGAAACACCTTTATCTCTGTACTTGAACCCTTCTTCTACTCACCGATTCAATTAAACAAGAACGTGAATTTTTTCCGTGCACAGGTCAGTTTGCCATACTTGGATACATTTAGCTTTAATCGATTTAATATACCCCAGTCAGATACTAAGCATAAATTTGTCTGCAGTTTTAAGAATTTTGGTTTGAGGTTATAAGTGAAGTGATTTTAATATTATCTGTGAACACTATCCACAACAGAAATATCGTTGATGAAAAGCAAGGACAGCAACGGTCCCAAATTGGAACCTTGTGTCACATCCGCAAAAGTTTTCATTCTGTTAAATAAGCAATCAGTAAGCTAATTACAGAATTACTAAAATTAAAACTGCTTTATTTATTTAAACCTACCTTTAAAGAATAGTGTACAAAATTCCCTAAATTAGTAACGTGTAAGCATTAAAAGTATTACTTAGAGACTTGGAGACAATTCTGCTTGGAGTATTAGAAATCAAGCCGAATACAAATCTTATGTCAAAGACTCACTTATCGTTGTAGCAATTTGCAAGTCCGTTTCGTTTGGCTCGCGTGAACCTAGCGTTTTGTCAATTAGTCTGACAGAGGGCACACCACTGGTCAGAATTATAAAAAAGAGGAAGAGAAGCGAGCAGAAAGGAAACGAACTGTAAACGTCGGTGCGTGTAGATAAGTCAGATAATGACGACCATTAGAAAATATAAATGAGTGTTAAATGTGGCCACGTGCCCGACCGCGGACCCCACGAATATTTCTTCCGTTCAGCTCATTCTCACTACGCCGCTAATGTACCACCATACGTTATTAATGCTTTGTATGTTTTCTCCGTTCCTATACTTCCTAATCGCATTTAGCGTTCTCTCTTCTTTTTCGATCCGTTCGTCTATCCCGCTCTATTATGTATTGTTTTCGTGTATCAACTCTCGTATATTTTATTACTAATATCATCTCGGACAGGCGACATCTGCCGCTCACTTTATAAGTAATTGTCCCGAACTTGTCAGAGCTTGCGATGATCGTAAATAATACAACAATAAAAAATAATAGCAGGGAAAAATGCGTTGGGATAAAATTAAATTTTCTGGTAACATCGACCAAACAAAAGGAGTTCTTGGAATTACTAAATGCCAGTCGTATACCATTGTTTTCAATAATATGAAAAATGAAGTCTATCGAGTATTTCATTTGCATACATTGTATGTATTCATTTTATGCTATTTGGAACCTGAAACTTTTAATGTGTCCATAAAGACTAGATCCATTTTAGTAAAAACGTTAGTAATTGTCGTTTTCTTTTTTTCAGGTATAATTGAATAATGTAAACGTTACTGCTGTTGTTGGATCAAGTTCGGGAGAGCCTACGCAGTCGATTTTACGCGTAAATTTATGAAACCTATCTCTGCAAGGGTAAACAAATTTCAAAGAACAGGAAGCGTGAAAGGTAGAGAACGAACATTTCGGTAGGCCACCAGCATCAGAAGACACTGTCCAAATTATTTAACAAGCAATTAAAGGCAGACCGACTAAATCAAGTCACTGGCTTAGTAGATAGCTCAGTATACTGAAATAGTTTATATTTTACCTTAGAAACGATCGTATCCAAATGTTATATAAACTTGGAGCAGAGAATCATACAGCCACGACAAGCCATATATTATGATCTTCTCCATGCTGGAACGTAGGAAAATTTAATGGTCAACAATTTATTCAGCAACCAGTCAACATTTCATTCCTGTGGTCACATTGAAAGACATAATTGCCGAAAAGTGAACGTTTGGTTGAGTTTTATACAGACAAAAACGTATGAGTCATTTCTTTCGCAGAAGGAAAAATTATTTCGATTATCGTTGTAATAGTTTGTACAGCCGCAGTTAATGAATAATCGCATTCTTGGATCCGTTATTTTTCAACAAGACGGCGCACTTGCCCATTTTGCAAACATTATTAGAAAATACCTTAACGAAGTCCTACTTGGCATATAGGAAAGCAGGAAATTACAGGAGACCCGACTTCTTTACTTGGGGATTAATCAAATCTAAAGTTTTCCAGACGAAAGTTAATGACCTAAACGAGCTTAAAGATTGAATTCGAATTGCAATCGATAGAAATACAACAGACACATACTCCAACAATTTAAAGGTGGTGCATTTTTAATTGCAGGATAATCCTAGATCGATCGAAAAACCCATATCACGGAAAAATGAAACTGATTATTACGTCGTATAACACTCATTTTAATTATCACAACTATTGCTTCAATGGCTTGAAAACACTTGTCAGTAATTCAATACTTGTACTTCCAATTAAAGTTTAATGGGTGAATGCAACTAGGTCATTAAGCAACTTGTTTGGTTTGCAAATTAAATAAATTCGCAATGCCCATTTATGACGAGATTTACCTGACCAATACCCCACTTCTAAAATTAAAAAATTTCGCATAGTAAGTTTGATACGTGGCTAAAACATTTACAAGAGGCTTTTCCACTAAAAAAAGTAACTAAACTATGTAAATTAAAAAACTTTATGTATAAACAGCATATTTTATTAGCATTACAGCATTTAAGTTTTGGGTTTCTCTGTAACCATTTAAGGTGACGTAAACCAATCGCAAACGTAATGCTAACGACTAAGATAGAATAAAGGAAAATATATATATATGTCACATAATCATCTTTAAAATACGAACTTGCGAGTATTACATCTCTACCGTATGCCTTGGATAGATAGACCTTCCATACGACAGTGCTGCGGTGATTCACGTTCCGTAATAGGGTCTCTACTTTTTGTCGGCTATACGCAGATTAAATGTGTCAAAGCAGGTTTAATTTTGAGGGAAATTTTAGTGTACTCTTTTTTCGCCGAGCGTTGGGGCTTCGCACTTTGTGTGGAGATTATACCCCGTTGTACAGTGAGTGGAAAGCAACGACAGAGAGACGCACAACCTCGGCTAGGCATCGGGCGATGGAATCCAATGAAATGAGTTTTGTTAAGAGCGCGAGAACGGATGATGATGGAAAGGAGAAAGGTGAGGGTGGCGTGGGTTCGCTCTTATCTCGCTAAAATGATGTTTCGTTTCGCGTTCTTCTCGCCTAAATGACTGTAAAGTTTCGCCCCTGCCGCCGTTGCCCGTATATCTCTCACCCTCTCTGAATTATGATTAAAAGTACCCAGATATCATCGAGACTTTTACACTTTTCATCCAGCCATCTCTCCTGGAAAAGTTTTCAATCACTCTGGTTGGCTGTTTCCGTATTGCCAACTGCGACTTTTTTTGCGCCCGTCGATGTAGATTGAAGACCTTAGTTTGATTGGTGTAGTTTGATAACGGCAATATTGAAGAGCTATTGAAAAGGCGTGATTGTAAAGTATCACTCAGCTTCGAAAAAATACTAATATAATCTGATATATCCTTTAATTAGCTTACTATGATTAACTATTATATTTTACATTTTGGGACAAAATATTTTTCCTCGAATGGATGTTACAACGTGGTCAAAGTTTTATCCGAAAAAAAATAATAACAATATTTATTGGCATATCACACGGAAAAAGCAAACACCAAACAAAAGAAGCCAAATACAGCAAAAATACTAAACCACTCGGCCACAATAAAATGAAAAGAGCCACGGTCCCTTTGAGTATAAACAAAATTAGATAAAATTAAATTGTATAGAGATTGTATGTAGATAAAAATATAAACAAACAAAAGAAATACATGCTTGACATTACTATGTTAGCTTCATGTAGCTTTGACTATGGGTTTGACAGAGCGTAGTTGATGGTTTGACAAGCGGTGCGTTAGAGTGAGTGTTTAAAAGGTAATTTAACGTATAACCCACCGTCAATTAATTATGATAATTATTCCTCGATTACGTTTTTGTTAGCTTACATTTTCTTTTTTTGTAAGTACATTTCACATTATGATGTACAAGTCTTGACTTGCGATATGAATGTTTTGGATGTTCCTCTTGGAAAAAGAGTTGTTGAGAGAAATGTTGTTATCGAAGCTGAGCTCCTTGGGTTTTTTTTCTATCATCCCCCAGAGACCATTATTGTTAGTGCCTTACATTACTTATATATTAAAATCTTCTCTGGAATATCTTCAATTAATGACACAACTTTTAATTCTTCAAGGATCCTTGTAAACTTAGAATATACAGAAACAAATATATAGCCAACCTCCTAAGAGGAAGTGTGCTGACCAACGCTGCCGCATACAGCATGCTCCTACTGCACGAGTGCGGATTCCTTAATGGAAAGAGGCCGGTTGATTTCTGGTGGGCCCTTCTCCTTCCCCCGTGCTTCCCATGTTAAAGAAATTCTTGGTGTATACATGTACCTAATATTTTATTAGAATATTACTGGGCATTAGCCTGTTGGATAATAAACGTATATTATTATTATTAAAAGCTCAGAATAAAAGGAAGGTTTTTTTTTTTTATTTTGATCGACTGCAATCCCCAGAAATTAATTTCATATTGTCTCATTAATTCGTTACAATACAAACGTTTGCTATAACCTATTCGTATAATACTATTACTATAGACTATGGTTCCATATTATTGACGATACTATCCAATATACAATTTTCTTCTTATTTCTTCAATATCACGTGCTTTACTTTCTTTGAAACTAGTTGAACAAAACCAAAAATCCATCTGCTTGAGTAGGTAAGTATTACATCTTGAAAACAGTCCTTTACTCTTCTATATAACGACCATCAAATTACACCCTTCCCTCTCTCCCCCCTCTCCAAATTCTGGTGGTGTAATCTCTCGATTTAAATGAAACGAATGTATGTACACATACGGTAACGCACACACTAGCACTCGAAACCATTTTAGCGCAGTCAGGTAAGTAAATATTATTAGGGTCATTAATCTGAGCAATGCATTTATGCCCAGACCATTAGCGTTAAAAATGGACTAAAAATTAATAAAAATACGACCACTCGGGTATAAATTATACCGTACGTATGTGCGAGTCTCGGATTCCATTTTGCCATCTCTTTCTAACGCGCTCTGTACACATATATATGTATGTTTATAAATATATAGATATAATATTTTTTCGCGGCGTCCTCATTTTTATTATGATGATGATGAAGGACGAAGAGACGTATTTCGGGTCCGTCCCGGATTTTAATATGACCAGAGTAAAAATGTGTGTTCGCATTAAACCGCGCCACACCACGCCAAAACCCTCCGCCGGAATATATGTGTATTTACTGCATGACTGCGGGCGAGTTAGGGATTTTGTCTCTTGGGTCTCTTGATTTCGCAATTGCCATATGACTACCATGTATGTACATAGTCGGTGCGCTCCACAATATACATACATATGTGGCGTGTGGCGGACAAACGGCTTTTTGAAGTAAAACGGTGGTTGACAGTCGTTTTCTGCAATGGTATCATATCGCATGATTTTGTTTGCCTTGCATTTATATCCCCTTTTTCGAATAGATACGTTAGAATAGCGTTTAGAAATAAATATTGCTATTAAATGACATGGTGATATACAGTACGTTTCATTTCACTGTCCTAGCCAATTGATTCCACGTCTTTATGAGGTATACAACTCTTTTAATAACACTTTTATATTATTACATACATATAGCATTAACCGTTAGCCTAGTACGATCAAAAATTAGACGCAAAAAGTTTACATGTATGTACAGTTTTATTTAACCTGAAAACCTTCAAATCAAATCTTCGTTGAAAAAATTGAGTAGCAATTGTTTTACGCATTATTAATAGCCTGTGTCGATGTCGTGTTCTTGTATTGAAACTTCAGGGATTCAATCGAAACTGCATTTGTGTTCAATTGATAGGCAATATGGTCTCTTTGAAATAACCTATATTAAAACAAAAGAATCGAATTTACTTGACTCAAATTTGTATAGTTTTCATTTGATCAAAACCTATCTTGTCCAAACAAACAAAATATTTTCAATCTAACAAAACGGAATTAAGAGAATAATTATTTCCATTCAATGATAATTTACTTACATATACCGAATGCTAAGACTCGGTTTCAAAGAGATCTTGTTGCCGCAAGAATACATGTTTCTGCGTGTAGTTTCCAATAATCCAGTAGGTAGTCGTCTTAGTCGGCGAAGTCGGTATTAACAAGAATACCAACTTCGCTTTTTATGAATACACAAAATTTGCCAAATTGGGAAACTGATTGCCATCGTTACAATTGATCATGTAATCCCAATTTAACGAGATTCGTTTTGCTGCCGGCATACTCCTGGAGTGGTTTTCAACACCGACGTCATCAAGCGCAACTTACTAAAAAAGTAAAGCGCAGCATATGACGGCAAAATTGCGAATTCGTCTTACACAAAAGAGGTACAAATTGAGTTTCTTGTAATCCACGAAATCGTGCGCCCATCGCGCCATCTTGCCTTATCGACGATCTCCTCCGACAATGGAGACTCCGCAAAGGTTCCTCCTTTCATCCGTTCGACGGCGTTCTTCTTTCCTACGCTCCGGTTCAATGGGCATCGAGGCGAAGTGCGACGGGACGGCGGCAACCGGAATATTCGATTGGAAAAGTGAATTGGAAACGATGAAAGAGGGACGTGCGATTGTCGTTAGACGTCTCCGTACGAATTTATTTGATCCACGTTCGGTGATGTCAGCGCGCTTTCAATAGGAACCTACCAGTCTGAATAGGAAAGACTTAAACGGAACGTAGTTTCGATTGTTGACTTATTTTCCTATTTTCGGCTAGTTTTAGCTGAAGGAGACGCGATAGAATTATCCCGCACCGTTCGAGCTTTTCGGCCTTTTAGGGGACCTTATTTGATTAAATCTCGGGTAACGCGATTTGTACACACAATGAGTAATACAAATCATTATTAGAAAATAAACTGCTTCACATAACTTAAATAGATCTGTATTAAGTAGCAAAACAAGGAATGTGTAATGTCCTTCATAAAATTATTAGTCGAAGCATTTGTAAAAATTATATGCTCTAGCCGGCAAAAAATTTGGACCACCTTAATGTTTTTTAAATTTACTCTCAGAAATTTAAAAACATTTGTAGCTGTTTGATTACAACGCAGCAGACTTAGTAATGTATAAAATAAATGAAAATTAATTTAGGTAAAATGTTGTTTGACGTCATAGTGTGTATAATGTTTTTGTTCTCTCCAAATGTATTCAGTATTTCAAACAGTTGGAAATTACATTGCATTTTTTCAGTTTTTTTTTTTTTCGAGGTAGAAAAGTTCTATTCCGAATTTTGATAATGATACTCAAGCAGCTCAAATTGTTACTTTAATTGAAGATGGACGAAGTCAACGATATGTTGCAACAAGACTTGGGAATTGGTGGTTCCGAAGTTCAAAGGGTCCCTATGTATAAATGTTATCAGGAGACGTTTTATTACGACTACTGCATAAGGAAACGGGCATATCGCTGCTGTAACAATCCGTAATTGCTTACATGAGATACGTAAGTGAGGACACAATAAGAAGGGTGTTGCAGGAAGTCACGTCGAAAGTTTACCGACCAGCGATTAGTGCTAGGCTTCTCTGACACAACCGAGTACGTCGACTTGAATTTGCTCGAATTTACCGAAACTGGTCTTTACAATAATGGAACTTTTATTTACAAACGAGTCAAGAATTTGCTTATTTGGTGCGGTTCATGAAGTTGGGGATATAGTGGATAGAATCAAAACAAAGACTACATCAGACCATTATGGTATAACGACCAAACTGCTCAAAATGATATTTGACGTCATACATGTCCCTATAATAGGACTAATAAATATCTTCTGGAAGGAGTTGTCCCAGATGAGTTTTAGGTGTCGAAGGTAGTTCCAATACATAGAAAAGACAACGTTAACAATTCATTAAATTACAGACCCATATCAATTCTACTAGCATATCTATATTTATACATTTTTAGTTTTAGTTATATAGTGTAGTCTGTGTTACACTAAACAAACTGCTGCTACTACCAATAGTCGGGATCAAGTATGGAGGAAACCAGGAGAGCGATAACGCTTCCCATCATGTAAGGAGATGGAATAATGAGCTGGGCTGTTATTTCTTTTGAAGCTTGTACAAAGTTAGTCTTTATTAATAGAGTCTCTATTACAGCAGACCGATACGCAGAAGACATCTTGGAACAACATGTTGTACCTTTGGCGCCATTAATTGCCGATGGATTTATTTTAACGCTCGCCCCGACATGGCAGGAACAGTTACGGATTATTTTCAAGAGGTGCAATTGATCCAGATCTGAATCCGATCGAACACATTTGAAACGATCTTAAGCAACACGTTTCACATTCACATTCAACGTCCCAGAACTTTGCACAGAAGTATGGGAAGCAATGCCTTCAAAATTTATCCAAACGGTTATTAGGTATGACTGGAAGAATACAGACTGTAATAAGAGCAAGAGGAGGAAACATGTCTTATTAAAATTCCCGACTAATGTGTTTTACTTTGCTAATATTCAATTGTTTCTACTTACTCTTAGTCACTGTAATTTTGTTACATTTATCAATAACCTTACATTTTTCTGGCTTCTACCAATGCTAATTGTATAAGCTTTCCAGTATTTCATTTGCTAATAAATTAAACAAGTTTCAAACAGTTTTAAAGCGTTCAATATTAAAGAAAATTTAAAAAAAGTTGTTTTGTTTGTTGGATATTACGAAATGCACAACAACTGAGGTCATAGATATATATGTAACATGTGTCAAAATTGAAAAAATACAGTAATGTACATATATACAATTTTTCAATCAAAAACACCATTAAATTTTAGTCTAGACAAATAAACAATATGCTTAAACCGTTAACGTAAAGCAGTGCGAAATTAAAATAAGCGCTAGTGTGAAGTTACACTAATTTCGTTCCACTATTGACAACCGACAGAAACAAAGATTTGCTTTGTCGAAACATGACCTGACTGTAATAGATTCATAATCCACAATGACTCTGTATGGTTGTAATTTAAATTGAAGGAATACTAATGAAAGAAAAGGTCCTTGTCTCATAATATTCTATATTTAATAATAAAGACAATCTATTTCGTGTTATACAGACCACATCTTCAGGCCAGAATTAAAGTAAAGGTGTTACAATTGTTAAAAAAAAATAAATAAAACATTCAGTTGTGTTTCTACTAAATGTTTCTGGAAGTACATCAACCTCACCACGTATTAAGTCACATACATGAATTAAAATAGGCGAAATAGGTTATTATTTTCAAATTCAGCGATATGACACAATATAGGCAATTGAAGAAGTGTTCAGAAAATAATATGAAGGGTTGTTTCTTCCTTTTCGTTGCAAAATCCGTATGCCCTCCCAAGCAAGCATCTTTCGTCAGTATACGCCTGTCTCCGCTACAAGTTGCTTTCTGTTTAAAGCAAGAATGTCTGCAGTTAAATGTTGGGCTAAACTTCCCAATTTGTTTGCTGTGTTCACCACGTACATCGATCCAATAAAGTTGATATTGTTTTGGGATACATTCATTAAATGCACTATGCACTACATGTTTAGTTGTACCTAAACTCGAGTTAGGTCCTACAAAGATCATTTCAAAACCTTCTCTCGCTAGCTGTACGATAATTTGATTGCTGGTTATGTCCTTATACTCTGACACCCACATCAATGTAGTCTCGTTATGTTTAGATAGAATTATCAAGTTTTACTGCCATTTCATTTCCGCTTCAGAGGTTATATAGCATCTCTAACGCTGCTTAACTGTCGGAGAGAATGAAATCGCCTTTGGATTGCCAGGTACAAATTTGTACAGCATATATTTCTGTTTGTTTCTTCTCTCTGCATTTCTTTATTGACCCCAATATAAGAGTGAATTGGTTTGTCATAGGGGATCCTAGATTATTGCATCACTACCCGTACAAAACATAGGGTTTGTTGCCATTGTTTTTATTCTGGCATATCTCGAAGTATTCAGGATTCTTCAATTGCTAAATTCTGTGCGATGTTTTAGCGTGGTTTTCATAGCAATCTTTGGTCATTGTTCCTGTGATACCTGACCATGCCAGTCTCTGAATTCTTGAGACTTCTATTATCTAAATTTATGTAGAAACGTGAGGAAAAACTTAGCTAAGGAAGCACTAATTTTGGCAAATACTTCATTTAATTTTCATAAATAATCGAAAATAAGCTAAAGTAACCATCAATCTTACATAATACGTACTCTTTATGTCTTTCGGTAAGTAGTTACTGCCTACAGTTCCAATAGCACTTACAACGTTTCTATTAAGACAAGAACAATAATTAAACGCGCAGCTTCCTAATAATTTCCATCCATCAATGTGCAGAATAGAACCCCTCTTTTATCAAGTGCGAAGGTCATCTTATTGTTGTCTTTATTTCTATGATAATCCATATTTGCCTCCTCTTGATCACTTACTGGTCTTTGTAGTGTTCAGAAGCTGCTTAACAAGGGGTGTCTCACTATAACATTCATATAGATGAGTGCATATGGGACCAACTAGGGGAGGTCTACTCTATACATGCATATACATTACGCCCGAATCATCTTATCTGGTCGAGACGACAAATGTGAAATGAAAATGAAATTTCGCATTGGTGTATTTTCACGAACAGGGATCGCGTATTTGAAAAAAATTAATATTTCTGACGTAAGTAAAATATTTTATTTGATTTAATCAAAATACACACTATTGATATTGTTATTGCTTTCATTGAATGAAAAACCGTTTTCATTTCTCATTTTCTGAATGAATTAAGTTTTACTTAGATGGAAAAATATTCCCTTGATTGAAACAAAGATATTTAAGTACAGCTTGTTGCCATATCTCGAATGCGATTTGGTCAAAATGCAAATATTTTATTTACCAAAAAAGTATTCAAACAATGTACAAGTCCGTTTGACATTTTTGAAATGGGAGTACAGAAGGAAAGAGGATAGAAATGTAAACTATAATGCATTTGACACTCGTCTTTATCCATTTTAAATAGTTATGAGTCATCAAGCAAATAAAACACGTATGTGTACATTTTTATCACAGTAGTAGATAATAGATAATCCAATCACCAATTAAGTAATAAAGCAACAAAACTTATTTGGTAAGCAACTAGAAAATATGAAATATTACCATGAAGGCAAGGTTAAGTAAGTATCAGCGTTATATTAGCCGTAAGTACGTATTTAATTAAAGGACGCTGACCGATGTATACCAACTAAACATGAATAAAGAAGGCATTAGGTGTAGGTGGTAGGACTACAGTTACTAGCTCGAGACGATGTAGTAATAAGTTAGTTCATAAGCAGAGTAAGAAGGGACAGGTTGTACCTAGTATCATATGGCAATAAAGGGTAGTTGTGTTTTACATACAAGTAAGTGACATTATTTTAATATATTAAGCAGTAAGAAGTGTTCTCTGAGCATACCCAGTCATTAGGCATGTGACATATTTGGTGGAGGCGCCGTTTACGATTCTGATAAATACTTATCATTTATTTATTTACATATATATGTATATACAACATCAGTAACCTCATTATAAAAAGTTCAATACCATACTTCTGTAAATGGGCCAGTATTCCGTAATTGGGAATAGTGTTAAGTTGGTTGTACTGGCAAGCAGTCTTAAATATTTTGCAATAGCATATCATTTAAGGTTTAGTAAGTACAAATTCGTAATTTTCGAACGATTTGACAAAGATGGAATATCCAAATTTTTAATCTTAAAAAATTATGGTAACATAATATTTTGCTTAAATCATAGCAACCATGAACTATGTATTTACACTGCGTACCTCAAAGTAATAAAAAACAAAAATTTAATTATCTTTTTAAGTATGTGTGTATGGTATATATAAATGTATCCAACATTACAATAATAGTGTGAGAACGCCATCACCTTTAATATTAAATTAGTTACTTAGTAGGTTACCAGTCTTCTCGAATGGCCAACTTTTCATATATGTAAAAAAAGATAATATTATTATTTACTGCCACTTTTTATTTGTTTATTGCTTCTCAATCTGCCGCTAATTATTTTGTTTCACGCACTAATATCAATGAATATATATCGAGACGGAATAGTTCGGATGGGACAAAAGCACACAGTAAGCTAAAGGCTTTCACATCACGACATTAATATGCTTCAACCGAAATCATAGGTGGACCTGGTCACTGGTAGTAAATCTTGACTCAATACCACAAGTAGTTCACTCATAGACATTACACCAGCCCCAATGAAAAGACACTCAAATAAAAATGTGAAGCATAAATATAATTTGTGCAAAAATTTGAAGTAACTGGATCGATAATGAACAGGAAAAGGCATCGTAACAAGATAGTAGATGAAATGGTGGAGATTGACGTAGTTTACCATTAGTCCATCTAGTTGCTTGCGCCAGATTAAAGCAGTCACTACCCTTTCTTATTTATCGGTGCAGGTGCATAAATTTCACTTAACAAAATGAAGATAGGGTATGTATATATTTTGTGTTTGTTATATACAGTGTTTGTTTATATTATTTATACATACATTAATAATGTCCAAGCCAATCGAGTCGGTCAAAGATTTACTATTTATTAATAATACAATGATTCAGTATCCTAATTCTTAAGAAGCTCTTAAGTATTATACCTGATAATCTTCTATACTTTATATTGCAACTTTAATATGTAAATAATTTCCTTTCGCTCCTCTTTTGCACTTCGTTTCTGTTTTGTTCTTACAATACCCTAAAACAAGATAATCTAGAAACTGTACCCTATTATAATCGAATACAGGCCTCTACAAAACACAGGGTAACTAACTGCGGATAGTCTTAATACGTCGTAATGCATCGGTTTCCCCGTTAATAATTGAACGGATTCGTAATAGTCGAAGGTAATAAAGTAATAAAACTGATGATCGGGTCTTTGGGGAAGCCAAATGCACCCGGATATTCCCTCGTGCGTTAACGGATAGAGTCCTGTATATAATAGACATGATGTTAGCTCTCCAGAAAGAAAGATCACCGAAGGTCCGCCGGATTAATCTGTGCTCCTTTATTAAAAGCCTCAATGGGCACCCCACCATTTCGAATTAATCGACTCCCCCACGCACATTGTGCGCACTTATACGCCGGGTGGTCCGGATCATCAAATACAAATACGTTTATACGAATCAGAACGCCTTCTATACATACATTGGAACATTGGAAGATATCAGACGATTAGTTAATCATTTGAAATGTTTATTTTGTTTAATTGTTTGTTGTCTTAATTGTTTATTTATTAAACTTCATAAGAAAGTGCTAGGCAATGTTGAAGTTTAATGGGCAAGTAAAATACATTTTTTTAAACCGAGGATTCAGTATGGTTGCCAATGGTAATAAGTCCTTTAAAATTGCCGTCTATAGGCAACAGGGGAATATTCTCTGAATTTTAAATAAAGTAATAAGCTGTTTTATTGATGATACCCATTAGGTCGATTAAATAAACAAGTTTTGAGTTCACCTTTAAGAAGCAAAGTATCTTTTTATAGACGTTTTCAGTTCGCTATTTGATGTTTAATATCCCCTACCATCGATGGTAAAACTTCGAACGTAGATTACTCAACGTCGATGTTTTTCAGCATTGCAATGATTCAAAACCAAAGGCAACTGCGAGGTATACAAACTAAATAGAGTCAGGGCATTATAATCTTGCGTGGTGTATTATCACCGGATTGGGTGTTATATACTTTCACTACAACTCGCTGTGTTCCATTATATAGATAGGAACGAAAATATGCTATGCCATTAGATTTCAAAATTGAGGGCAATACTTCGTAATGAATCATGTCGAAAACTTTTCTAAAATCTAACAAAATAACAGAAATTACAAATCCCTGATTGATGATAAAGTATATCGTTAATCACACGCGTCAGTGCAGGTAATACAACTCAATGTGTGCGAGAAGTATACCAATGGATGTGAGTTCAACTGAAGTTGCACACTTTTACGTATTCGTGCAACTATAAGTTGAACGGAGTTAGGCCCATCAGATTACAATTTACAGTAATCGAATAAAAAGTTGGTGTGTGTACTTTCCGTCAATGATATATATAATATTTCATGAAAATAAATGTTAAAGTAAATGACATCTTAGAAGCTGTATCTATTGTTTCCTCCTTCACAACGTAAACTATGTTTTGATTTAGCACATACGTGCATTATTTTGGATTTATTTCATTTATAAGCATTACTATTATGCAGATAATGATGGCTTTACATCTACATATTTGAAGCAGCTAGCTGAAGGTGGCAGCACTGAGGGGCCAATATTTAAAATATATCGTATCACTGAGGAAAAGTAGTATTGTAAATAATGTTATAAGTAGAAATTTGTTTGTGTATTTTGCGGAGGAAATATGGTGACATACCATGATACAGAGGATAAACCTGCAGTCCAGATCGCAGATGATAGTAAAGAAGTTGTAGAAGAAATTGGTAATGTAACAGAAACATCAGGTAAAAGTATTTATGTATAATTTGTTGATAAAATAAAATATACAGGCTTATCAATTGTATTTATAGAATGGGTGGACACTGCTACAAAATTGATGTTAGATCATTATGAAGACTATTTGCCATAAGTAGGACCTACAAAGCAATTTAAATCAAAAAACTGATGTGGAAACAAATAGCCTCTGATTTGGAAAAGAAAGTAAACAAGCATTTTACGTAGATACAAATGGAAAATCGCTGTAAAATAAAATTAAGACGAAGGAACGATAGTATTTTAAATAACAGTATATCAGCTATCGGTGACAACATTATTCCGCAAGTATCACGATCATGCAATTGGATAAATTATACAAAAAACTGTAATAATACTTCTATCGCCAGCGTTATTGGTTGTAGTACTGCTAATCATGATGATATTGGAGACTCTACAAACTCTAGTATCACAAAAGAAAATAAAAGAGGAAGAAAACTATAGAAAATCTATTAGAGAATATATTTAAGGAGGATATATTAGAAGAAAAGAAGAAAACAAAAGAAAAGCGACATCGAGAAAAGATACGGCTATTGAGAGAACAAAGTGAAACAGAAATAATGTTATAGAGCTTTAATTTTTAATTATTACAAATTACAGATTCTGTCTTTAATGGCATTTCTTTTCATTTTACGCAATTTTCTAAGTTTAATTTTTCTTTGCTCTAGTAAATGATGTTCACCTACATGGTCAATAATTATTAAGTATTTCATGTTCATCCAGATAATCCTTGTTAGAAACACATAACACAGCAATCAATTATAAACTTTGAAGTTTTGACGATGTCATGCATGTGAACTTGTAAAAGTTGACGAAAGAGAGTTCACGAAGTATTTGATTGAAATATTTTGCCTGGCGGGTTAATGAACCATAATCTCGGTATGGAGTGTTTAACCACTCGCGTATATGATACGCGCTATCACCCAATATATGTTAGTGTATTTCACAAATACTGGATAGCTGTTGTGATATATCTGAAATCTAGAATACTCGTGAATCATGAACTTTTCCATAGGATTGCCTGTAAACACGTCAAAAATTTTTTTATCAGCATCGCATATACTCTGCAATGTCATAGCTGGAATATCATGTCTGTTGGTACAAGTAAATTTTAGTTTGTGCGCACAAAAATAAAAGGAACTGTATCTACTCCTTTCATAGAGCTTTCCGTCAACCAAGTATTGTTTTTATAAAATTTTGGTTATATTTTCCTATTAGCACATTTCTTGTTTTTCTAGTCAACCTAAAATTCTTCTGAAATTGTTAATTAGTTAATATACATACATACATGTGTATGCTTGTCTAATTTACTTACATCATTTTCATTAGTATCATTTACTACTTCAGCAAAGTTTTTTATTTTCATGATGGCCTTCCTTTTCCTTCATTTTTTTCCAGTGACTAGCCGATATTTTTTCGTCTTCTGAAGATGAAGAAATTGACGAAAGTAATTCCATAATATTTAAAACAATGTTCAGCCTATTTGCCACCATATTTACACTGATTCCAGCACGAGCTCCCACAGCTCGTACCAGAGAAAGTGCACTTGGTGTGCACTAAGTGCATTTTTGTGGTTAAGACGAGCATACGTCACAAAAATAGTGCAAACTTAAATTTCAAATCGAACACTCAAACTGTAATCAGTGCATCCTAGTGTGCCCCGGTGCATGTTTTGTGCAAATAAGAACGTAGTAAAGTATAATCTGTGGTGGCGCAACAGCGAAGGCGTGTCTAAATTCCCGCTACAATTTCCTACAGTTTATTCCGTTGATATCACATATTAATACGCTTATTGTATATCGCTACAACACATAAGTATCGGCACCCTCCGCACCACACAAGTTTAATTTATTATATAGTAATATAATATTATATATTACTACTTATACACTATTACACACTTATTACTATTACTATTATATTACTATATAATAAATTAAACTTGTGTGGTGCGGAGGGTGCCGATACTTATATGTTGTTTACCATCCTACGCCACAGTCCTTGCTATCATTATCGCTACAGTTAGCGGAACTACGTATGCGTAGCCGTGAGATAGTGGGGTTTGATATACCAACGTAACCGTTGGTATATCAAAACAATCAAACAAACCTATGTGATATTTAAAGTTTATTTCTATAACATAAAAGTATAAAAAATAATGTTCGCACATCTATGGGTACAATTCTTAGATGTCTTCGAGTTGAAATAAATAGGCGCCCAGTAACTTAGTACCTTCATACAGATTCCTGAGCGGAATATGTTCGTTTTCTTTGCCAATGTTCGTAGATTTGGTACTCAACGGAAGTAACAAAATATTCGTCTCTATTATCCTGGTTATTATATTAATGACGATATTATCTGTATCCTCCCTTATCATGTTAGGATCTTCTTTATAAATCTGAAACCATAAACATGTTATATGAGCGTACTTCGAACAGTTTCAAGCCTCAACATGAAGATGGCATTACTTATCAAAAATATTCCGGTAATATAATTGCGCATGCGCTGAAAGATACTTGAAAATTTGAACTAATTGTTGTCCATAAAACTGGAAAAAACCGTATATGGAACTATCATAATACACCTACGCAAATTAGAGCTAAGGTGGATGCTGTTTATTGGGACTATGCACCATAATTCGCCATAGTGACATTTTGGACAGCTGAGTGTAGACAGTACACTCCCAAAGCCAAGGCATAGTCGGAACCATGGACTGCGAAAGGACAAATCAGCTCCGAAAAAGGCGAATGCTGTTGAATCAGACAGGAAAGTGAGAACGACTATTTTTTGGGATAATCATAAAATTGTGCTAACCAATCTTTTGATCTTGAACAAGGAAAAACAATAACGAGGACATGCTATGGATCACTATTGGACAAGCTAAAAGCAGAAATTGCGGAAAATGGGTGCATTTGAAGAAAGAGAAGTTTTGTTCCACCAAGACAACGCACTGTTTAACACTTCAAAAAAATTCATGAATTAGGGTTCAAGTTGATAGACCAGCCATCCTATTTGCCTAACCTAGCCCTCGAGGACTTTGTTCTGTTTCTTAGGTTTAAAGTTTCGCTCAGAGAACAAAGATTTTCATCGAATGAGGAAGCCATCATATTCGTAAACGCCTATTTTGCCAACTACCATTTGGACGCCTCTTTTGCCAACTAGCATTTAAAGAAAAGGAAACATCGCTGGGAAAAGTGTATAGACATACAAAAACACTAAGTTTGGAAATAAAACTGAATTTGACAAAAAGAATACTTGCTTCTGTGTTAGGATGGAAACTTTTCAGACTATCGTATATGCAATTTTCTGAAAAATATGTTACTCTCAAGAATAAGTTCATGTAAATTAGGATTTTTTCAGTTAGCTTTCTATGCTAATCTAGTTTGTCAAATGCTAATTTCAATTAACTATCATGACTTTATCCCAACTTAAATTGGCGAGCTTCAACCACCAAACATTACAATTTAACGTTTAAGAATAATATTACAAATACAGTAAAGCTGACAAGGAAACTGAACCTGTATAGTAGCTCTTCTAGCAGCTTGGTAATTCGGCGATGTAATATCTTCTAACCATGGTCTTGTAGCTGACTTAACTTTGAGGTCGACTTTATTGGTTATGTTCATATCCTTGCAGATATTTTTAATGTGCTTCGTTGTTAAGTTAACGATTCTATCGGCTATCATTCTCGGAACAAGCTTAACTATAATTTCCCTTTGTAGTTTTGAAGAATCCTTCTTCTCACATGTACATTCCTGGACGTCGTACACCTTGAAAGCCGGCAATCTCCAGAAGTTCATCAATAGCTTAACTTTATTCCAATTTCGTTTCTCTGGCGGTAACGAGTCTCTGGGCAAATTCATTAATTGTTTACTGTATGCTTGTTCAAAACTAAAATTTAATACCTGATTTCTTCCAAATCAAAATCTTGTATATCTTCGTATAATTTCTCTTCGTCCGGAGTTATTTGGGATACATTGTCATAAATACCGGGCACCGCTAATCTACCTTTCTGGCTTATCAGTACGCTAAATATTTTGTCGATATCTTCTTTGACATCGGTATTGCTGTTTGGCGTTTTATCAACTTGTACCACGAAATGAATTAATCCTAGAATTGAAGAGTATAACATTAAAATTTATAAAACCAATAGGTTAACACGAGACACATATCTCATAGGCTTAATTGTAAGTAGCTCCAGTTAAACGGCGGCGGCGTTATCATAATAACTGTGAAAATCGTATAGAAAGCAAAAGACAAGATATGTATTAATAATTATATCGTACCTACCAGATGGAAAAAGGCATCACAAGCAAGTGTTGTCGACACTTGAAAATATATTTGCTTCATCAAACAAAAGAGATTCTGATAGAAAAAGAGTAAGGTTTTGCTATATATAATGATAATCGCAGTGAAAATAAGGAAACTAAACGATGCAAAAATGATGATTGATTATATCAACAGCTCTCCTAGAGAGGAAGGCCATTACATTTAAATATGACACATGCTTTACCTTCGTCTTTCATGTTATAATCTTGGGATCCATGTTAGTGACACAAACAAGGCTTTTACGTATGGCACGAAGGAATTACTGGACGTGAAGGAAACGAAGAAGGTTCGTATCCTTTGAAGATTCTTGAGTCAAAAGTAACCACCAAAGAAATGCTGAATACTTGGAATGATAACTACATCGGTCAGAATAAAAACAAAATGATATTGTTAACATTAATGTTATTACCAAGAGAATGACTTTTTGAAAAAGTAAATCACAAGTTTGTTGCTAAATTTCCTTATTGAGAAAAGGAAAAGATTAACAAAAGCATATCTGCCAAATGATTTAGGAGAAGGGTCCACGAAGTTGGCTCCCGCACCGGTTTTTTAATATTTCAAAACGTTTTGTGTCCGTTCTATGCTGGTTTCTGCCGTAAAAATTGGCTGTATTGGATATCCTTGTTAAAGGAGCTGCTTTTTTTTTTTTAACTCAGTTTATCAAATCAAAGAAATATATGTAACAAAATATGTTTCTTAAGAAATCATCTCTATCTAGCCAAAAGAGAAAATACTAGAAGAAATCAAATATCTAGAAGCAGTTGCTGATGAAAATTTGAATTTCAAACCACATATAGAATATGCTACGAACAAAACATCTATGACTGCTTTGAGCAATCTTTATAACGTTTACTATCCTTACTCAATTTTTCTTTATCGTTTGAAATTTTTGACGTGGGAGTGGTGAATATTATAAAACATGGATCATTTGAATTAATTAATCATTTTTGATTTAAAATAGGAAAATAAGATTAAAAAATTACCAACACCGCCGTATACTATACATGGATGTTTCTCACCAATCCACTCCGAACCACAAACCACCACGAAATCTACATCGTAAAGGTAATCTAACTTTTTGGTAAGCAAGAATTCATCCAATCCATCACTTCTATGGGTGTGCATCGATTCGATTATGAACTTGATGTTAACGGGCAGAGGTACTTTAGCGACTTGAAAGGCAGCAAGAACGTGGAACCACATAATAAGGTTACCTTTTCCTGACGCCACCCCATTACCATATATATTTTTGTTCATTTTCGTAACGGTCCAAGGATTAACATTCCATTTCTCTACTTCCGGGTGCTGAACATCCAAATAGGAATAAACACAAAGCTAAAATACGATAAGAAATCACCAATGCATAATATGCAATACAAGAATGATATTGAATGAACGCACACTGTCTTTTTACTCTTATCCTTTCCGATATTTCCCAAGATTACAGGCGGTAACTTGTATCTTTTACCATTTATTTCTCTAGTTCCGATGTTGAAACATTCGTACTGTACGCCTAGCTTGAGCAACCATTTCTCAGCAAATTTTACCATCCTAATAATGTCATCTTTATGGATCAAATCGTCGGATGTTGAATGGATCTCCACAGCTTCCTTTAAATCTTGAATAATTTGGACCCTGTTCGAATCCACGTATTGAAGGATTTTCAGGAGATGCGGCTGTATCTTAATCTTTTTACTTTGCGACTGCGCATAGTACTCGCCGTATTCCGCGTTCGTAGTTCTCGTTTCGCTGTGTTCCATTCGATACGTGTGTGGGTATACCATTTCGGTTTAATTCTTGTGTAAATACGGAAAACGAATAAGGTAATCGGTATAGAAATATGTAAACACGTATAAGCAAGCGACTAATATGTAGTCAATAATCATAATACATTGACAGCTACCCTAAAGGGATTTGTTGACATTTTGTGTCGGATTGTTGACATAAGCTGACTCAATAAAGACTATGATATTTCTCAAAATAGGATTTTGTTTTATACTTATTTAATGTTTACTAAGTCACAGAGAGCCATGTTCGGTGAATACGAAGGCTGAGGCACCATAACAGTATTTAATCAAAAGTGTAAGCATGTGGACTATTGTCATGAGTTTCGCCACAAATCCGGAAGTTTCTTCAGATTGGTCCACGTAAATAGCGTAGAACTTTCAAGTGATACACTTTATTCACCATACCACTTAGTGGCAAAGAATTATGATGCATTGGGCTGTTGAAATCAAAGAACACAGTGAGCAGAACCTTTACATTCAATCGAACTGGACGTGCTTTTTTCTTTTTGCTACTGTACTGGGACGTCTAGCAATCATAATCTTCAACGTCCATACAGCCCTCTTGAAAACGCTTATACCACTTATTTTCTGTAGGACATTATCGCAGGATTGATAAACTTTATAGTTTCTACACGAACCGATCCTCCTACAAACGGTCCCTGTAATTCTATACAGAGTGCCTTACGATGATTGTTGTAGTAGCAAAGTTTCTTTTGCAGATAATGCAGCAATGAAATATGTAGATCTTCTGGTGGCATTAAATACATTAGAGTCACTATAAAATATGTGCTTAGTCCAGAGATTCAAACAGTAATTCAACCTCTAAGGGCGGGGTAGAAGTGTGCCTTCTTTCGAAAGCAGTTTCTTGTAGCTAGAATTATCCACAGAGGTGCTATTGTGTGCATTTATAATTGAAGCCTTTCCTGCAAACATTTTCACGTAGATACCAGAAAAGATGATATGCAATTTTAGACACACTTACCTCCGTTATGAATAAACCTGCGAGATGCGATAGTTTCCATATCTCTGCCAATTCGCAAAATATTATATAAAACGTACACTTGGAATAAAATGTATCCGGACACCTAAGAAACAGAGAAAAGGACGCCCTCGGTCGTTTGGTGTGTGGGAAGAGCGCACGCTATTGTTCTCTCTTTCTTGAGTGTCCGAGTACTTTTTATTGCTGTACCAACTGTACCAATTGTCAATAATCATACACAACGGCTAACCTATAAAAGAAAATATGTGCATATATTCAATTTAGTCCACTTTTTTTCAATTTTAATGCTTTAACATTCAAGACTCAAATCATGTTTGCTCCCCTCAACAGCTCACGCAGTACTCGTTTCACAATGAAATATAAATGTCGACACCCTCAACTGCCACCCAAACTATACAGCGCAATAACTTCTTCCAAAAAGCCACTAAATTGGAATTTTTTAACATCTAAATGGCATTATATGGGTGTTAATTTATTAGATTTTCCGTCCTGGTTTAACACATGAAAAGAAATACAAGAACTAAATTTGGAATTAAACACAACTTTTCCGCAAATTCCGACCAATCTTATATACTCCATGAATTTTTTAGGCAGTTAATGGTAAAAATAATAATAAATCATTTCGTTGATACACATTAGTACATCAAAAGGAATACATCAGACATGGTATGTTAATGTACCCATAAAAGATCAATCTATAGTATTCGTACATATTTCCAAAATACTTATAAACTACGTTACATTTCATATGATTTGGAATTATACTAACATAACTATAAACAAAAAAACAGGAAGGGGAAATTATGTGTGTAACTAGGTAGAGCCGTACAACAAGGTAAATTGAAATTTGGTTAGACTGTTCAATCGGTGTTCACCGTGGTAAGCAAAAGGAACAAAATTTATAATTCTGCAAATTTTGTAAGAAAAGCTTCTCTTGAACATCTCAGTATGGTGTCGTTACATATATTAATATTGTGCACATGTTTTTCCCAGCAAGATATGAAGGAATTGGCCAAGTTAGGATCCTGAAAAGTAGACAAGAAGCAGTTGGGAAGTACAAATAGAAAAAAGTACAGGGCCAAGAATAGACCTTTGAGGAACAAGGTTATTACTTGTTGGGGCACAGATACATCATTGCTGATTTGTACACGTTAAATTGTATCAGATAAATAAATCTACTATAAACTTATTACACCATCACTCAATCCAATATAGTGAAGTATTGCGGCAAGACTTCATGATTAGTTGTATCGCATACCTTAGAAAAATCTAAGATCACTAAGATTGTTACTTTAATTTCATCAACTCCCCCGGCAATGTCATCAATGATACATGAAGCTCGACTGAAATTTGAATTAAACATTCTGATTATTAAGGTGATCTGATAGTTGGATAGCAATAGTACATTCAAGAATTTTAGATGCTGCTGGAAGTACACTAATAGGCCGTATGTTTCTTACATCTAAAACTGAGTCCATTACCATTCCATTGATTAATTCCAACAACTTAGGAAGGCATTATTACAAGTCCAAAAATGTATAATGCGTCTCAAGTAATGTACGATGTGTGTGTGTGTGATTTAAAAAACGCCAGTTTTGAGAACCAAAACGCCCGAGTTGAAATTATTCTTTCTTTTTTCTTTATTGTAAATGCGCTGATTTTTCCCTTCTCATATTGGCACTTGTTCGTACAACTATTACCAAAGTAAAAAATGCATACCTACAAATATTACACCTACCATTCAACCAATAACCACCTATTCACATAATCATTATTGATGACATCAAAACCTAGCTCATATTAAAAACAATAATACTATAACTAACGCAATAATTCTTAAAATAACGTCTGTACAGATAACGCCTATGTCCAAAAAGTAAAAAAAGGAGGGCGCCAGTAAAAGCGACATGGCTGTCTGATAGCGGCGGTCGCAAATCCGGAGTTAGCAATCCGGTTCGTCCGGAATAATAAAAGAATGTTTATGATTTTGAACATAGAGTCCATTTACCGTTGCGCAGGTAAACAGTACATGTCGATATCGGGCTGTAAATTGAACACTAATGCTATCGTAAATCGTGATGGATTATCCTGATGTCAGAGGCGGCTACTAGATGTCGCTACATTATATTCTACCGAGTCGAATACGCTACGCTATCGCTAGTTACACCATTGTGCATAATAAAGGAACTATTTACAAGAAGGAAAACAGAGATCCAATGCCATATGAAGCATCAAATAAAATCATAATTAGGAACAAAATTATAGTAACAACTTTTTAATTAGAAAAAAAAAACAGTGTTTATTTGCCATATCTACACTTGAATTAAAGCTTTGATTACTATTATTATTGCTATAAGATCCTTGATCTACTATAACAGTGCGTACTTCCCGTTATGACAAATTATACCAGACCTTAGAATTCCTCCGTCACTAGGGGAATATCTCCTAAAACTTTCCAAGATCACTTACGGAGACACTCAACCTCTAAGATTCTTAGAATCAGGGTCTCTAACGTCTCCAACTTTTTTCGAAACTTGGACAGGAACATATAAACTAGATAATAGTGCATCTAATATCAATAGAAGTGTCTTGTAATCACAAAAAGTCTAGCACCGAGAAATATACTGCTTGGTGAGGATGGGGAAGCGCAGAAGCTTCAATCTCCACAATGTCTGCCATCAACTTCTCAAGCAATGATGTATAGTATGCCCCCTGTTTTCCTTTTCAAGATAGTCGATTAACACAATTCCATGGCTATCAAAAAAAAAAAAGTCGCCATCACTTTCACGGCTACTGGACTGGATACTGCTTAAGGAGTGGTTAGTTTTTTCATTCCCAAATCTTCAATCAGTTTTTTCGATGTCCCCACAGCACCCTCTATCTCCATAACGTCCATTCGACGAACATCTAGCATTAAAGAGAGGATCTAATAATTTCGACGCATGTTCTTGTTTCATTTAGGCAGTTAACTATTTGGTACATCGTTTACTTAATTTCTGTTTAACTAAAGGCAGGTATTAAAGTGAGCTCAAAGAAATTATTCATATTGAAACCATTAAAACATCTGAAGATGTAAACTATAATACACACTAGAAAGTATCGAGAGTATTAGTAAAAATATAATAAATTACCATAATTTTATTTTAATTGAGCAAAAAGTGAAGTGTCCCATTACATGATTTACGCGAAAAATCACATTTTCCAAAGTTGACGTCAAAACTATTTTTTCACCAAACAATAACCTTGAAAACGTTTTAGAAAATCCCAAAAATAAAGCAGATGACATGGGTGAATCAGTTACTTGTAAAATGGGCCAAAAATAGGATCCGTTAAAAATCGGTAGAAAGACCAACTGGCCCATCTTAAATCTGAAAGGTTGCATAAATTTAGTGTCACATGAAAGGAACCAAGCGATTAAATTGTTAAGAATTAGACATGGAAATTTACAAAAATACGTTCTAATGAATTCATCTGTAGAACTCTTAAATTCCAGCTTTTATGCTTTATTAAACCAAGTATAGCCGTGGTCAATCCACTGTAACTTTAAAACTATATAAGTAGAATAGTTTTAGGTTAATTCTTCACTACTGCAATAGGATACAATTTCATGTAACCAATGATTTCGACTGATTAATTAACCCAAAAATATTTGACGAATGCGTAACTGATCAACAACCCACGGACGCCTCTGTATCTGTGCGGCAATCCGTTATTTCATGTTAGGCGTAAAATTTATGAGCACGTGGATTTGCGGCTACAACTGTCCGGCACTCCAACGACGACGGAAAATGGAAGAAAGATGGACGTATCTACAAACTGCGAAAGGGAGAACACGCTGAAACGGCTTACGGACGAGGAGATTTTTTCCTGGTAACGTGTCGTTTTATTGCTGACAGAACGCGCTTAGTCCGTGGACCCTAACGTTGCGAAAAGCTAATCTGAAAAAAATTGGTAGTCCCTGCTATTCAATGATCTTGCTTTATTTTTTACGACTAGAAGGTACCGTGTTTTGAGGACAATAAGTTTTAATGTACGAGCATATCCGGAGTATAAATTACAATGTTGTCATTTTCTAATTATAAATAATACCATTGTAGGGTTGTTCAATGTCTATATTTTTTACAAAAGCGTCAATAAGGTAAGCTTAGGGTATTTATTATCCAAGTATTTTTTAATTAAATGAAGGTGAGACACAGAACATATGTTAAAACTAAAGGTGTTCCGAATTTCGACGTTTTGCCCACAATCATATGGGGCTTTTTCAGTTTGCTACTGTGTATTTGTGGGGGTTGTAAATATATTGCGAATATTATACTTCGCCGTTTTATTTACAACGTGTTATGAAGTGCAAAAAAAAATTCTTTCAAACCACGAGGAGTTCAATCAATATTATTCTTACTATATCCGAAAATCCTTTTATCTTTGTGAAAAAGCTACTTCAAAGAAACAAAACCGAAAGTTCTACAGTGTACAGTTCTACACTGTAGTCATGCCCAACTCTTAGTAGATTTACTGATAAACTTGTAATATTTTGTAAACATCGGCAAACAGTTTTATATATACACTTTGGCTACACCGGACCACTATTGATCCTGCTAAACAGTACAGAAGACAGAACTGAAGATGATATGACGATCGTTCAATAAGGCCTTAGAAAAAGATAGGAAAACAAAGTATTTTCTAGAGATTTTTATTTATTTTTCAACATTATCTCTATTTAACCCTATACAGTTTTCCACGCGTTTCTCCAGCTTTTTTAAGCCTTCGAAAGAGTAGGATTTCGGAAGGTCCTTAAAATAGACATCTGTTTGGGCCATTACTTCCTCGTTCGTCATGAACTTTTGTCCGCCAAGCCACATTTGAAATTTGGAAAGTCAAATCCGGTGAAAACGGTGGATGCTGTACTAATTCGAACTTTAATTCCATAATTTTGGCCATTGTACGCCACCCGTATATTGTCTTGATGGAAGAGGACCTTTTTCTTTTTCAAATGAGGGCTATTTTCCATAACATATTCGCTCAACCAGTCCAATAAGAACGCATAATAGATTCCAGTTATTGTTTGTCTGTTTTCCAAGTAATCGGTATAGATGATTCCGAGGGCATCCAAAAAAACCGAGGCCAGTCGATTTCACCGTCTTCGCCTTCTTTGGAGCCCGTTCGCCTTCAACAGCCCACTGTTGTGGTCTTCCGAGTGTACTAGTATATCCATGTTTCGTCCATAGTTATGTTTCGACGGAGGATGGCAATCGAAGATTCAAAACAGCCTCAGAGTCGTCCACACGATTGTGTTTTTTCTTCACAGAGAACAAACGCGGCACCCGCCTTGCCGTGATTTTTCACTCCCAACTTTTCGTACAAAATTGAATAAAATAAAATTCTTTGCTTGTGTGATGGATATAACTGAAACTTTGACAGCTATCTAGTGACTAACGATTCTTGCTAGAAACAAACAGTTTCGATACTACGAGCGCCATCTGTTCAATTTTCTAAGGACTTCTTGAACCACGCTCGTATTACTTGCATCCTTTACTCAAGCAAATTTTATGAATCAGAACCTGCAGAAGATTTGAAAAGGATTCATGATAAGTAAGATACATTTTCATTTCAAAAGGTTTCCGTTTGAATTATATCCAATAAAAATCTCTCATTTAGCTTCAATCTAAAATCCAATGTGTTTCCTAGTCCCAAAGTTTCGCTCGGATCACAAAGATTTTCATCAAATCGTAAAAGCTTATTTTTCTGAACAAGATGCCAAGATTAAAGGGATGGAATCGTCGCTGGGAAAAACTATAGATTATAGACAGAGAAACAATAAAACTGAATTTGACAAAAAAAATTGTGCTGGGAACTTTTCAAACCGCCCTCATAATATAAGATCAAGATTTTTTGAAAAAATAAGTTCATTTTACAATAGACTGTACACATGCATTTTCCATAACATTGTACACCGCTCTATGATTAATCCATTTTAATTTAAACAAAAGCTTCTTGGACTCGAGACATTTATTCTGACATTTGGATTAATTATTGAAACACATAAGAGCAACTGCACTGTTAATAAGGTTTTTGAAAGATACTACTCGATTAGATGAGCTGACTATTTTAATTTGCTAGATCCACCCGTTAATTCTAATATGTTGTAATACGGTGCCCAGTAACAAACAGATTTTCTTTCCCGAATAATGGCTCAGATTGAAATTGAAGCCGAACGGTTATACCGCCTGATGTAAAACTAGGAGATTTTTGGTTTGGGATTATTTTAAAAATTCAGTGTTTAGAACACGACCAATAACATTGGAAGAATTAAAAGACAGTATTAGAGACCAAATTACTACAATTGAACCCGAAATATCGCATAATGCGATGTATAATTTGGAAGAATAGTTTTTACCGTATCAAAATGAAAGCCATATTAAACTGTTGCGGTAAACAGTGTTAAACATAAGAAATTTACTTTTTATTGATTTCTGTTGTTGGCTTAATTTGTTGAAGTTGTATCGTATCAGTTCAAACATGTCCCTCACTTTATGATAACCTTGCACTTTCAGCTGTTCATTTTTAAAACTTTTTCATTAGCTTTCTGTAATGTCTACTCTGATAGTACTTTGTTAGTTATTTTTTCAAGACGCTTATCGGAAGTCATCTGAAAGTTTCAGGAGGTCCGACATTTATTAGAAAACTCATTTCAAGATGCCTTCCTCTCATATTAATAAATTTCATTATAACCACACAGATTTACTTTATATATTTCTGGGGTCGAATCCGGATCGTAAAACACCGAAAACCGGAAAAAAGTGCCTACATGCGTTCCCGGTATAAACAGAAGATTAACGACATCCGGCAGCAAACAAAAGAATATCGACGTTAAATACGCGTATTGGGCGCGAAAGAACAAACACCTAATGCAGAAGTATGAACGAGACTAGCGCCCTCGCATGTCGTTGGCATCGTTGATTAATTTATTGGCCACAGGGGACACGGCGGTCGCTAACATAACCTCACTTCGCGCCGTAATGGCCGAACCGAATTACACCTGAGCGATCATCATCGTTAATTACTCTTTAAGGGCAAGCTGGGGACCCCTGAAAGCCCATCCAAATTAACAATTAATTTTCTACGGGCAATTTTAAAATGGTGAAGTTGCCCCGTACATCTCGGAAATCTTACCCAAATTACACAAGGATATTATCCTTATATGTTTGCGAAATAATTGTTCAACGAAGTATGATTTTTTGTAAACCTATGAACTGATGCGAACTAGACTGCAGAAAAATGTTCTGAAGTTACAATGATAGTCATGGGCACCTTCGTTATCTATGATTTTCGTGAAATTTTACGTTTGTTACTGTTGAAGCGGTAACAGTACAGAAATCGACCAAGTAGTTTGCTTACAGTGAGTGTTAAAAAGAAAACAATTTTGTGAAAATTTTTACAATTTTAGCAAACATTTCGAATATCTTCGTTTACCTTTTGGTAACAAAGCACCAGGAGTAAAGACGGTTTACAACTGGCTTGCCGAATTTTATCGTGGTCGTGCTTCCGTCAGTGATAAACTTTATGAAGGTCGACCAAAATCGATTGTTGTTCCAGAAAATATCGTTGTGCGCAACATGATCGAAGAGAATCGGCATATAACTTACCATGAGATAGAGGCATCCTTAAACATATCGCAGACTGCAATACATTCGATTTTGCAGGAACATTTGTGTGTGAAAAAGATCTGGTGTCGATGTATCCCGCATAATTTGACCCAATCACAAAAAAGGACTGGTGTCAATTGATGCATGGAAATTACCAAAATATTCGATATAGGAACATCAAAATCCGTATACAACACCGTAGCAGGCGACGAAACTACCGGAAACTAAGCAACAAGATGCCCTGCAGCCACATTCTTTAAAACGTTTTAACCTATTTTCAACAATTTGCATATAGTTCTTGGATTTATTGTTGCTTAAAAAGCACTGGATCACATTTAAATGATGGGCAAAATGCTCCTTAGAGGTGAAGGTATCTTTAAATTTTGTGACGCATTAGCATCCTAATATGTAGAACCTTTCAGTTCAGTCTCACTTAAATTTAGGAATACTTTTTTTTTATATAAATATCCATTGATCCATTGATTTGACAAAATTTTTAATTAATCCTAATTTAAAAAACAGGGGAAGACCTTTTTGGTTCCACAAGAGGCAGACATTTGAAATTATTTATGTATACAACTTATCCTTTCCGCCCATATCTTCCTTATGATTTTCAGTATTACGACTGTTTCGAGACAGAAGAAACAACAAAATTTGGCAAATCCTTATTGAACTCTCCACTTATAGTCATTATAGTGAATTAAGTGTATTGGCCGTATCCTCATCCGATTCTTTTAAACCTATCGCATGTACAATTAGAATAGAAGACTTTTGGC
The DNA here is from genome assembly GCA_902654985.2 of Oryctes borbonicus. Lineage (NCBI taxonomy): Eukaryota > Metazoa > Arthropoda > Insecta > Coleoptera > Scarabaeidae > Oryctes > Oryctes borbonicus. The sequence continues at coordinate 1,192,608 of LR736858.1, read as the reverse complement.
TTCCATTAAGAAGCAAAACCGCTTAATAATTTTTTTAGATTAATCCCCATAACATACCAAGTTCTTGCATTAACCCTCTCATTCCATGACAAGCACAGATTGAGTAATTTGAAAATGATTTCATGACGCTAGATTGACGTCCTAGTCGATTCGGCTAACTCCCATTCTTATAAACGAGAACCTAAACTTCACTTGTTCTTTTCATAAATACAAATCGCGCATTAAATCATTTAATCTACCTTGATTAATCGGATGAGGAGTCTTCTGTTTTCTCGGGATACTTCATCGGTAAATATCAATATGTTCTCATCAGTATCTGTTGTTATTTGTAATCTAATGCCCAGATATTTAATTGTGTATTTATTTTTTTATGTAAAACTTCGAATATTGTAATGTATAATAATGTATAACAAAAGTAGCAATCATTGCGGAGATTGGCATGCTTACGCCATTTCATCGCCATGCCAAAAGGCAGTTCGTTCCTTCCTTTTAGCCATTCCATCAGTTTAACAGCACATTTTATGCAACAGATATGAAGATCCCATCATTTCTCTTGATTTCCTTCTGGATACTCAAAATATCTCCGACAATGGCCTTTTCTGAGCAGCAGTTTAAATTTACCCCAAATTTAAAAAAAAATGTCAGTCTCATTAACACAACCTTGTTTAAAGCTTCTTCGTGTTGTTTTCGTACAAAAAAGGACCGATGGAACTATTTTGATATTTAAGTTTTCTCTCATGACTAAATTTTTCATTAAATACTGCACCACTGCCAGTTTCAATACAAAAACCTCTATTTCCATTTAATACGGACGCCAATTTTGAAGCTAATTAATCGCCAACGAGTAGAATGCCATTTAACGTGCTACTTAATTTAACAATTCTACGGAGGTTTGCCAGAAACCGAAAAAGAAACGGAAAGAATGAAAGAAGCGGGAAAAAGAAGAAAGCGTAAAGAGAAGAAAAAAGAATATCGTACGGAACTTCGTAGCCATTCATTCTCGTTTTCTATTACCCAACAGTACGAGGAGCCGTTATAAAAAGCCCGATAGTCTTTTATTTGACATTTAGTGGCGATCTGCAGCGCCACGCTACATTACGAACGCCGACAGAACTAATGGTATCGCTTCTTCGACGTTCACTTGTCCTCTATTTCTTTTGTCGTCGTCGGCTTTTATTTGGTATCCATTATTTCGTCTTTGTTCGAGTCATGTGATGGTAGAACAGATACGTCTTAGTTCTTCGACATCACAACATTGTTTTATTTAAAGTTAGCGCCTTAATCGAAGATAACGCGACGTTTTGGTGTTTTCCAAAAAAATTATCCTGGATTTTATAAATTATAAATTCTAATTTACTAAATCACGTGATTTTAAAAAATTCACCCGTAACGGCCCACTCAACAATCGAAACGCATTTTCAGCACAAATTTTCGGTGAATGTGTGGCGTGGTATGGACCATAGTTATTTAATTGGCCCTTTCTGTTTGAAGCATCTCCGCGTGGGAGACCGGTACTTCAATTTTTTTGCAAAAATAAATTACAAAGATAATCCTTTAAGCATCACAATGCACTTATATTATCAGCAAGATAATGCTGCTGCTATACATTTCGCTTGTCAGGTGGATGGATCATTTGGATGCAAAGTTTTCAGGACACTAGAATGGTCGTGATGGACGCTTGGAATGCATTATTTGAACGTATTAGAAATGCTGCAGCCGATATTAAAGGCTTCCACAGTTCACGTACAAAAGTTGAAAGGCATAGTATTCAGAAATTGATTTTGAGATTGAAAAAATTAATTTCAAATAATTACCTTTATTCAGGCACAAAAATTGTTAATATAGAACGTAAAAACTATTTTACAATGTCTGTAGCTACTAATATTTAAATTTTTTTATAGAAACTAGAGCACAATATCCACAAATTATTATTAACCTTTAACTGGAGTGGTCAGGAATTTTACCACACAATGGATGCGTTGTCAAAGTCTTAGGGACTCCGCAACACCGGTTCATATTCTTTACTGAATATGCTAGTGGCTTGTCTATCATAGTAATTTCCTAGGTTAAGATGTCTTGGACAGAATATAAAAATTCATAACAAAGCAGAAACTTGCCAAAGAAATTGTAAACTTGCGTCCAACCCGACACGAGATAAAATATCAATATATTTTAGCTTTTGGTTTGTCAAAAACTTTTTAAACTTTACTCATTTACAACAGGTAAACGAGAGATTATTAAAAGCAAAAACATCTGAGTCAACAACTGAGTCGTTGAGAAACGTACAGATGCTGTTTTGTTTTTATTTTGTTACGTTCTTTTGCTCTGCAGAACAGCTATCGCCAGTCGTCTGCTTCGGTAACAAGTCATGGCGATCCTAGCAAAAACCAATAGCTACTGCAAATGTGGCATAATAATAATAATAACAATAATAATATTACATAATGCATTTGCTTTACCACCTTCAGTATATATTACTTCAAGTTACTGCCCCCATATATAAGCGATTATGGTATGAACCAGGTCTTGTGCGGTGTATAGGCTTTACCTTTTTGGACAGCTGAATAAATAATCATATCATGTATTATATCATTCGTACGACGAAGTTACAATGTGGAGTACAGTATATTCGAATATTAAACATCCTTAACACCGGCATTACTTTTATTTTTATTTTCTTTTGTAATAATCATAATTTCAATATTAATACGGGGAATAGTTATATGATTCTCTCAATTATATTTCAAGTATAAATACTTTCAACCTCAAAAACCTAAGATTTTTCAACAATAACGAACTGTTTCATCACATTACGTGACAGTACATTTTTTTATTTTATTGTGAGTTTTACATTTAACTTTTCTCTTAAATTAAACACGCACAACACAATAGAACGTTTTCTAATTACAAAGTTACAAATGCCCTTTCAGAAACTTCTCTGCGCTGGACGTGTGTGAAGTTTTAATTTAAGTGCTACAGTGGAAAATCCGTGTTAATAGTCTGTGTGCCAACCGCGGAGAAAAAGTTAAAACGAACAAAAAGTCTGAAGTATCATTACTTTCCTCTTGTTCTCGCCACCTTCTGACGCGTCTTTCGGGTTGTTGTAGAATGAAGAAGAAGAGTTTGAAAGAGAGAGCTAGACGACGCGATATACCGATGCGAATTTGCAAATGTGGGAGATAAGTATAGGGAGAAGACGAAAGAGAAAGATGAAAGAGGGTGGTTATAGAGGAGAGGTTATTAACGTTAAAACGCCCGGTGCAAACTGAACCGCGAAATAATATGGCCGGAGTTTATCCGCAGTTCCCCGGGGTCCCATTCCGACCGCGAAATCGTAATGCATTTTCCTTATATAGTGTTTTTTATTATGTCTATCGTCGTGGCTGGAGGAGCGCGGCGAAATGGCGACAATCTCGGATATCGTTCGTGTGGGAGGGATTCCGGTAATATATGGCTTACTTAAATTTGTGCCTCTTGTTTTTCCAAAATTATATTCTTCCCGTCGCGATATTTTACCCGCTTAATGTCGTCTGTGAGGTCCCATATCGCAAGCTGTTTCATTCTCTTCGAGACTCCTCTTTTTTCTCGTGTATTGTGTTTCTGTTCAAAAGAATCTTTTTCGAACGTATCTTTTAAACAAGATGCTCTCTTACAATATTTACTTTACCTTCTAGATATGTAATGAGTACTTAGATGAAGGTTGGAAAAGATATACTCGACACAAGTTCATGCAACAATTAATTCACTTTGGATGTAGAAAAAATGTCCATAAAATATCCGCTATGGACATCCATAAGATATCCTCTCTACGATATTCCATGTGTATTGTTCTCCTCTTCCTAAAGTTACGGATATGTTTTTAACATAAACTTGATATCAACTGGGTATCCTGTGTAAGGCCTCTAATAGATAGCCATAAGAAACGTAACATTCTTTTTAATGTGTTGATATTCTTTGCGAGCATCACCTTAAGCTCATTCATTTCAAAGAATGCTGTGTTTTACTCGGTTGTATTCCCGGCCCTAGGTGAGATGTGCTATACTATCTATAGACTTTACGAAGGTGTCCTAAAATTTTAATAACAGGCGATACTCTTAATTAATAGACCGCATAGATAATTTTTAATTAATGTACGTAGATGCACCAGACTGTGTTATTTCCTTTTACTACATATGGTTGTGTTCAATATTTCATGTTTTAAATTTTTATTCTAATTGATACATAAGATTGATGCGTATGGAATACGAGGTGTGGCTTGTGAATTGTTTCGGTCCTATCTCGCTGATAAGAAAATTTATGTTTGTATGAGTGGTATGCAAGATGGTACTACCAAAACTTTATAGATCGCCGTGTATGCATTTAGAATGTGGCATTCCGCAGGGCTCTCTAATATAGAGGTGTTACTCGCGTTGTCTGACGTTATGGAGAATGGAACGTTGGTACTATGAATGGGGTCTTGCATTGAACGGTCAAGACGCATACAATACAATTTAAGCTAACTTTACTTACTTTATCAAGTTTTTGTTCCCTTTAGAGGTAAATCCATAGTGGAATGGTCACCTGTGTTTTTTGAGAATGAATGTAGAGGTGCGTCTTAAATGGCAAGAACACTGTGATGAGCTGGGGCGTAGTTTGTGCACGGGTTTATATGGTATACATTAATTGCAAAAGAATGTTTTACTTTACTTACATCGAATCAAGGATACGATATAGCCTAATGTTCTGGGGTTCTTCAAAGAAAGCTAATCCTTCAGAAGAGAGTTGAAGTGAATGGGGGGGTCTCTCAAATAACTTCATGCAGGCCATACTTCAGGCAATTAAATATATTACCTCTGCCATCATTATACATTCTGGAAGTCTTATTATTTTGCAAAAAAAAAACGAAAGAAAGTTTATCTATAATCGAAGTGTGCCACTCGTAGCGCAGATAATTTGAACGTGCCTCGACATAGGACAAGCGATCCTCACTATAGAGCCGTACAATATTACAAAAGGCTTCCACATGATCTCAAAGCCTGCAAAACACCGCACCAGTTTAAAAATAAATTGGTCATACCTACAGGATAAATTATTTTATAGTGTGACAAAATTTCTGGATAGCTAGCGCTTATTTCGTTGTTTCACTTGTCCGGTATCGGTTTATTTACTTTATTTTTGTTCATTTAATATTATGAAGCATGGGAAATATTATTTCATGCCCTGAATATTATAACAATCTTCCTATACACGTAAGTGTCGAGGTTCAATATCATCTGATTTCCCAGATACTAAAGCAACATGAATATAAGTATTTGGAAATTAAATAACCTTGCACATTGACTAAATCCACTTTTAAGTTGAAAGAAAAAAAAACTAAATATACGAAGCTGTGCATGAGCTTGTTACGGTTCTGAGCTATTTTCATTCCATCAAAATTGTGGCTTTCAGGTAATTACACTCTCGCGCAGATCCAAGCGTAATCTTGTCTGTAAAATCATGAGTACACATTCAACAAAGGGAAACTGGTTCAATATCACTATTAAGTGCAATAGCATAGCTGAGATCCTGTATCCTGTGTTTTTTTAGTCCTGAATGAGCAAGTCGATATATGATAAACAAATGTCCACAACCTTTGCTATCTCTCTAACGTTAATTCTACATCGTCTAGCACTATTTGGTGAACTCTATCTAGGCCTTGATTTGCATAGGTGTATTACTTACAAATGGAAGAATTTAATCACAGCTCGACATTCGATTTTTCCTATTTTTTCAAAAACACAAACGACTATCAAGCAAGTAGGTACCCGGCATGACGAAGTTTTTCAGACTATCCGTGTATATCTTTTCTTCCAAAAACAAATTATGTTCCATCCACGTTATTTAATTAATAACCTAGTAATTCTGAAATTGCATATTTTTTGAAAAAAGACAAAAGTCTTATTTTGTTGTTTTTTCACAAACACAATTTTTCGAGGTTCAATTCACTTGAATATAGCTCTAACTGTAGACTTTTAAAGTTGTAAATCACCTATATCATTTGGAATCGTGCTGTACGATTTTAATAATTCAAAATGTGCTCGTCGAGATCTAAATGAGCAACCAGCAGATATAAAAAAGAAAACATCCTCATATATGTATGCTCTTATCCACGAATATCAATTGACCTTTGACTTGTATGTCACTTCGTTAGTATTAAACAGTCACCGATAACATTTACATAATAACGTCGCATATTCTCAAACCTGAACAAATATCCATTTTTTAAGAAATTGATAAAATAAAAAACCTGCGAATTTAATACTGGCATATTCCTATAAATTGTACATTCTCAATGTTGCTATTTAGATAATTCTATAGTCGATGTACTTCGGTCTTTTATGGACTTAATAAGAAAGTTATTCCGGAACAAATCTCTGTCTTATCTTGCACTGAAAATTTGTATGCGCGTATTTATTATACCGCAGAATATAAGAATAAAAACATATCTCTACAGAAACTTAAAGGTAACATACAGTTGGTTTTGAAGAGAACCTTGCACCTCCACGTCTTTATGAAATGAAATTAAAAAAAATTAAATTCAATTTCATATGAAATGAGTAATATTAAAACCTTTTGTTTAGTATCAGTAACAATAACACATTTGACATATGCAATTTATTTTTCAACTCTTTACAATTAGTTACCTATCGCTATTTGTATTCTTGTATACATGTTTCTACTTATGCACACTTGAAAAATATTCCTTCGATCCTAAAGGATCAGGCTTTATTGTCTTGCCGCCAGCTTTCCAATTTGCCGGGCAAACCTCACCAACTTCCTCCACAGTCCGAATCGCTCCCACTAATCTTAATGCTTCCTCAGTAGACCTTCCTATTGGTAAATCGTTAACTTGTTTAACACGTAAGATTCCATGTGGATCAATGATAAACAATCCTCTAAGTGCAACTCCATCCTTTTCCAGTAAAACACCGTAATCTCTTGCAATGGTTTTATTGATATCGGAAAGTAGGGGGTATCTTAGTTTGCCAAGACCACCAGTCTGAAAATTTAGATGTTAGCGTTACGAAATAATTTCTATATGCAAATCTCTACTAACTGTCAATAAATTAGTTCTTGGAAATTAGAGAAGTTTGCGATATTAAGGCCTATCAGATGTACTCTGGCTATTATAAATTACCAATTTTTTTCTTAAAATTATCTAACGAACGATCCAGAGCAAGTGCCACTTGTTTTATAGCACTACTGGAAATATTTTTCGCTTGAGAAGAACGTTTTTATGTAGAAAGTAGGTATACATACACTACCGTCCATATTAGTTCGGATACACAAATAAATGTTAAAAAAACGAGAAAATATTCAAACTCATTTTTCCAAAACTTAAAATTTTTATTGCATTTTATTAATAGCGATTGAAATTAAAGTATAAAAGTAAAAAAAAGTAATTCTAACGAAAAATAAACAAAAACTTCTTAAACATTCCGTTCATCAAAGAAACTCCCTTTTGCGCGAAGAACAGCTTTCACAATACGAGGCATCCGCTCCACTAGATTTTCAAAGACTCTATTTGGCATATCAGTCCATTCCTCTTGTAAAATGTCCCACAGGTGGCCTACGGAGGTAGGGCATACTTTTCGGATCCTCCTGTCCAGTTCATCCCATAACAGCTCGATGGGGTTTAGATCGGGGCTTTGCGGCGGCGATGTCATTATTTGTAAAATGCCATTATCTTTTTCTTCATTTAAGAAATTTTTACATATCACTGCTGAGTGTTTGGGGTCGTTGTCAAAACTTTCGCCGATTAAACGTTGCCCCGATGGTATTGCATTTTCTTGCAGTATTTCTAAATAACCTTCTTTTCGCAAAATACCTTCGATTCGCTTCAAGTCTCCTGTACCGGCGTAGGAAAAACATCCCAAACAAGCACAGAATTTCTTCCTTGCTTGACAGTTGGCACTACACAATCCTGCAACATTCTTTCGCCTTTCGCTCTTCTTACAAAAACGCCCCTTGATTGACCGAACACCTCAAACTTTGACTCATCACTCCATAGCACCCTTTTCCAATCATCCACTGTCCAATTTCTATGTGTTTCTGCCCACTGTAACCGTTTTTGCCTGTTTCCCCGTCGAAGTAGGGTTGTTTTTTGTTGCAATGCGGCCGTGAAGATTTGCAGCTTTTAATCTTCTTTTCACTGCAGTAACAGAAATTTTTCTTGCACGGTCGCGATTCATTTCGGCGGCGATTTCTGGTGCTGTTAGTCTATTATTTCGCTTGCTCAGCAATTTTATACGCTCATCGTCGGCGTGAGTTGTTATTCTCTTACGACCTGAACGCGCCCTATCTCTTAAACTGCCCGTGCGTTGATATCTCCGAATGATATCACTAACAGACGATTTATTAACATGTATTTTTTCGGAAATTTAACGCACTTCTTGATGAAAAGCAACAATTACAGAGCGCTTTTCTAAACTTGTCGGTTTTCCTCTCGGCATTTTAATAACTTTAATACGCTATTAACACTAACGCACGCACAAGCAGGTTTATTTAGAAACTAAAGCATTTATCAATACACAATAAACTTTCGGTGGCCTGCTCCCACCCCAAAGAGTATTGTAAATTTATTACCTGCAGTATTAACCCAAAAATAATCCTATTTGTGCTGATGAGGATTATTCTGAAAATTACTATGTTGGGTCATAAAATATAATGGGTTTTTAATCATTCTCTAATAGATATTCTTGGAAGTTTGCCTGTACAATTGGTTATAAACTTCATAAAGGACCTAATATAAATATGTTATTTATATATAAACGCAATTATATTATCTTTTAGTAGAGTTTACATTTTACTAGGTGTCCGAACTAATATAGACGGTAGTACACATATATAAAATTTGCTTTTAATTACATTTTTTAATAGAATGCTAAACATTCCATGGAATTAATACTAAGTATTTTTTGATTTTATAACAGACCCAAATAATTGCAACAACCGTTTTAAGAATGAAAAAGAAAAAAGCAATGATAACTGCATTATAAATTACTTTATTACTAGATCACATTCTACAATATAATATCAGCCACTTCCCAAGATTATTATACCCCGAAACACCTGCTGACACAAATTTCCTTATGAATAGAGCGCAACATTCTCGCTTGCCTTCCGGTGGTGTTTAACCGCGACAGATTTGGGGGTTACAGAGCTGCTTCGTTGCATGTCGGCACTTCTATGCTGTGTGCTATGTGTGACACATATCGCAGTGCGAAGTTGATAATTGTCGAAATTGAACGTAAAGCATTGAAAATGTTGAGAATGCGTAGAAATGCATCAACTTGTTTGCTAACAGGGTAAACACGTATTTATGGCAATTCCATATAATTACCATACCATTTATATATAATGGTAAAGAAATCAGGTGTTTAGTTTGCGATAAAAGTTTATGATGTTGGAAACCGTATATGTGTAGGAACCATGTAAATAGCGCAACACACAAATTTTAAAAAACCGGAAGGAGACCGTATACAGAATGTCTCTCTATGCGATTTAACGATGATGTAAGCGCGTGCAATATACCGTTTGCAAAAATCGGACAAATAATGTTTCGTCAGTTTTGGAAGAAATACAATCCAACGTGGGAATTATCAATTTGCCGCCAATGCGCGAGAAGATTGAGAATTATGTGAAAATCGCAATAAAAAATGAACGGTTGTGGCTAACTATAAATGAAACTACAAACATAAAAAAAAATCCCTAGTATCGATTGTAGCACGGACAATGACCTTGAAAGTACCGTCTCACACTTATTTGCTAGCCTGTAAAAGACAGCAAAGATGTAATGCCGAAGCTGTTCATCATGTATTAGTTAGAATACTAGACAACTTTAATATTTCACCAAACAGGTGTTAATGATAGTTACCGATGTTGCCGCGGTTATGCTTCGCATAGCTCAATTATTCAAAACTGTTCAAGCGAATTTGCACATAACATGTTTTACACCTTGTAGCAGATACTATACAAAAATGTTATCCCGATGTGGATCGACTAATAGCGCAGACGAAAGCGGTTTTTTTTAAACCACCGAAACGTATTCGGCTAATTCGTTCAGTGTCCTGACATATCGGAACCGTCGCAGCCAATTCTTACGCGATGGGGTCATGGTTAGAAGCAGCATTCTATTATTTTAAACATTTTGAAAAGATCAAATGAGTGATTTTACAGCTGGACGCTAAAGAAAATCCAAAATCCTCAAGTTGCAGCAGATTTAGAAACTATTAACGACAATTACGTTCCAGTAGCCGACGCAATAAAAGAAAGAATGTCGATTTTTGTAGATTACGCCATGTTTTTAATAACAGTGGTGCGGAAGATCCGTTATACAAATTCAAAGACCACTTTAAGTACGCGAATGTGACATCGCTGGATGTAGAACGATCTTTTTCTGCGTATAAGCAGATATATACGCCGCAACGGACGAGTCTCAAAGAGACCATTGTAGAAACGTACACTATGATACAAGTGTTGAAGGCCTCACTTCCAGATTTCTTTTCAGCCACCTAAGCATATTCGGTAAGTTGTTTACTATATTACGTTTGCGTTTTCATAAATTCTCTTATTGGTTCTTGTTCTAAATAACGCGCACGTTTATTTCGGTTAACCCAGCGCAGTGACGCTACTGCTAGGCAATCGACCTGTTGCGCTCTAATTATAACATCATTTTCCCCTGACTTTCGCGGTCTTCCTTCACATTTGGCCTGAATCTCCAATATTCCCCGACTTTCCCTGGCCGATAACCAATTTTCCCGAGTTTCCCGTCTATGGCAACCCTCAATGAGCTCTTTTCGTTTTTCTTTCTTTTTAATCTCGAACGTCATTTATCACAGGTCAATTTTCTCTTCGGATTCATAACACAAAATTTAACAACTTTGCCAAATTTAAGCGTGTCCTTCATCTTTCTCCTTTCACGATGAGGGTCGAAACTGTATCAGCCTGTATATATCTAATATTTAATGCTAAATTTAAATATGAATACTAAATCGACGATGTGCCTATTACCGGCAGCAGAAGACATTAGCAATTATGTATTACTTTTACAGTATTTAAAATCGAGAAGGAATTAGGATCCCGTGAGGAACCAGGTCATCGCATGACGTCATTCGGTACCAAATTTCGATTCCGATTCCAGGCATTAGCCGCGGCGTGTTAAATATTGCTTAGTTTTGGATGCATTCTATTAAAAAATATACAAATTTTTTATATAAAATGTTCCTACATCTTTCACACATAATACATTTCAATTTTGACACGTTCGAATTTTTGACACCTGCTCAATATTCTTCCAATATAATTTTAAATAAACTATCTATTTACTAAGTAAAGAGTAACATATAAGTAGAGATGGCCAAGGCAGGTAAAATTATTACTTTTTTGCAGCAACTAGACAGACTCGTGTCTATTCATCTCATGCGAGGGGGTTCGTGTTACCTACTGGTTTCCCCGAGAGTCGACAAAACACGAGTCTGTCTAGTCGCTGCAAAAAAGTAATAATTTCACCTGCCTTGGTCATCTCCACATAGAAGTTGTTTGACCTTCAAATGAACCTAAAAACTCAAATTTAATGATGCAAAAAAATTGAGAAAGGGTTAAAATTTATTTAAAAAAATTACTGTGGAAACTAAAGGAATAATATCTCGTTTGATATAATTTGAATGTATTATTTAATTAGTATATACTTATATAGAAATTTGTTTCAGGCTTTACAGTCATCGGGAAATTAGATTCATGAATATTTCTACATTTGAACTTTATAAACACGCTTACCTCTCTTGGAGTATTTTGCCAAGCTAAATGTGTATAGTGTGAATCGACTGATACTCCAATAACCTCGCATTCCATTTTACGAAAGTCATCATAGTACGTTTCAAGGGCAATCAATTCTGTGGGGCACACAAACGTGCTAAAATAAATACACATAATTTATGCAGTTAACTAAAGGAAAAAAAAGGATAACCTACAAATCCAAGGGATAAAATACTAAAAGAACATATTTTCCTTTATAATCTGATAATTTTATATTTTTAAATTTGTCCTCATGACATGCGATGCCTTCAAATTCTGGAGCAGGCTCTTGAATTCTTGGTGAATATAATGCGTTACCTGTTGAAAAAAATAGGCACAATATTACTTTGTAAAGCCAAACTGAAGATGTTTACTTACTAATTGACAATGATCGCACATTTTGGGTAACGGGTTGCCTCAAATTTATTAACCGAGGTGCCTAATTGTTTAAAAGTATGTAACATTAATTAAAGCAATGCAATGTAGGTACTCACCTTGCGCACTAATGATGTAAAAATTGATGCCATTATTTCTTAAAAATACTTCTTAACTACTACCTCAACGTTTTTTAAAATAAAATTTGAAATTATTAACCAACTTGAAACTTTAATTACAATTTGCAGCAATAGTTGCTAAACAGCTTTATACTACCTTATATACCCATGCTCTGTTGATAATACAGAAAACGAGATGCAGATGGAATCAAATAAAAGTGATTACGCAATTATTGAATATCGGAAGTAAGTACAATTATTTTATATTATTGTTATTCTTAGTAAAGTTTAATTTTTCGAATTTAATTATATAACAATTCTTGGGGAGAAATCTTATTTATTAACTCCTCTTTATTTTCAACCTTTTCCTACTTAAATGCAGATAACGCAACGATAACCGTTCTCAGCTGAACGAAGGATAACAATAAAGTTTAGTTTATAAGAAATAGTATGTTTTATTTAAAAATGCTAAATCTTTCATGCGTGGCGTGTATAATTAAATAAATAAAGTAAATGCGTAATACGATTTACAAGGAGATTGAACTTCCATTAAGAACCAAACAAGAACTCTACATTAACAACTACTATAACTACTATAGGTTAAGTTACTCGTACATAGATGTCGGTCTTACTCTTCTATTTGTGATTAAGATTATTTAATTTATGTTAAACCGCCATGATTATCAAATTTTAACGTAATTTGCAACCAATTCTTATAAAACGAAAATTCTAACTTAAATGATAATTGTAACGTTAATTTTACATAATAGAATTTTCGTAATTATGTACATTCATATTAGACAAACAAAAAATAACGATTTTAATGGGAAATGTGTACTCCTCAATTTCAAAGGATGAGGACGAGAACAAAATAATAATCGAAAATTCTCCAGAAGAATTAGAATTTTCATTAAACTTTTATATTTGTTTTGTGTTACAAATGTACATTTTTTATTTGTTAATAAAAGTATTGGAATATGTTAATAAACGTTTTCTGTCATTAAAAATTATTTATTTCACTCAAAATATAAATTATTATATTATACACATGGGCGTAGCCATAGGGGGCAGGGAGAAGCCATGCCCTCCTCCCCCCACATTCGTTTCACGTTTTACAAAAGTTGTGACCATTTCTTGTCAAATTTGATAATTGCGGTAACACTGTACCATAATTTTATATCACGAGCAATGTTGCCATTTCTTTCGATTTTCCAAGAGAATTGATTTTCTCAAATTTAATAGTAATAATAATAAGTAGCATTAATAAATCCAAAACACAAGTGTACCAAAAGAAAAGCAATTACAAAAAGTAAATGAAATTAGGATTCAATCGCATTTCAAGGCCCAATCGCAACAAAATTTGTTAGCTTCTGCTAATACTTAACCATGTTATACATTAAACAAAAAAAATTAGCATAGATTCACTTTCTTTAATTCATCCGGGATAACATTATACATTTTATATATCAAATTGGTGAAGCTTCTTTTATAACGTGCGGTATTGTAAAATGGAGGGGAGATCGATCCTAGAAAACAAGTGGTCAGATTGTGAACGTCGGTCCGAAATATAAATAAGGTGGAGACTTAAATAGGGTAAAGACATAAGTAGAGATGACGTAGGTAAAGAAAATTATTACTTTTTTGCAGCGACTAGACTCGTGTTTATTCGTCTCAAGAGAATGGTTTCGTGTTGCCCCACTGGTTTCCTCGAGAGTCGACAAAACACGAGTCTGTCTAGTCGCTGCAAAATTCCCCTAACTTGCTCATTTCTAGACATAAGGTAAGTAAATCTCTCCTTCGCTCCATTGAAAGCCACGCAGTATCTTTTATCATATAAGAAATGTGTTGGAATTTTCGGATACCGTGAATATAACAAAGACAGGAATTTCAAATCTTTTGAATAACTCCATCAACATCAGGATGGCACAGCGACGTGCGACTGAGTTAATCTGAGAAAGAACAAACGTTTCACATAGTAGCTTTTTAATGTTTTTGTTTAGACTTTTTATTATGAAAGTATGCATTTTTTATATAATTGGAGATCTGATCCCGATTGGATTGTTACCCCTAAATTTTTTTACTCTTTTTACTATTGGAAGACACATTATTTGGTTACAACAAAAAGTAAAAACCTGGGATTTCGTCGAGTTTAACAAGAGGGAGTGTGGAGACATCACATAGGTTTTGTAAGTCTTCATTAATTTTAGAAACAGCTCCGTTCCAATCGGATAGTAAATGAATAGTAGATTTGCGTGTCATCAGCGTAGAGACATGTTGTCCAATGTGCGAGAGCTGACGTAAATTTAGATGTGTATAATTACAACAAAATAAGGTTGACAGTAGTGTCCCGTGGTACTTCTTATATTAATGATAACGGGAGCAACATGTTATAGGATATTTTTACACTCTGGCATCTATTAAATAGGGAAGTTTGAAAAAGACGCAAACTGCGAAACACAAGAATATCAAGCAAGGTTGCCTGATTTATCGTATCAAAAGCCTTTGTGTAGTCCAGCAACACCAAGATTGTAATAGAATCCTGATCAGATGCTAATAAAATATCGTCCGTTACCTATGCAAGGCCGCCGCACATCTGTGATTTCTCCTAAAGCCGTACTGAGCTTCAAGTAGTAGATCACGAGAGTCAATGTAACATTTCAGTTGCTGTTCCATTACTCGCTCTAAAACCTTGGATAGTACCGACTGGCCTTAAATGTTTAAATTCATTCGGATCTGCACTCTTGTGGAAAGGCATTATGACAGCACGCTTCCAGCTATACGGGAAAATATCAGTTAATAAACAAGAGTTAATTAATATACGGTGTAACACGCGGACAACAATACCGTATCGGGACTAATCATATCCGAACTGGTAAGCAATCTGTTAAGGACTTAACATTTTATTTTTTGTTTTATTCTATTGTATAAATGTCACAATTTTTATTTATTTGAAAGTAATATTTTGTTTGTGTCTATTTCATGAGAAATTGAATGTTTCTTTTGTTTTGCCTTGTATAAATCTATATATTTCATATTTAGCATCATTTAAACTTTAACGTGTACGCATTCAATGTAAAAATACGTATAATTTCTTATAAAGTTCGCAAATATTTAAAATTCGTCAATGTTCTAATTAAAAATATCTGTAATAGTCATTTATTATATTTGTTTGACGAAGCTCTTGCTAATGCATGTATCAGATCGAGCGGTAGGTAAGGAATGTCCGCCAGTTACCGCCGGTAACGTATACTTACGTACAAGTTATCGAAACTTCGTCGGAAGTCGAACGTACGAACTACCATGACTGCTTGCCTTCTCTCTTTCGCTTGTGAGTCACGCAGCGCTCAGACCCGCACTATCGTTGGTTTCTGATTTTTCCGCTTATACATGGGGACAGCAGCTCGGGGCAATATACTAGAGGTGGTGTATCAAATAATACACGAAATAACGCGAGCGTCTGGGTAGCCGTGAGTTGTATAGCATCTTTTTGCGGTAGTGATCGGCTATTTGCTGCTGTCGCCCAACCAGACGCACAGGCTCCGGTAGGGTTTTGTGGTGGCCCTAGCGTTAGACATTGAATGTCCCGATACATTTGAATGCGTACACAATGAAGGAACCGAATTATGAAATCTATATAGTATGCTATTTATGTATTTGAATTTATATATATATATATATATATACATATATAAGGGAATTGTTTATTTAATAAATATATTTTGTATATTTACGTACTGTTTTTAATTTGAGATCAACTGATTAAGCAAGTAAACACATAGGAATTACATATAAGCAATTGGTCCTTTCGCCTCACAAGAAAGACCGAAGCAGATGACTAGCGGCATTGTTCTTCAAACTAGGAGAACGTAACACAATCCAACCACAGACGGTTGTAGTATTGACGCAACAATATCATCGGGATTAGATAATCGGTCCGGTATGTCCACTTTATATTTCGATTGATAACCAATACATGAAAGGTGATGCCAGATGGAGGAACCACATCGTCCACGAGTTGTGAATTCGAAATATGTTCACTTTGTCTCTAAGATGCATCATAAATTTTAATTAACTAGAGCATAGAAGAGTTAGTAAATTTGTATGTGCGAATAGTAGCATGCTTGTCGAACAAACTGAGTATAGCGGTATTAACGTAAGAAATTTTGTCATCTACTTTGTTTAAATAAATAATCTGGTCAAATTACATTCAATATTTTAAAAATCACGATACTCTCTTATTCTTGGTTCTGGTTTACCTATTTGGACTTTAACATGCAGCAGAAAATGAGATCATGATCAGACGTGTGAAAGCTCAAAACACCAGCTTTAGCTATATTAGAGTGACTAGTAGTGATAACGAGATCAATCAGACTTGCGCAATGATTCCATATCCTTGTAGGTATATTTAGTACCTGAACGACGCCAACTGAAGTCAAAATGTCATTCAGTGAGAGGATCGTCACTCGTTAGTAAATCCACTGCAACAGTATAGATCTTCAGAAATGTTTAAAGAATAGGATAAGAAGGCCCCAAATTAGGAGATGAATATCGTATAGACAACTTTACCACAAACATTAACTTCCCTAATTCAATGACAATTATAACTGTTCAATGTTGTGGGATGTAGTAATCAGAGCAGCTTTGGTTCCCTTACGTGAGTAAATTCCCACGCCTCCACCACTTCTCTTGATTTACTCATTTTCAACAAAAAACTCCTAATTTATACCAAAATGTCTAGAGATATTGAAAATTATATAAACAGCTATAGATACTGATGAATCCGAAAAACAAATTTTAGAATCAATTTTTACAGTACCATCCTTGATATACCATCAACTGGTGAAAGATTTACTTTATTAAAAAATCATACAGGAATATTTGGTTTTTCATATAACTTCTCAAAAATTTAAAATTCAGATAAGAAGCCCTCATAAAATATTATTCGGTTTTACAATACATTTTTAAAAATGGTTTATTTGATACCTTTCCCAATATTTTAATTGCCGTTAGAATTCTTCTACCTCTTCCAATATCAGTTACAAATGCTGAAAGAGCGTTTCAAAATTACGGTATGTAGAATGTTCCTCATTTAGTTTAGTTAAATGTTTCCGTTTTCATTTAAGATATAAGGTGTGGAAAAAACATTTGGTGCGGCCTTGGCGGTAGATCTGTTTGACAGCTAAGCCTCTTATCAGCACGAACACTTTTT
The DNA here is from genome assembly GCA_902654985.2 of Oryctes borbonicus. Classification (NCBI taxonomy): domain Eukaryota; kingdom Metazoa; phylum Arthropoda; class Insecta; order Coleoptera; family Scarabaeidae; genus Oryctes; species Oryctes borbonicus. The sequence goes on along the minus strand of LR736858.1, from coordinate 1,175,091 downwards.
GTAGTAAACCATGTCTAGAAAACACGTACCTACAAAAATTGAATACGTCTAGCTTTTAATTCTGAAAATTTTATTATTATATCATGTAAATCTAAAGTGTCTAATATTCTATCGAGATAGTTGACAGATCAGCAAGTCTTTCTTGGGCCATAGTTGCGGCCAAGTAATTTTTGATTAATTTCAACTAACAAAATGATCTTTCAGCTAAAGCTACTGAAACAGGTAATGTAAGTACTACTCATAGAGCAATAACGAGATTAGAAGTATGACCTTATAACTCACATCTTAATATAATTTGCTGTATTTTCTACATCGTATGTCAAAACCATATTCATTTCATCCAAAGGCCCAACAAAATCAATATCTTTTACACCATCGTTAAGGCAAGTCATTGCTGACCAAGCAAATACCTGATCAAGCGGGTCAATTTTTTTGCGCGTATTAATAACTAAATAAATACTGAGTCTCTAAAATCGGATTTGGATTTGGACGAATTTTGCCTTTACGAATGCCACCCGTGTTCAATTAACACTCTGAAAACATGGACGGTCCTAACTACGAGACGTATAAACAGTTCAATTGCACCACCTAGAGCTGCCATTACTCTTACTTATAGCAGCGTCGTGGCGCATAAATTGAAGGGGGTTTGTCGGTTATGTGCGTGACGTAATTTGCGCACTATTTATACGCGAATCTATACTCCTATCTAGCAGCGTCATACATATAAATAAATATATGTCAAACGTGCGGAAACGTAGAATGTATGCCGAAACAATTAATAAATATATATTAAAAAAAACGGTGACACCGACAACAGTATTTCTGTTTGACTTACTGTTCATGCTGATTGCTTGCGGTCTATCACTCCACTTGCTCGATAAACCAGAATATAAATACTTCTGGAATAAATGTAATCCCGATTGGCAGCTACCAAGTCGAGTAACCTTACGGAAGTAAGATGTGGAAAAAAGAATCAAATCTGCATTAAAAAGTTAACTGCGTCAACGAAACCACCAATTGTAAAAAGCAATCTATTATGCATGTTATAGTACGTATGCTACAGCATTCTAAACCTACATCTGCAATATTATTAACGAGCAAAAGTATAGAAAATTGTACAGCTGGAACAATTACAAAGGTAATGCGCGATACTTTAAAACAATTTGAAGTCTCACTAACTCAAGTATTGATGTTCACGAACGATGGCGCCAGGACAATGCTTAGTGTAGACCGTTCTCTTAAAGAAAATGGTGGGGGGTTTGTGACACAAATTATTAGAGATTCTTATCCAAACGTGGATGCACTAATAGCAAAAACGAAAAATGTGTTTCTTACATCTCCTATGCGTATCCGACAATTTAACGTGCCCCGGTATTCCTCAAACACCACAGACGATTGTTACACGTTGGGGAACTTGGCTGAAGGCAGTTTCTTATCATTCAAAATATTATCAAAAAATCAAACCAGTTTTTCTCGAGTTTGATACTAATGAAGCAGCAGCTATTAAAAAAAGTCAGAAACAATTCCGTGATACTTACGTAGAAGCTGATGTAAAAACTATTCATGATAATTATGCTGGTTTGCATGATACAATAGAACAATTACAAAATACTTCGTTGCCATTAAGAGAGTCAGTGCGAATAGCAAACGATGTGCATTAATTGCTATGTGCTATAAGTATCATAAAAAATAAGAGTGTAATAGAAAAATTTGGGAGCGTTATAAACAAAGATTTTGCTTTTACTAGATTAAAACAAATTTGTGATGGTGCATCTATACATCCCTTATCTATTTATAAAGATTATTTCAATCATGCGTGTCTGACACCAGTGGATGTCGAAGGGTCTTTTTCAAGATATAAACACATTTTAACATCACGGCGAACATCATTTGCTGAAAGAACTGTAGAAACGTACTTGATGCTGCAAAGTTTTTACACAAGTTATCTGGTTTCACATAACTTCGCTTCTACCTCATTTAATAAGCGATAATAATCAGATAACGCCAACCGACAAACCTCTTCGATTCTTCATGCCCAGCAACGCTGGTATAAGTAGACTAATACCAGCTCTAGCGCCCAAGACAAATGAAAATTGAATCTTGAGTTAAAATAACAGGTGGAATGTTGCAATGCAGTGAAGATTACGTTCCACAACTCAAGACTAAATTTTAATTCGTGTCGGTACAACTGACCATGCATTAAGATTTATAAAACAAAATCATTGGAAATTTGGAGAAAGAGTATACTGCAATACTTCTAAACAAATAGAGAAGAGTAAATTTGACGTGGTTTAAAAATGTAAACGTCTCAACATCAAAAAGAGCGAAAACAATAATTATGTCTGCCGTACTTGTTTACCTATATTAAGCGTTTAAGTAATTGATAATATTCCACAATAAAATGTTATCTAATCAATAAGTAGCCTGGTCGTTGTTTCGATATCCACGATTACCTGATTAGAAGACAGTTGACTTGAGTTGAGTTGAAAAGTGCCAGATTCGCAAATTGAAAGATAGTGGGAAATTCATTGTCGTGATGCACACCTTAATCTGTGGAATAGTGGATGTTCGACAAATTGTGTAATGTCAATGTGATTGCAGTTGAACTTGTTGAACTCATTTACATATAGTGCTCTAAAATCTAGAAAATCATGAGTCAACAAAACTACCAATATGGCTTTGAACGCATATACGATACGACGTAAGTGTTTTACGAAGTAAATAGACCATATTGTATATTCTTATTTGCAATTCATAATTAATATCAATTTTTCTTAACTATCTCGAAAAATTTAGACACTAAATAAGTCTGGTTATGTATTTGTATGTGAAATTCACAAGATACTATGGTGTAAAAACGAAAACACTTGTTTTCGATTTTCAGTTGCACACGGAGAAAATATAGCGTCATCATAAGTAGAATAAATTATAATAGATAGTAAGAGAATTTCTGGTCAAATATGTGACACTGCGGATTTTATTAAATGAGCGTAGATCACAATTTAACAAAATATTATCGTATAATATAGGAGATATGTATCGTAATTTTGATATACTCAGCTGCGGCGGTGGGTGATAACAATTCGATTTCCTACTGTTTTTTCTTTGTACAATGTACACAATATGCAAGGAAAATGCAGGAGAAATTCGAACCGTCGTGCGCGGCTCTTTGCTACGTCAATAAAATTTAATACATAGGAGAGTTAATAATACTTGCCTATTTTATTATTTCCTATTACTACTTATGTATATATATATATATATATATATATATATAAATTAACTCATTGTTATTAAAGTAATGAAATACATTAGAGTTCACTAATTATAACACTTACCTGACATATTACTGATACTGATAGATACTATATCTAACAAACACACGTGTAAAAATACTTTTACATGTATGAAATGCATGTACACTGAGAAAAAGGATTTGTTGATTCAAGGAAGCCTGCGTTGAGTGAAAGATATAATATTTTTCAATACGAGCAAAGAAATATTGCTTTGTGCTAAATAATTTTCTTTTGATATTATTCCTTTAACTCAAAAAAGTATAGGCACTAATATCAACAAAAATTGATATTTGAAATAACAACATTTATATGTTTGAACCAAAGAAGTTAGTAGCAATGAAATCATTAAAACAACAAATCTAATTATTTTACTTTAAGAAGTAGAGTTTTTAAATTAAGGAAACGTCACTATACTATAACGTCAACTATAACTTAGAACTGGTTAGCTAAATAGTAAATTTTGTTTAAGAAATTTGAAAAAATACATAACAAAAAGAAATGCTGCGAATAAAGCTAAATGTAAATATAAAATAAAATACTATTTTATTTTGAAAATTCACTTAATGAAATTATGCCAAAAAAATATATTTCTTTCATTCAAACAATCCCTTTTTTCTGTGTACCTATTTAAACGGAAGACTTATTTGCGTAGCTTGACATAGTTTACTGATGTAAGCAAATTTTTATAAAATACATTCTAGAACAGTATATGTAACTTGAATGAAACATGGCAACGATTTCGACTGCCATTTGTAGGCGCTAGCGCCGAATAAAACAAATTACCGCTTAAAAAACAATTTCGCAAAAATTTCAAATTGTCTAAACCATCCATAACGAGGTAGAGGAAAAATTAAAGAAACTTAACAGACACATTCATATCAATGGCTTATTATACAAGTGGAGGTGAGAATATTTTCTAGTTGAATAGCTGGTCCATGGTTGAAGCAAGATTGTTATTGAAATTGAAAATATTTTGTTAGAAAATGGATCAATTCACAGTATCATAAATAAAGTTCGCCACTTTCCGTGCTCTTCATGAAATTACCAGAGACTAGAGAGATTCGTGTTTATTCGTCTCATGAGAATGGTTTCGTGTTGCCTGCTGGTTTCCCCGAGAGTCTGTCTAGTGTCTGCTAATTTCGTGAAGCGCACGGAAAGTGGCGACCTTTAATCATAAAATACCAAGGCGTATCGATCGATGGAACTAAGCCTGCAGTAGCGATTACGCTTCACTAAATTAGCAGAGACTAAACAGACTCGTATTTTGTCGACTCTCGGGGAAACCAGTAGGCAACACGAACCCATTTTCATAAGACGAATAAACACGAGTCTGTCTAGTCTCTACTAATTTCATTCCTCTCTCTTTGATTACTGCATTATATAGTATTTTTCAAAAATTACGTTACAGTTTTTCCATGGAATTTAATAATAATAATAATAAAGTTGATTTACATGTTGCATTTTTCAATCTTGATAAATATATCAACAATAATACTCGCAATAAACAAAACAGATATCTAGTATTAAGAACTGTCGAAATTAAATAATATACATCTCAGCTGAAATTGTGTAGCTTATTGAACGTTTTAAAAATATAGGCTTTGACATATAATTTCAAAGCCTATTTCAAGATTTCAAGATAAGATATCCCTTTTGAAATATATATCTAATAAATCAAATTAATTATGATATCGTATATATGCGTTACATTATTGTAAATAGTTAGATTAGGTGTTCAGCGGATTACTGTTTACTATCTTAAATGACGCTTTAGAAGATGCCATAACTCTTGAAAACGTTAAAATAAAAGATTAAGGGTTATGCGAACAAATGCGTGTTAACGATGAAAATGAGGCTATCCGAGAGATTATTTCAAAGAACAAATAAATCGAGAGAACTACTTTTTTTTTAATAATAAATATATTTTTTCGAAATGTTTTATAATTTCCGTATACCGAAAAATTTGTGTGTCTACACTGAGAGAAAGAAAAATTATTCAAACAACATCTATAAAATTAATAAGTCACGGTATTCATCTGCAAGTGTTGTAAAATTGCGTAAATAATACGAATGTATTATATTACCATTTTGGGTCGCTAATTTTGAAAAATGGGCTGTGGAAAATGCCTCTGTATAGTGCACCAATAAAGACAGCAACACGGATGTTGCTTATTTATTCAGAAATCTAAAATCTGGTTCTAATTACATAAATTTAACGACTAACGTCACCAATTTTTATTACAATGCCGTGAAAAAATTCAATGATGTACAAGCTGCATTACCCTTGGATGACGATATTCACAGTCGAGGACATTTGTTAAATTCGGTGCTATTGGAAACTGATGTAAAAATAAAATAAAGAAACAAGCGGAACAATATTTTAACAAAAAATCATATAAAAATAAAGACAAAAAAAATAGAACAATAACCTGCACACTATGAACGAATTTAATAAACTTCAATGCAATGACTAATAGCTGTTTACTTATTTATCAATCTACAGTGAACATTCCTTCTACCTCGATACATTTACGCAATTGTTTGTAAAAGCTATTCTGCATTTTTCCAGCACACCAATCGTTGTACTCCGGAGTGGTTGCGGTATCCCTGACTTCATATGTAAATCATACGTATTAACACTATTTTATCTAATCCATTTTGCAAGTAGCTATTTAAGCTTAAAATGTTCAGCAGTTAAGACCAGCAATGTCAGTATGTTTTGTTTTCTGTTTGTCATGCTAGCCAAACAATACTAACACCAGAAACCACTTAGATACAATGTCCAAATGCAGGAGTCTCGTTTAACTGCGTTACAATGGAAATATCTCCAATTCAAAAAAATGTGTCGACCATCTTTTGATTTCTGCTTTTTTCACGCACAATTTTTTTTTTGAACCGAACCGTTTTCAAACTACTGACTGTTGCTTTCTTTCGGGATCATAGTAATAAACCAACGTTTCATCGCCTGTAATTATGTACACTAAATGAGATGATCCACTGTCAAAGCCATCTAGTGTAAATCTGCACTATGCCACACGGTTTTAGTTTTGAACCGGAGTAAAATTTTGGGGAATCACAACTTATGCACTATTAAATGTTTGGGTAAAATAGTGTAAATTGTTTTCACACCATTTTTTAGCCCTTTTTTAGTAACATGTCAGTCTTTTTCAAACAAGCCTAATTTATTTTCCGCAGCTGCCGTTTTCGGATTAGGAGGTTGAAAGCTGTCGTTTAAGGAAAGTTGAGCGCGTTGAAATCTATTATACCATCGCTTTACGGTAGCTGAGGAACACAACTTGACACTAAACGCTTGATTGATTTCCCTCGAAACCTTCTTTTCGAGTTAAGCCACGCTTGAAATTGTAAAAAATCACAGCTCGATAATATTCTTTATTCGGTTCCATAATTTCTCGGTGGAAGGTATTACTTTAAGATTATTTTTAAAAACTTAACAATCTGAACTGTAATTAAAGTTATAGACAACTATATTAAAATGTCAAGTAATCTACCAACATTCAGAAACATATATTTTATTTCAACAGCCAACGACTTCAACCAGAACGAAAAAAATGGGACGCCTTCGAAGATCCTCACGTTACGGAATTGTCTGGTTCTATGGAACGGGCAAAATGGGTGGACTTAGGAGAAAAAATTGCAAAAATATCGGCATACTTGTTCACGTTCATCCTTATCCTAGGAGGGGCTGTAGTATCCAAAGGAACTCTAATGTTTATGGTGGCACAACTAAATAAAGAAAATAAAACTTACTGTAACGAGGAATTAGGTAAGTATGTAAGATATATCGCGAAGAACTGCACCGATCTATATATGAAAGAATATACATTGGAAAATTCTGAAAACTTGGTAATATAATTAAGATTTCCGGTTATAGCGGAAATAGCTGTCAGCATTGTTATTTTAAATAGAGCATCCTATATATTTTTATATTTTTGAATTTCAAGTTCAATTTTAAAGATTGTTTAATAAAATAGGTCGAATATTCGAAAAAAAGCCTCCTATAATCACAATTAAACTTTGAAATGGGAAAAGTGACGAAACATATTTTATTTAATACTACTTATTTTTCCCTTTTCTTATCAAATGCTTTTACAAAAAATGAAAGCAATTATGCATCTAAAGTGGATATTTTTGAAGATATTTAGGAAATTGCGTATTGTAGTTCAGTTTTCTCTCAAATTAAAGAGTACCCACCAGCGAGAATGTAGGGTAGTTTCTTAAAATGTCATCTCACTTTGGGGATAGCCAAGTTAGTTTTGACCATTACAGAACAATACAGTATCGATGAAAAATATATGTCACTCAGTTTTCAATTATAAACAATGCTAATGTGGTGACGACTTCTGTTTTTGTGGAAAAGATTCGTTCGGCATCCACTTTTATCTCATACCACGTGATTTTTTTGGAAATATCTCGAAAAATAAGCATTTCATGAAAACAATGTGCATAAATTAGTACTCCCCTTTCCCTCCTTGTAGATAGAGTATGGGGCAACTTTATAATCTTTTAATGCAGATTCGGATTTTATGGCAAGAAATTTGTAGGATTTGTCCGAAACGTATTTTTCGATTCGTGATAGATGGCTCTATAATCGACGAAACTCAATTTCTCCTACCGTAATAAATGCCATGTTTTTATTGTAATTGATCAAAAGTAGTCTTAAAATAAATTTTATTCATTTTACAAATTTCGAATAACTGAGAAATTGTTACCTGTAGTAATTGATAGTGAATAAACCACTTTTAGCGTAACCTAAAAACAACGACGTGGACCTTCGGGGTGCTTGATTAACCCATGTTTCCTCGCGTCTCCCATATCAAGGTGCTTGATTTATGCTAGTCCTTTTAGCTCTCACTTATCAGAGTGCTTGATTTACACGTGTCCCTTCGCCTTATCGTCTTTCAATTAAAGCAAAAGTTAAACATTTTCACAATTATAACAGTTCATATGTACTCATCCATTTGTCAAAATTGTACAAAAAATTCAAACGTGATTAGAAATGGCAACATAGTTGTCATATCAAACCTTAAAATTGAACTTCGAATTCAGAAAAGTAATAATATATAGGTATTATGTTTAAAATAAAAAGACAATTACTTTCGGTAAAACCGGAAGTAGATTATTGTATATTCCCAAGTTTTCTGATTTTTCCAATATACTCTTTCATATATATCGATCGATGCAGTCTCTCGCGAGACATTCCATGTAGTAATATTTTATGTTTATTCAGACATACTTCTGCTCTCTAGAAATGATAACGCCTACTCTCATATCTTAAAAAATACTAAATGCAAGTATCGAGATAAGTTGCATTCTTTTATGAGCAGGTCATCATTTCCAGAGGAAAAATTTAAAAAAGGTATTTAGATAGAGATAACATATACCACGCATTAATAGCTTATTGCAAGGCGATAATCTTTTTTTCTTTGTTTTACACGCTAAGTATATTGGAGGTTAATACCTTAGTTCCTGTGATATCAAAAATATGCATTATTGATTATTTTTATAGTTTCATATCAAAATAAAACGTATGCATTCAGTGTCATCTTCGATGTATTTGTTGACTATTTCAGAAACAGATAACAGATACCAAAATTTTGGTATCTGTTTGGATATTTGTAGAGAAGATAATAATTTGACTCTGAGATCATGATTACTGCCATCGGTGTAGCTAGCGTTTTAACTGTTTTTACGATATGCTAGGTATATCTGGGTGATAACAAATTATATATAAGAAAATAAATAAAAAGGACATTGCAATAGTACATAAATCTAATCTACGTTTTCCCATCATTATTATAACTTTGTTGACATTTATTGCGATTACCATAAAATTAACTAAAACAATATTCACAAGAACTGTTCAAAATGAGTACCATTGCAGCGATAATCTTTATGCAATAGTAAAGCAGGTTTCAGAATCCATGTCGTATTTTTTGAACAGTTCCTGGTTGAATGCTTCTATATTCGTTGACACAAATCGTTTAAACCTATCGATTTATGCTTATAAACTACTGATTTTAAATGGCCACAAAAATAGAAGTCGAACACTGTCAAGTTCAGTGATTGTGGAGTTCATATGATCGTTCCATTTAGTGATCTGCGAATTTTCAGTTAAAACAGCTACGAACACTTGCGGACCATCAGGGTACCAAACTGCTAAAGGAAAAGATGATTATTATATTCAAATAGATGTCACCATTTAGCATTTCAGTAATGAATACTGGTTTAACTATTGAATCACCTAGTATTCCTTACTCATCAAACATAAATTTTTTGTCTTTCGTGTATGTCTCTTTCTTATGATTTTATTACTATTATTTTTATTACTTAGTAATTATTAAGTAGTAGTAATTGTGTGCTAAAGTCACCAAAGCAAGTGTTTTGAAAAGAAATCGACGATTTGCACTAATCATGTCAGCCATAGTGTCGCACAATTTTAGTCGTCGGTCGTAATCGACCTCACTAAGCTCTTGGGTTATCTTTATTTTGTATGCGTGAAAATTATGAAGCTTTGGATTTCGTGCTGAGGAGTAAGTAAGGTTGTGGATGTTATAATCTGTTACAAAGATCTGGTTGGATCCATGGTAAAATTCCAACTACTTCAATCTCCATTATTTCACGTGCTACCTTACTACCATGCTTTTTCTTACTTGCTACCCATCCAGTTGTTTTTTTTTTACACAACTTCTTGTACATATTTATTGCTGCATATTTTTCTTTGTATGTCTTTTCAAAATTCAAAATTCTTGCTGTGACATGAACACATTGATCAGCACCACAAATAAAAATAATTTCCATCATTTCAGCAATAATGAATTCGACACCATTTTCACGAAAAACAATGCAGGTTGAGGAAAGTTGAGGAAATCTTTGTGTCAAAACGCCGAAACCTTGCTTAGTTTTACACTGTATATATGCTATCAAAAAATAAATAAATCAGTATCTAAAAGTATTTAAAAAAATTGTTGATAACATTATTACCCAAAAACCAAAAGTGGGGGAAACTTAAAATTCATGCAAAAATGTTTCTTTTTAAAAAATAAAATTGACCTGTTTGGGGATTTCTTCGAAAAACAAATTGCTTCCAATGTAATGAATTTATTCTATAATTTTGCCGGGCAGTATTGATGTCTTTAACAGTGTGTAGTGCGTAGGTTGCGGCATTCATACCATTGACAATGGAACATCGGTAAGTGATACTCACCGATTTAATTGCAGCTGTGAGGGTTTACGGATCAATTTAATATAAGCACGGTGATTTATTTAAGTGCCCGTACGCTTGTTTTCGGGATATACGGCAAAGCACGACACAACTCGCTACTGTTTGCGTTAATATCTATATAGTATATAAAATTATAGGGAGTATTAAAAAATATTTTGGAGATCTTTCCAACTGATTTTCTAGCATTAAAGAAGTCAATGATTTCTCTCCAACTACTACCAATTCGTGCAGGTGGTCCTACAACCCCAATTTTTTTCAAATATCATCAAATAACATTTTTGTTTGCCGTGAAGTAATCCAATTTGCAGAAAATACACCTACTAACGGCTACGTAAGTCAATCACTAACTGCTCCGATTGGAGGGACGTAAGTGCAACTTACAGCTTATTTACTTTGAATAGAATTTTACGTTACCAAGGACGTAAAGTATATTAATATAGCAATATAAGTGACAACCGCTCGGTGGTCCCATGGTAAAAAGGTCTGCGTCTGACTGGGAGTTAGGAGCTGTGAAGTCGAGTCCCGCTGAGATCAAATTTTCTTAGTGGGTCCGGTACACTCCCGATTTACCATTCGCAGTTAATTGTCCCCTAATTGCGAATGGTAACTAAGCATGTAGAAACGAGTGCGCTTCACGAAATTAGCAGAGACTAGACAGACTCGTATTTTGTCAACTTTTGGCGAAACCAGTAGCCAGCTCGAACCCATTTCATGAGACGAATAAATACGAGACTGTCATACATTAATAAGCCGAAAAGGTGCAAACTCATGATCGACAAAACAGTGGAGTGATAAAATGGAAGCACTAAGGCGGCATAAAATTTCAATAACGTTTCAAAACAATCATGATGCCAAAACGTGAACAACGATACAGCCCTTATTATTAATTTTACGAGTTCTGGCCAACAGCTGAATAAGTAATTACTTGTTTTCCAATTTCTTGAAGGCATCAACTTAGTTTAAGATGTCTGGTATTTCCTTTTTTTTTTTAATCCATATTGTGTTCTTCCTGTTTTTTTTTTTCAATCCTAAGAACAAAAGGTATAGGTTCCTATTTCAGAAAATACCTTTAACGTTATAAACTAAGTTGATGACGATAAAGAAAAATGAAAAGTACCTAATCATGGCAAATAATTCATTATTCAACAGTTTCCAGTGAAGCTTTCCATGGCAATATCAGATTGAATGAAAATATTTAATAATAAACCAGCGATAATAATTTGTTTCTAGTAAGGTGGATTATTTCACGACATACTTGTATAAATTCAACATAATTCTTATATTTTTTAGCAAATAAAAGTTTTTATATTTGAAAAAAATAGTGGATGAAATCCACGCAAACTAGTAGTAAAAAGTTGTCCAATGTATTTTTTAATAATGAATGTGAAAATGAAATAAAGTGTTATCTTGCAAAATTCTCTGTAGTAATACGTCAATAACAAGAATTATGTGAGATAAGACCTAATTTTAATTTCACCTTCATTGCACAACTTATTTATTTTTTGATACTTCCCCTAGTTTCAGAGAGGTGTTTGCGCTTAAGGTGCTTTATATCCCGAAAATGAGCGATTGAGCATCAACCTACAAAGTTTCGTTTAAATCGATAGGTGTTACCGGAGCTCCCTTGTCAATGGATTTCTTCAGTGATGACGATGCCAGTACAAAGAACTAAACAAACAAAGTAGTTGAAATACATGTCATTAACTAAATGCTTTCCATAGGTGTGGATACCAACATTTTAAAGAATACTTTCTATATCTTTAAGTATTTGAGTTAATTTAATTAAAACATTTCAGATCGAAATAAACAATTCCTGGTGGAAACGCAGCGGGAAGAAAGAGTTGCATGGATGTGGATGATAATGTTCGCGTTCTTCGTTCCTCAACTAGGGACCTTCATCAGATCGGTGAGGAAGCTGATCTACAAAAGCTGGAAGAGACCAGAGCCTATTATATTCGCGTTGGTGTTCCTTTCCGAATCTCTTATGACGATTGGTATTGCAATACTAGTGTATATCGTTTTACCAAACCTTGATTCGGTTCAAGGGCTGATGTTAACAAACGCAGTTTGCTTCATGCCAGCAGTTTTAGGTAAGAAATTTTTTTTCCAAAATTTGCTAAATATATTCAGAAAATTGCAAAATAATGAATACTTGAAGGAGTGTACATTTTTTGTTGTATTTGATTAAACCATATAAGTTATTAGAATTATGGTGAATCATAAGATAATCAAGCACTTAAAGAAAAATTGGTAGCAGATAAAACTTTGCTCATTCAAGTACTTTCGACGAAATGGTGCAACGAAATGGGAAAACAAGATTAATTACGGATTAAAATAGGAAAAAAATAGAATTTGTGAAGCTGAATTTTGCAAGATAACCGTTAAAGCCGTTGCTATATTTGATGCATGTTATTTCCATCTTTTCCTACTCCTCAAATGTGTCTTTCTTTGCAAAAATAAATGTGAAACTATGCAGCTAAGTTATTTTCGCTAACATGTATAATGTGCCAAAATACCATGAACTTTTGTTTATTATAAATAGTTTATTAAAATTATTTTAGGCCTAAAATTTGAAGCCATTGCCATTTTGTTACATATAAATAGTAATGTTATTTATCAATATTTCGGGAACAATATTTTTCTATAACGTCCAGGCTACGTATTATATTTCTTACAGCTGAAAACATGTAGTGTGCAAAATTTTAAATTTATTAGTTTTTTTACTGAACTCTAATCAACATTTACCTGCTTACTTTCACTGTGTTCGTAAATATATGCTTGTTAACTTGGTGGACAATGTATATGAGGAAACGATAGTAACTTCGAATGTTGGAATTGTGACAAAAAATAATGTTTACACATTATGAACATCTTTAGAGAAACAAAAGTTTATTGTATTTTATCGCAATATCCTATGCATTTTAACAAAAGAGATTCTTCTGTTAGATTTTGTTCATTTAGAAAAGTTGAAATAACATGCATCAAACGTGGCATCGATTTCAATGATAATCTTACAAAATCTAATTGATGTAAAAAAAATCAAAGTATAAAGAGAACTCTCATAAACACACAATCGAATACTGTCAAATACCGTCTTTTTTAGGAACCAGGTACCCAAGTAGCATATTAACCGGTTCCGGGTGCCCCAGGTACTTAAAGTCGAGTACCCGTAATTGGGTATTCAACTGTTCGGTTCTGGAATTGTTTTCGGGTATCCGAATACTCGGTTCTAGGACCGAATACGGATACCAGTTTTCAAACAATAGCGTTAATATATATGTGTATATATATTTAGGCTGTCGAAAACTATTTTTTTCAGGAACGGACTATCCGACAACGGATTACTCGAGTATCCGGTTCTAGAACCGGATATTCCACTATTCGGGTACCCGGAACAGAACACTCTAAATCGGTTGAACCGATGCTAAAAATTTCAAGTAACCGGGTACTCGGTTTCGAGCAACAGTCCTAGAAGAAATGTATTCAAAACCGCAATAACAGACAAGTTGTTCTATTAAGAAAATCAAACTTGTATTGTGTGCAACGGAAACTGAATGGCCTGTATATTTGAGAATAATTTTGTGTTATACAAGACTTGTCTCCCAATACTAACTATATATAGATTTTTTTTCTATATATAGCTTAGGGAAGGAGTTATCTTCCGACTATGCGCTAACTGAACATGCTGCCCAAAAGGTTTTTTCTAAAATGAAGAGATTCCAAATTTATGTAAGATGGTAAACATTAAAAATAAATACATACAATTTGTTTGTGAATTATTTACCTATATCACCGCCACGTAAAATCTCTTCTTCGAAAATGTCGCATTTAATCTATTTATTTTCACGAATTTAGATTGTTATCTACACAAAGTATGTCATTACCGTTGGATTTCGTTATCAGCGGAAATAGGTATATGTAAAAAAATTAATTTATCATTAGAAACGAGATTTATAACGTTTGGTAAATATATACATATACGTATACCTGTCAGTACTCAATTAAACAAAAGGTATAAAATGAGGAAATGACTAACTGAAGTATTAATAATAATGATGATAGATAAAGAATATATTTTGATCTGAAAGATATCGTCATTTTTAAATTATTCGACTATGAGTGTTAAAGTTAATTCGGTAAATCTAGGTCTGTTGTCCATGAAATGCAAATTATTATGGGGTTACATATAACAAATGTTTGTAGAGAAAGTAGCTCGCGAAAACTACACCATGTTAAATACAATCAGGTCGTTTGACAACTATGGCAACAATGTAACTTTTATCAATTACTTACAAATACATAGGGCTGTGGCCAGCGTCCAAATTTGGTCCCCACTGACGTTACACAATGACGTTCTTGGCAGAATACTAATTCCATTAAAAAAATGTAGTTTATCAACGAAGTGAGTGAGATTTTTAACTTTTTACTATTAACAAACCGTCATAAGTACCCCCGATCTTTTTTATTCAAATAGGACGCCCTATATATTTTTGTAGATTGTATTACACCTTGTTTTTTCAGATTCCATACTGGTTTTAGTATCATTATCTGTAAAAAAATAGAAAGATAAAGCACTTTACATTTATTGAACAATGAAATTTATTTATCGTAAATTGATGACAACATGAGAATCATTTCAAATGTTCAAATTACTCACTTGACAATATGCAAACCTATTAAAAAAATCCTGGGTTACCTCTTCCTCTACGGATTCATCCACATTCAACGACTATTCTTTGTCGCAACGTACTTCGTCGTCTAACGTAAACACGTAAACAAAATCTAATAGACCAAGGTCCCATCGATTTGGAAAAGTAACATCCAAAAATGTTTAGGTAACTGCCTATATCCAAATACTTTTCTACAATTCCCATAATTCAACATTCAACTTTTGAGGATGCTGAATATGGGCCTCGTGACTGCAGTAAGGATTCTCGTTTGACCAATATCTTGAACTACGGCGATTAATTGTTTCATTAAAAAAAAACGTTGCCTCTTCAGAAAATATCACTCTAGTTATAAAATGTTCATTTACATACATACAAAATTCCAGCCGTCGGGCAAAATCGTCGTCTGATAATTTTTGAATCAAGTGTATATACGGACGGTACTTTTCTATTTTCAATATTTTCCCTACAGAACGACGACTTATACCATGGTTACTCAATGGCAATGTTTTCTTTGATACCTTCACTAGTTGCAATCTACGATCTTCTAGCTTTTGGCAAATTTTTAACCGTCTCAGTCAAACTAAAGCGTTTTAGTGAAGTATTTCATCTTTCCATTTTTTACAGGAAAACCAAGGTCTATTATAACCTGCAAAAATATACAGGTGTCCCATTTAAACAAAAAAAATTGAGGGTATTTCCTGTTAAACCGGAAGCACGGTAACAGCAAACAATTGAACAATTGAAATTGAACGAGGTATTTTTGCTAAATTTTAGAAGCGGGATACAAAGCTCTAGAATTATACAAAAGTGCCCATGAAACAACAATTTGAGACAGAATTTCAGGCCAAAAGGGAAGGGGTATGAGACTGTAGGACACTTATAGAGAAAGATTTTTCACCATTATAGACTTAGTTGACCCGTAAAATTCTAATACTCAAATATATATAATCGTCATTCTTATTTCTGCGAAACGACAAAAGCGAATAGTAAACGATTTATAAAAATGAAACTTTTGAAGCAAGGGGCAGCGACACCCTCAGCGTGGCACTGTTTACAGATACACTGTGCATCATATAGAACGATATCAGCCCGAATTTATGCTAAGGAAAACAGAATTAATATATGTAGGAAAGTCAAGCTGAGTTTTATTTTTCTCTTAATTTACAGCTAATTATATTTTAAAAATTTCTGAAGACACTATAGATATAACAAAATAACAATACTTCATTATTTTATTTCAATAATAAATGAGAATACATGCAAAAAAAAATGTAAAAAAGTAATTAGCTTCAATAGTTTTCCTGTTAGTCCTGTCCAAGTTTTGGGGATAGAACATACACTAGTAACGGTAATCAACAATCTACAATACGTTCGTACCAGGGAAACCTTTTAAGTTTTACAAAAGCAATGAAAGAAAAATTTTTTTTTGCTACTAATCGTTTTATTGTTTTTCAAAATATTCGCCATTAAGATACTTTTGGATGTGTTCAAATCAATTCTCGAAATATTTTTCTACTGTGAAGGTGGTATATCTCCAAAAAATGGATTTTGAAGGCTCCAACAGTTTCTTGGAGCGATAAGAATCATCCTCCACGCATTTTTTGTTTGGCATTCCGAAACAAATGTCTAATATAATGAAAGAAACAAGCAATTATTTTCTACTCGTGAATGAACAACTTTTATTGAATTCAGTTCATCTATGCAGTTTATTATTACTTAATTTCCGGCTCGTACGAATCCGTCACCTATTGCGATGTTGCATACAGATTTTGAAGTACTTTTGTTGAATTTTCTGAGCTTTCTACCAATTGACACGAGCCTTTTTTTATGTATGGATCAAATTATGTGGAATCTCACCATAAGTTGCACGCCTATTCCTTTCAATCATGTTGTGCATAGCATCGATGTTTTTTGGACAACGACGAAAGCACGGCCACGACGAAATTTTGCAAACCTGAATGAGACAATTTAGCGCATTGTTTTGTGGCCTTTATTAAAGTCATCCAACGAAGACTTTCATGTGAAATATCCATTTTTTCAAAAAATTGTTTTTTTCTAACGATATTTGCAAAGTAACTGCTCGGCCGATCTTTGTGCTGTCGCTGCTTTAACAATAAAAAATGTCAGATTTTGCGAAAATAGTAGTATTAAATGTCAATAGGGTTGTCTAATGATCACTTGTAAAAACTTCAAACACTACTCTCGTATTTCCATTTACTGTTAGTTGTAACATGAAATTCAATTTTAGTACTTGAAACAACAAATGTGAAAAGAAATCTTAACAAAAGTAGTTTTTGGCCAGGAAAATATGATTTCGCCTCACTGTGTAGAAAATTGTGCTTCTGTGAATGGTGAATTTTAAAGATGACACTGTTAAAAATCCCAAAATTCATAGCTACCCAAAGTAAATTTTTTTATAGAACTTACAATACACTCTATTGCTTATCTGGAATGCTTGTGACTACCACACGATAGCACAATAATACATTTTATGAAAAATTCGAATTATCCTATAAGTTATTATTATTACTAATAATTATAAATTAATTATTATTAATTATGCTGTGCTCTATTAGACAAAATCTTGTGATCTTTGATAATTTGGATTGTAGATTTCTTCGCTTTTGATCAGCTAGGAATTCTATAAAATTTTGATTGGTACAATCAACCACTGGAATTTTTCTTAATACAGTTAATTATCAAAAAGTTAAGTTAATAACCAATATGAAAAGTAGCCTCTTAATCTAATTAATTTTGTTCCGGTCTATCTGATGCTATTTAAAATTTAACAAAAAGAAAAAAGAATAATTTTGAAACACTTTTGCAGCGTTCGCCTCAAACCTCATACACAAAGTACAGAGGATCGACTTCCGGAACGACCCACATGCTATCCCAGTATTGATTCTAGACTTGCTAAGTATGCTAGCTCAAGCGTCCGCCTTCGTAATTTGGCCGATAATTGAAGCCGATGACTCACTGTGGTTCATTCTTGTGGCCCTGATATTAATTTCTTGCGGTTGGTGGGAAAATTTTGCGCCATTGAATGACAAATTTCAAAAATTGGTTAGATTCGAAAATAGCCGTTACTTCATCTACGTCTTTTTATCACTATGGAAGTGTCTAATGTTTTTCGCCAGCATGGTGGCGATAGAGTGGATCAGGGAAGAAGAAATTGAACATATTTTCACCAACTTCACAGCTGGTTTTCAAGAGCGTCAAATTAATGTCACCGAGGTAATTGGGTGATCATAAAAGCTTACTTGTTGTTAATATTTGCGATGTTTTCTGTTATAATATAATAGTTACCTTGATCCTATAAGATAATTTAGATTACCAAAGCTGAACATTTCGAATTTGATATGAAATTAATCACTAGTATGTGTCACTCATACATATTCTGAAACACTGAGGAAACATGTTTGAAGTTGGATTATGATTTCGTCACGAAATATTACGCTGTTCAAAAAGAAAATCATCACACAATTTATATTAGATTTTCAAACTTCCATCGCCTCATTCGAAGAACGGAAGAATCGGTAAAAACACTTTGGTAATTTAACTTTTCTTTCTAGAACTAATATTAATTGCCTTTGTACTTTGTTGGTGCTATATTACTTATTTTTAGTGGTCAAAAGTCAGAGAGCACTTAAAATGCAAAGACGATGTGTTTTTTTATCTTTTTGCGGCCTATTTCTATGCATTAATAGGTGTTGGATTAAGTTGTTAGTAAAAAATGACACTATTCTCAGTGCACCACAAACAGACTAACTTTTACAAGCGAGCATAAAAATGTAATGTCATCTAAATGGCGCAATATCTTATTTTCCAGCGAAACGAAGATTCGGAAATAGAGTCCTCGTGTAATAAGATTAACAAATAACACATTTAGCTACATGCAAACGTAGAATTTTTCCACAATACACAAAAAGATTGTCGGTGGTGGCATTTCATTAATAGTATGAGGATGTCTTTTCTGGTCTGGAGGAGGACCGACTTATGAAATACACTAAATTATGATAATAGATGTGTATCTCGCCGTATTGGGACACACAATGTTACCTAGCAGAGGGGTAGGTTTAAGACAGGTGTATAAGACAATTATAGGATGCAAGAGGCAAGAGCAGGAAGAAGATAATCTTTTTATGGCGCCTGGTGTTAGCGAAAGAAATGACTTTCTATGGAGTATGGTATAAGGGACAACGAAGAGCTGGCAGGGAAGGTATGGAAGAGGAAGAGGAAGAGGAAGAAGGTGAAGATAGTGAAGATGAAATAGATTTTGATATGAAGCCATTCATATTAACAGAAAACATAGGCAATGTACACGATTAGATGAATTAACTTGGTGAAGGTTAGAGGATAGATTGATCTTCGGGGCTAGGACCTCAAGGTTGTGTATAAAAAGATTGCAGTAAATAGGTGTTAGTATTGAAGTAGCAGCCATGCAGCGCAAATTAGTGACGGAAAAGGAACTTGTGAATGTATTCACAAGAATAAATAAAATATATCGAGAGGAGATGAGAAGGGGCGGAAGTGTACTTTGAAATATGAAAAACTGGATAAGGAAAATGGATTGTTTGGCTGGAAGTCTTCAGTTCTCTCTCCAACTTTTAAGTGTGATTAAGGAAAATAATAAAAGTCATACTAGTAAGGGCGGCGTTGGAATATCTGCAATGGAAATGCTTTTAAGTACTCTAATTGTGATATTTACTAATTATAACAAATTAATTTATTTACTACAAGAAAAATTTACAACAACTGATCTAATTATGGGTGCATCGTGGGTTTAATAACTGCAAGTTTATGTGTAGTTGTGATTAATAAACTAGTATTAGCAAGATCGATTAATTCGCCAGTTTTTCTTAGTGTACACAACTACAAGGTTTTACGAAGTTGCGTGTGAGTTAACTCTCATATTTAGATACATATGATATATAGCAAATACGTTCATTGCGTGCTATTATTCTCTGATAAAACGTCAACTCAGCAATAATGATAGCAAGGACTGTGGCGTAGTATGGTAAACAACACATAAGTATCGGCACCCTCCGTACCACACAAGTTTAAATAAATTAAACTTGTGTGGTGCGGAGGGTGCCGATACTTATGTGTTGTTTACGTCAACTTAGCGTTGTCTTTGCATTCTAAATATCTTTTAATTTCAAAACATTGATAAAAATTCTTTCAGCTACAACCCACGCTGTCAATTGTTAAGATAATATGATAGTAATTGTTTTCTTCTTTTCCAATAGGGCACACCTTCATTTGCTGGCGAATCATCTGTCATTGAAAATACGCTTATAACAGGAGGATTTGCTTCGATAACCGTTGATGGTTTAACTCCGATTTGGGTTTTTCTTATCAACATATTCGCGACTTACATCTGCTACATAGTCGGAAAATGGGTCTGTAAGATCAACATGCAAGGTTTCTCGTTTTCATTTCCGATAAATCTAACTATACCCGTATCGCTATCGATTCTGATAGCTATGTCTGGCGCATATATGGCCAATAATTGCGCCTTCCGCGGTACGATACCGCTACATTTGTTCTTCAATTTGCCGGCGTTAGGCGAATTAAACGATTTCATTGTGAAGCAACAATCCTGGATTTGGCTTCTTTGGTTGTTATCTCAAGCTTGGATCACGCGTCATACATGGTTACCTAAGTGCGAAAAGTTAGCCACGACAGAGAAGCTGTTCGTTCGTCCTATGTACGAGCCGTTTCTAATAGATCAGGATTTGGCTTTAAATAGAAGGGCGGATGATGGTGCTGATTGGAGAGACGACGATCTTCACGAGGACGACGACTTCATGGATATCGATGAAATTCGAGCGATGCCTGCAAATTTTGCTGAGCCTCATCCAGATGATAGCATTACTAGAATCTATGCTTGCGCGACAATGTGGCACGAAACTAAAGAAGAAATGATGGAATTTCTAAAGTCGATTTTCAGATTGGACGAGGATCAGTGCGCTAGAAGAACTGTTAGGGAACAATTAGGTTTTAATTTACCTGATTATTACGAAATTGAAAGTAAGTAAAACTCTCGTCTACATCCTAATTAAGGAAATTTTTTCAAAGCAATTTCCACGTTTTCAAAAATGTTCATCTATTCTAGCACACATCTTTTTCGATGACGCTTTTGTAAGAGTATCTCAAGACGATCCAGATCCTCAAATAAACGATTTCGTAAGAATGCTTGTAAGCTCAATCGACGAGGCTGCCTCTGTCGTGCACGAAGTGGATATCCGGTTGCGACCGCCTAAAAAAATCATAACACCTTATGGAGGAAGACTAGTATGGACGCTACCAGGAAAAACTAAGATGATTGCTCACCTTAAAGATAAGAAGAAGATCAGAGCTAAAAAGCGTTGGTCGCAAGTAATGTACATGTATTTCCTCTTAGGACACAAGCTTATGGAAAGAAACGACATCAGTAGCGATAGGAAAGACGTAATTGGTGAAAACACATTTATTTTAGCTCTGGATGGAGATATTGATTTTCAACCTAAAGCCGTACACCTTCTAGTTGAACTTATGAAGAAGAATAAAAATCTAGGCGCCGCGTGCGGAAGAATTCATCCAATAGGTTCTGGACCATTGGTCTGGTACCAAATGTTTGAGTACGCGATAGGTTTGTAAACGCTTTCTTTATTCTTTCAACATTTATTTCGTAAAAACTACAACAGAACAAAACTAACACCTTTACGCTTCTCTAACGACCATTTCGTCCAAATCTCACTTAACCTATCTTCCCTAATGATAATAAGAGTATTGCCAACAGGTCATTGGCTCCAGAAAGCAACAGAGCACATGATCGGTTGTGTACTTTGTAGCCCTGGCTGTTTCTCTCTCTTCAGAGGAAAGGCATTGATGGACGATGGTGTAATGCGCAAATATACTACCAAATCTTCAGAAGCAAGGCATTATGTACAATATGATCAGGGAGAGGATCGTTGGCTTTGTACGCTGCTGCTGCAACGTGGCTACAGAGTGGAATACGCTGCTGCTTCCGACGCCTTCACTCATTGCCCTGAAGGGTTCGGCGAATTCTACAATCAGCGCAGGAGATGGATGCCTTCTACCACCGCTAATATCATAGATTTGCTTATGAGTGCTCGGCATACAATTAAAATCAACGATAATATATCTAGAGGATACATTTGGTATCAGGTATGTATGGTTGTATAGTGTTGTATCCAAAATCTTATACAATTAATTTGTTTCCAGTTTCTACTTCTTTTCGGTACAATACTAGGTCCAGGTACAATCTTCCTTATGTTGGTCGGTGCTTTCGTCGCTGTATTTCAATGGTCACAGTGGACTAGTTTCTTGTGGAATGTAATCCCACTCGGATGCTTTATATTGACTTGTGCATTATTCAGTGCTGATAAGATCCAAGTAAGATCTAATAGTAATTTTTTCGCCTAATCTAACACATGTTTTCTTTTGAATTCTAGCTCTTCGTTGCCGGTATACTTAGCGGTGTATACAGCTTGGTAATGATGGCTGTAGTCATCGGCGTGATCTTGCAGACCACAGAGGACGGTTGGCTTGCTCCATCCTCGTTGTTCTTTCTCTGTTTATTAGCAGTATACGTCATAACAGCTTTGCTCCATCCAAAAGAGATACGTTGCCTGAAATTTGGTTTGGTGTATTATGTTACTATTCCTAGCATGTACATGTTATTGGTTATCTACTCGGTATTCAACATGAACAATGTCTCTTGGGGTACTCGAGAAGTAACAGTTCTAACAAAACCAGAAAATAATCCTGTTAGTATATACAACTGTCAAAGCTACACAACAACATTAATTGCTTTACTTTTTGTCTAACAGGGTTCATCAGCTCCGGAAGCACCCAAAGAAGAAAAAAAGACTAAGAACTGGATAATAAGATGGTGCGGCGCGAGACCTGAAGATACGACAGGTGCCATTGAATTCTCGTTAGCTACTCTTTTCAAATGCGTTTGGTGCACGCATATGGATACTGAAGAAAATAAGCAACTATCCGCAATCAGTAAAAGCTTACAGGAAATTCAGGAAAGATTGGATAGGATCGAGAAAAACGATGGCTTAGATTTAGATTTTCAACAAACGCGTCGTAAAACTGCCACCATTATAGCTACAGGAGCTGGAATGAACATTGCCGCTGATACTACGGACGATTTAAATTTACTACGTGGCAGAAGTAGCCAAAGTCCTAGCATGCAATCTTACCATATTGCCGAAAATAGTTGGTTGGAAGATGATGTTTTGCAAAGAGGAGAAATGGAATTTTTATTTAACGAGGAAGAAGAATTTTGGCATGGGGTATTAGACAGATATTTACATCCTATCGACGATACGAAAGACAAGGTTTGCATTATTTTTAATCGAAGGCTAACTAAGAAGATCGTAATTATTGTTCTGTCACGAGAAACTTTACACATATATGTTTGGTTTTTTTAAACAGTATTTCCCAATTTATAGGCACGAATTGCTCAAAATCTAAAGGACCTTAGAGACAAGATGGTACTTGCTTTCTTCATGATCAATGCACTCTTCGTGTTAGTTATTTTCCTCCTAACTCTGAACAGAGACGTAATTCACTTCCAGTGGCCATTTGGGTATACGGCAAACTTCACTTACATGGATGATAATTTAGTAAGGTTTACATAGTTGATATTATGAAACACTAAATACCACATTCGTTGCATGTGTTTTTATATAGATTTGGATCGAGAAAGAATTTTTAGAACTTGAACCTATTGGTATCGTTTTTCTTGCTGTCTTCGCGTCGCTCATTGCTATACAATTCATCGGAATGCTGTTCCACAGATTCCAAACCTTTACACAAGTTGTCGCTAACACTGTTGTTAATCTGTCCTTATGGCAAACGCGGGTGAGTGTGGAATTAATTTCTTATTCTAACAAATTAGTTGTACAAACAACTATCTCAACGATTATAAATTATGGAAATTCCAAATCTAGGCTGAAAAACTGACCGAAGACGAAATGCTGGAAAGGAACCCAGTCGAGGTAGCTAAGCAACTTCAAAAACTGAAAGGGGTAGACGATGAGAAGGAGGGCGCTCGAGAAGTGCAACCAGCTCGTAGGAAAACAGTAGTTTGGCTAGACCAACGTAATAGGAAAGCCCGTGATACCATAAATGACTTAGATACTGCTTTCCAGAGACGCGCTGGAAAAATTATCGAAAACAAAGGTGATTATCTTCGCAGATACACTTGATCTTATTGCACAACTCACATAATGTTGAAACGTTTCTAGATTACAAAGGTCCGGTTAGACGAGATACAGTTATGGCTATACAAAGGCGAAAATCTAGAATCGTTCGACCATCTGGACTCATGGGATTGGATCCGCACAACAGACGCACTTCAAGGTTAATAGATCTAGAGCCACCACCCTCGCGTCCATCGAGAGGACATCAAAACTTAGGATTTGAAGATGATAGCAGTATTTGAGCAAATATTTAATTTATTTCCATTGTACTATTCATTTTTTTATATAGACAATAACAATAATAACACTGTAAGTATAGAGAAGAAGTATTTTAAACATATTTCATATATTTTTTAATACTAATAAATAATAGTTTTAAGATTACTGGAAAAAACTGCTTGATAATAAATATTATTTCTATCGTTTACAACTTTTTAATTGGAACCTTTACAACAACCATTTTATAAAGATTTTGTAATCAGACACACAACGACAACGAAACACGTTTACACTATAATAATAAATAAATAATAAGTATTTGCCTAATTTTCTAGTAAAAGCCTAAAATTGTATGCATAATATCAAGTGTTTACTAATATTAAGCAAATACTAGTGAGCTTTTAAGTCTGCCAGATGTCTAGCTTAGTTAAAGTTAAAAACAATTCTCAATCCTGAAAATGGCATACTTTATGCCAAGTATGTGCTCCAAAAACCTATTAAAACCATCGAAATACTGATCTGCATACATACAGAGTTATATAGATTTGAAGCACATCATGTAAGACACTTAGCAGATACATTCTTGGGCAATACAGACGAAATCAAAAGTGGTGCTAAAGTTAATTCTAAGAAATAAGATAATCTTTGATCGCACACCAACAAATGAATAGCCTGAGGTGTCATTCACTCATCGGATAGAAACTCGACGGAAACTGTGACCCACTGAGTGCTGTAAAACTCCGCTTTCCGTTTCGGCGGAACCTCATGCTCAGGGGGTGAAAGCAACCCCCGAAAATTTCGGCGATTCTCGTATATCGTTATTGCGAATAAAATATATATCTCTAAATACGCCTTCCATAGGTCTATTAGATTAGCTTGGATTAGATTTTTTTGTTACTTTTATTACTATTGTCCCATACCCTTATGGGGAAGGGGTTGAGCGGAAAAGGGCAAAATATACGTATAAATGATTCCTGGGAAATGTCATTTACGCCTATATACATATATGCCCTCTCAGCCCTAACTACCCCGAAAAAAATTAAAGGCAACTACTGTAGTATACTATACCGTACACTAGTACGGTATAAAATTGTATGTACATATGAACCATATAACTTTAAGTGATTTCTTATAAAATGAATTTGGGAAATGTGGCCGTTAAATTCTATAATCTTCATCAACGTTTTTACAAATGACGTTACTATGGTAATAGGTTGAACAACATACATATATAAATAAAATGAAAGCTCATTATTATTTCATGCTTTATTCATGATTGAATTCGTAGAGTATATTCGACAAAAAAGTACCAATATACAATCATCGTTAACATACGTTTTATTGATACGGTTTAGAGTTACACAATTAAAGTTAAGATGGTGAAAGTAAAATATTCTGAAGGAGATGTAATACAAAGATAGAAGACGGCGTATGCAATGTGCAAATATACTCATAGTTAGCCCAACTTATGGTAATGAAAAATTACCAAAGAAATGTTGAAAACAGAAATAACCATTATAGTACGCATATTTTATAAAAGCAGGCTTACCGCAGATTGATCATAGAGGTAACGTCTCTTCATCGTAATGTGAAAAAGCATATTTTACTGGATGGATGAAACGATCTGGTCTATGTAACCGCTTTTATACCAGGAATATAGAAATAAATTGCGATATTTTGGGGAAAAGAGTTGTTCGTCAACAAAAGATTGCAATTTTATTATGTTATTCCGTTAATGTAAACCAATATCCGTATTACCGAGTAAAACTTGATCTGAAAATGTTTTCATGAATAGTTTCCGTAAACGAAAACCTTATACATCCAACGGTTGCACTGTACCAGCTGTTTTCTTGGGATTGGTCAGAGTATGTGTGGGTGTATCAGCAGGTATATATTCCTGCAATTTCGCAGGAAAGTCGCTACTCCAAGAGTCAAGCAGCAAAGTTGTCCCACTCGTTGTTCAGTCCAAAAACATATTCGTCAACCATTTCGTAAATATTTTGATTTTCAATTTTTTTGGGGGGACGGGCGATAGTATGTATTGGTTTTTGAAATAAGCAACTGCTCGCTTCAAATTGGCGCAGTCCTTAAATGAAATCCATAGTATATAAGATTATTAAAATTGTTTGGATTTATTGCATGTTATACAAGTAATCTTTCATTTTTTTCCGGGTAGTTACGGGTGAGGGTGCAGAAATATGTATATAGTGGTAAATAGTATTTCCTAGGGATCATTTGTGGGTAATTTAGAATTCAGCACCTAGACGCGTGTTAATATATGTTGTTGTAGACTTCCGCGGTCGTTGCTTTCTTTTAAAGAATTTGGGTTGAAACCGCGTCGTAATTGCATGAGAATGCCGACGTTTCGCTCTTAATTGTATGCAGCAGCCCAGAAGAAGCGCCATACAATTGAGAGCGAAACGTCGGCATTTTCATGTAATTACGACGCGGTTTCAACCCGGAAACCCAAATTCTTTAAAAGTGTGTTCTTAATATTCTATTTTCTAATTGTAAACGTAGTTTGCAATTTTATGGTATTTAATATATGGTTTATTTAGTTTTTTTTCTTTTTTATAAATTTCGACCTGCCTTGGCCATTAGATGATATAAGCAGAGGATTTATGAAATATTGCTTTTAATAAAAAAATTGCTAATAAATTTTTGGTATTTTCGGACTCAAGAAATAATCCAGTATGCCTTGAGAATGTAGGTAAACTTGTGAAATTCTGAGTGGAAGATTTTTTGATCCACTATATATACAAAAAAAAAATAACGTTTCATTTTAGGGTAAAATACACCATCGGCAGGGTTGCTTCCATTTTAAACGGGTCATATTGTATATAGAGTTATCAATTGAAACAGCTTCTTAAAATAAAAAACAAAGAACGTTGACTGAAAATTCATCTTTAAATTCCAAAAATCGTATCAAAAATATTTTGAAATTTTAAATTATGTCGTATAACAGGAATTGGTAAGAAATTAGCTTTCGCAAAAATCTAATAAATGATAAAATAAGTCTAAAGTAGAATCTTACTAAGGAATTTATCTCGAAAAATCAGCCCCACCAAATGTTTTAATTTAATTTCTCAGTAAAGTATACTTATCTGTTGCCTTATATTGAATTTAGGCCATCTTGCACTTAGTATGGTACTTACTAATTGCCGACATCCGCTTTGGTAACTGAATCACTACCGATACGATAGGTCGTTTGTGATAGATGCATAACAAAACTCTTAGTCATACGCAAATTATCAACAAATAGACTTTGAGTGTAATTAATAATATATTTTTATAATCTATTAAAGTTAATACAAAGGTTACATGTAACAGTGATTGAATAAATAATAATGTAAACGTGTTTAGATGCAAAAAAATTACCCAGGATTATTTGATTTATTAGATCTTAGTCTATCTAACCCGGACCTTTCTTCTTCCTCGTCGCTTGTATAGGATGACATGCCGGATCCACGGGCGGCGGTTGCTTGCATCAATTCTTGATCTGGTGCATTTCTACTCTCATAAAGCAGTATGTTAAGCGTTTCTTCGTAAATTCTTGCTTCAGGACATTCTACTTTCGTATGCTTCTTATCTGTTGCGTACACTATGGATGTGCAACAAACTTCTGATACCTTCTTACCATGCCCGTAGAAAACCCAACAACAAATTTCACTGGTGCTAATTACATCTTTTATGAACAATACCCTATTACTATACCACAAAGATAATTTATCAAATAATTCAATATTTTTCAATAGATTATCATCAGAAGTACTCGTATAAGAGTATTTGTTATTATGGCGATTGATCAATAATTTTATAGCTGGTTTTGCTGTAGAACTAATTAACATTTCTTCTTCCTTTTGTGATGTTATCAGTGGTACCTTACAAATTGGTTCTGCTTCACGTTCTTTTCGTTTTGTCAAGGCTTGGTTGCATGGTTCCGCGAGTTCACCAATACAATAATACTTAGCTTCGGCCAGTAATTCAGCAAGGTCTTTAGATGATTCTGGCAATGTTGCTGTGCCATCTCTAAGGAAGTTTAAAATCGTTCCGAAATGTTTTCCTGATCTATCAATCAGGATCCAACCTATGTTAATAACTTATTTATTATTTATAATAAAATATTACTGATATTCTTACCATCCGAATCAGATAGAACCTCCATTCTTCCACTAAACATAGCCCGCAACATGGTATCATGTTTGGTCAATGTGCCAATCGTTGTATAATAAAGACATCCTCCAACATTCAGTTTAACGTACTCTGAAGGATTGCCTTTTATTACTGTTTTGTCGGACATCACGATTAGATTTGCTTGAAATACTCTTATTATGTGCAGTTTTTTCTTGTCATATTTCAAGTAATCACTTTGCATACAGATTTATCACTCCGGCGATAACCGGGCAAATTCAAGATTAGATTTATCAGGAAGCTTCTTGTAAGCACTTCCTAATACGTATGTTTGATTATAAATACTTGAATATATCAAACATTTATACACTAATAACTATGTCGACGTTAATATAAGAATCTATAAAAACACAACGAACATAACCAAACAGTACCGAACGAGAATTATACGAGAACGACAGAATAGTTATTGCGATCGCCAGTAGATGGTTGTATTTGCAATGAAGCGTTATTTGAGTTGCATATATTCTTCCATCATACTATAAATTGTAGGGTACCGGAGGGAAACTGATAAAATTAGAATTCTTGTATTGATTTACTAACTCGTTTTTATTTCTATTTCTTTCCAATAACAATTCGTGCCAAAAGTAACGGTAACATAAATCAGTTGGCGGAAAATACAATTTCCCCTTACAAAATAATACTAATAAAAATAATAAACTAAATGGTATTAACTATGATCTGAAAACCTTACATCTACAGAATTTTATATTTGACGGTAAGTCATCTGTCGAGTAGGAAGTAATACTGATAGCAAGGACTGTGGTGTAGTATGGCAAGTAACACAAAAGAACCGGCACACTCCGCACCATACCCGAAACGACCGTTTCAAGGATGCGTGACTCAGTGATCGAATATTATTAGAATGAAGGAAACGGCCGTCCCGGATTAATTAATTAAACTTGTGTGGTGCGGAGTGTGCCAATACCTTTGTGTTGTTAGAAAGTAGTTAGTATATTTGTATTAAAAGCACGGTGTTGTTATAACAATTTCTCTTTGAAAATGAAAACGCAACGTTTTAACTTAACTTTTGTTTTCAACGTTCTATATGTGGCAACTTTAGGGAATTCACGAGTTTTACCGTCTGCAACAGTAGAGTACCATAGTGATCGGCAGCCGTAGAGTACCATAGTAATCTGCAGCCATATAGACGCAGTAGTAGGTCTCGTAATCTACAGGAACTTTTTTATCGTAAAAAAAAATACAGGACAGTTACGCCGGCAAACTCACGCAACAGAACTACTCCAAAACATCAGGAAATTTGTTCGGTTTAATAAGGTTCTAACAGATACACATCGATCACAGCTCGAGGCCTGATAGAACATAAGCTATAATTAGACTGTAGTGGGACGAAGTACTGAGTATTAAATCTTTTATAATTCGTTCCAGGAATAAGGATTAAAAAAAAAGTTGTCAGTTTAATAACATCAGTATACATAAATTATATTATATAGCACATGCAACATTATAAAAGCAAAACTAATGAGCACTCATAATTTTAAGATATTTAATGTTGTCTGAATTCAAAATATATGTGATTTTTTAAAATTAATTTGTTTAACATGTTTCCAAAATAGAGACTAACGAGAAAAGGTAGATAGATAAACCTGCAATGCATTATTAACAATTAAATGTGTATGGTCACAATGTACGAGAAATATATACAAATTTTGTTTTTTAAGAGGTATCTTATAACGTTTCCTTCATGAAAAATATGACAAAACACAACAAGCAGATTCTATACATGCAATCAAGATATTGAGAAGAAATGTCATTCACAGAATACTTCGATAGGTTCACACCAATGAGTTTAGTAATACATACACCAACGAAAATGTTATCAACACAAACGTCACGTATTTGGACAGTACTACTTTTAATAATTACTTGAGTTCTATAATCCTCAAGGTAGGGATAGATGGCACATCCACATTCATTACAATAAGGTGTTGTGTACATGTAAGTACATTGAATATTCTTGGCATATTTTTCGTGTCTTGTAGGCTTGATCTGGTTTCTTATTTAACAATTCTACGTATTCTGTTGCAGTAACCCTGTAACTCATTTGAAAGTCAAGAAACATCGGTTACTGGATTTTGGAAATAAATAAAGCATTGTGTACATAGCTAACTCATTGGTGCTTGTTTGCCACGTTCCATACCTGTAAAAAAAATTAAAACCAGGCCATACATGATTGTTTAAATACCACTAATATGTAACTATAAATATTCACGTTATTGCTAACTTATTTAATCAGTAAAGTGATTTTGGTTTTACTTACTAGGCAAATAACTCCTATATTCTCTAATTCTTCTTATTTTCTAAATACGATACGGTGAGCAATAGTGGTGATTTCTTTGCCTTAGAAGTGTGAATTACTTTGCATCGTTTAGTTGAGTGAAATTATAATTATAAGTTTCTCTCGAGATGGGAAAATGTTCCTTAAACTGTTAGATATCGAATTTCTTCTATACTTACTCCAGAAAATGTATTAAACAGTAATAAATTCATTCGCAAAGTAGTTCGCCTGTTGAATCATTTCATAAGGAAGTATTATCACAACTTCATGTTACTTCATTCGATATTTCGGACTAAAAAAGAATAATGCATAATGCAGGTTGCTAGTATACGCTAAATGCTTTCTTACCATTACTTTTTCCTTGAATGCTGGAAAACATTTTTTTTTAATTCCTACAGAGATACGCCGGGGAAGGTTAAGCAAAATATATTATGTTTGTTTAGACTTCGCTACTTCCCACTTATTTCAATTTTAAACACATCGGGCTACTATTGACGGATCGCTTAAGATATATAATGCTGGGTTTACTTTTTAAGTGTCTGTTGTTAAATGTAGCTTAGGATCGCTTTTGTTTATTTATTTATTATTTCTCGCGTTTTTTTTTGTTTCTGTAATTTACAAGAAAAAAATGTGTTTCTTATAATACAAAGAGTGAACTACAGTGCCTTTGGTAAACTATTTCGAATAAACGCAATACATCGAACAGGTTAACGTTTTCAATATTAATAGAGATAATATCTGGGAAGTGGTTGAATTCCAAAACATGGGAACATAGAAAGAGGAACCCTGTTTATGGGGTAGATATTTTAATACATTCACAATCTTATTTGTGTATTGCAGAAAATAAACAAAGCACTTGGTGTGACTTGGCAGACTATTTAGGCAATCAGCATTATACAATGAATATTTGTGTTATATGCATATCAATTACAATTGAGAACACAGAAGCGGTGGTTAGATAACTTATTAGTTGAAATATGAACATACACACTACGTTTCTTTTATTAGAATAAAAGTTCTACTAAAATCTGCCTTAATAATACAGTTAAAGCAAAAATAATTTGCTTTACAATACGTTAAGTTTATTTTCAAGTTAACTGTTTATACGGTTTTGTTGACCATTTAGATATTACTTGTACTATTGGTATCGTCTCTCATAAATAAAATACGTAAACTATAACCAGTTTATTTGTTTATACATAACACATAAAGATAAGGCGATTTTGCAACTCTTACCATCTCATCCCATAACTCCTAGCGTGGGTGATGGCGTAATCAAATCGCTATTCGCATCCTTCTGTTTACATTATCGCCCACCGCCGCTAATAAGTTCACTACACTCTTGTCAGATGCTGCAAGACATGGTGGCAAATTAGAAATCATACGCTAACAAAATAAAGTAGATATCCTGTAGTTATTGCATTTTAACGTTTTTTCTTAATATTATCGTTTATGGGTACTTATTGGGTATTATGACAAAGCAAATCAATTGTGTTGTCAAATATGTGAACGCAGCCTATTTCGAAAAGTGAGTCGATTCGTATTGTGCAAAATATTCAGCCGAATTAATTCCAACAGTATTTGGTTATCTTACATGGTACCATCGGAGAAAAATATAAAAAAGTATAAGAATATTTTAGAATTGAGAGTTTCCTTTTTTTGCTTAATATTATATTACATCAAATTTAATCTGTGATGTTTTATGTTTAACAAAAGAATTATTGAATAGAGCAAAACTAGATCCTTGGTTTGTATCTATTCAAATTAAAATTTATTTAATACGCTTAGGAGTAGTTGCCCCAAAAATAGACAACATCTTAGTTAAGTTATCCATTTTCGAATAGCTAACAAAAACGAAATCAATAAAATACCAATAAAATAAAGTTCGCCATTTTCCATGCGCTTTATAGGCGTGGGTATGGGAGTAGTTGTTCTGGTATGGGATTCGTAATATATGCGCAAATTTATGCTTCACATATTAAACTATGAGATGAAGTAGGGACGCGAAACAACCTTATCACCGATGTAAGTATAGAAGGAGATTTATTCTGGAAGAATGACATGTGTATTTGGTTTTCTGCTATTGAAGCAATATGCATAAACATACGAAAAATAAGAATAGTACATATTATAGCAGCGTTGTATGTATAAATAAAATCCATAATGTATGAAATCAGTGATTTCAAGGTTATGTTGCGTGTGCGAGTTGGAGTAAACGACGGAGAAAATTTGTCGTTTCCTTGATCCACTTATCGTCGACATTTTATGTATAGCATATATGCAGCACTTCACTATGCTCGCGTGCACGCTAACCGGCCACCAAACACATACTGGATGCGTTACTACTGCGCTTGCGCATATATTACGAAACAGACACTTGAAAGACCTTCCATACCGACGGTTGTGAAGCGAACGGAAAGTGGCGAACTTTATTCATCATAATTCGAAAGGTACGGCCAGGAAATTGATTTCCGAATGAAACGAGGTGGGTCGCTCAAAAGAGAAGGTATCGGTACACATACCCGCTACGTAATGAATTCCCTGATGCTGTACTTTACAAGCGAGTGAAAAGTTGAGTATCGGATGTTCTCGATTAAAAATGGTGGATTTGAGTCGGTTTGCGAGTATCGTATTCCCGGTAATGATATGCGGCGTAATTCAAATTGCGCGTCAGTGTTAAAAACTGGTTGGGATGTTAATTAAGTAAAAAGTCTCAGGTTCACGTATTTAATTTTGCGATATTTGGTTTTTAGGGAATTACATCTACTCTATTTATTGATGGATAGAACAGCTTGACAAGTCTGCATTTCAACTACCAAATTAAAACTGTTAACCTTATGTTCGGTTTGTATTCCAAATTATATGACTTATTTATTCTAATTGTAGTTGTTCTATTATTTTACTTCTTCCTTTATTGGTTTTAAAAATTTTCTTGTTTTTAGTTATAAGTATCATTTTTTTAACATTGCGTAGGCTTCCACGGCCATTATAACTGTTACTTCTATTAACTTTTTCTTTCTTAACCTCAAGAAGCCGTCAGTATGAACAGCGATACGTCAAGCGAAAGTTTTGACACACGGCGAAACCCGGAAGAAGATAATAGCAGTAACAGTATTATTTTTTGTGTTATTGTAATTTGTGTAAGAATAACAAATTATTTACTTACCTACTTCTGATATACTTGTACATATATGTTCACAAGATTTTACCGCAGATTGCATATCAAAAGGAAATTAAGGTAGTAGACACGATACATACTTTTTCATGGAATGGAGTTTTTTTTTAAGTAAAAATTAACCTAATAAAATAATACAAGAATTACAAAGTAACATTAATCTAAAACATTCAGTAGGAGGTAAATGATTCGGAGATTTAATTGACGCAATAAACCAACATAAACTATACAAATAAACTGTGTTCTTATTTGTATTTAGAAATCTTTTTAGTCGTAATTGACATACTACTGCAATTTATTTCGCAACTAATTTAAAACGTTCTGTATTATTAAACTATTTCTTTACGATGATGGATAATTTAAATAAAACGAAATAAAAAGAAATTATGTGGACTTAACCTAATTGTTTTCTTTTACTGATGTAACGTATGTACTAATTATATAAATTTTTTGTTCAATCCGCTGTCTTTAAATTAAGAATAGAAAACTATTACAAGCTGGGTTGAAGTGCAACGGATAAAAATCAATTCATCCGACTATTATAATACAATTGAGACCTAGAATATACATAAAATAAACCATATGGGAGTCATTTCGGTTTAATCCGCCTATAATAATACGAAACCACCAGTCTTTTCTGCTGCTGATGAGAAATGACTCCAACAGAAAAATCGCGTATCCAGTGGTCTCACAGATATATACAAACACGCACGTATATGCATTGAATATAATTCCCACCGTTTCTGATTATACTTTCTCACTGTAGAATAAAAAAAAAAACAGATTTAAACACCATTTACACAGTATGTATCATCACTAGGAGTTCTTTTATTATTGTATTTTTTTTTTTACAGAAGGCACGTCCACACCATGGTATTACTCCAATGAGTTTATTACCGTTCCCATATAAATACAACTCAATCCACTTATGTACTAGTGTTTAGCGAAAATCTAAAACATAAATAAAATACGAATAAATGTAATGTTTTTTGCAGAATTTGAAAAAAAATATATGCTTTCTAAAGAATTGCAATGGGTTTTCACATGTTAATAACAAGAATGTAAACAAATGTCCTATTAGAAAAACCTCTTTAAATTTACGAATCGGTTCCTAAATAACAAAAATAAAGATTGTCCGGAATATAGTTAAAATTTTGATCCATCATACAATTTTCTTGTGTTACTAGAGGTGCTCTTATATGCGATAGCTGCTAGACATAGTAAAGTGACTAATGGAATAGCATCACGCAAATTTCGGGGATTATTTAAAAAATGTACGCTAGATGACATGGAAATTGCGGGCGCAAGGCGTGAATTTTTTGACTAAACTTACCAGAAAACTATTTAAAGGTAATAATTGATTATAATTTTGTTGAATCAAGTGGTCAGGCATACCTGACATTCATACGGTCTTTTCTGATATGTCAAAATTGTTAAAAAAAAAAAACCAAAGCCTACTGTTAACATTTTCCGCAGACACGAACTTTTGTTCTGAATATAATAAAACAAAATATTGGACGCAAGTCATCTAATAACTTACCCATAGTTTTACGCTGCTACTTCTTCTTCATCAAGTTTATTCTTTTTACATTGCGACTCTTCAGCATCTGAATCTGATAGCGGCTTTTTACGTGATTTCGCAGACTTGAATTGTACTATAACAGCTGTCATGTTGTCGCAGCCTTTGTCAGTAGAAAAGTCTCGATCTGGTGCCAAACAGTGATCAAATAACTGAAACATTTAATAAAATCAGTTGCGTTTTGGTTGTCAGTCGAATCAGTTCAGTTGAAACGTCATCGATGACGTCGTCGCCCAAATGATTTTGAACTGATCAAATTAACTTGCCGCTAAGCCGCAAGTGATTTACCTATTTTTTTAACCTTCATATACAGTTTGTTTCATGTAAAAAAAACAAACTTGTATCGTTTGTATGTACATGTGGGTATAATTTTATGTTGTTTCTCAGACTATTTTTTATTTGAGATTTTTTTCTGTAAACTAAGGAATCATCTTACGTCCACGCACAGATGGACACACTGTACATTGGAAGTTATTTTTCAACGGATGACACTATCCGTCAGACGAACACAATATTTAAAAAATATTTACATAATTTTTGCACGAATTTATTATATGAAAATCGCATGCCGCTTATTGCTATTGCCTATAACCGCCATTAAAACTCCGAATAAGGAAAGTATAGATTCGTCGTTACAGTTTATAATGAGAGCATGAATCGGAGTCATTAAAACGAAGTCTCAAATTATACATACCTCCTCACATATCACCGACATTTTTTCTTGACCCTTTTGTATTCTCGTTCTTATAAAATCAACGGTTTCTTGACTAGACAAAACATTCCAAATTCCATCGCACGCTAACACTATGAATTCATCTTGGCTAGGATCGATGGTTAAGGTTTTAACGTCTGGTAATGCTGTAACAGCTTGTTCGCGTTGCGATAAATCTTTCTGCTTCTTGTACCCGTGATCGCCTATCGCTCTCGATAGATTTAGACCACCATCCACTCTCGCATCACTTGAAATCCAGCTGCCTGCCTTTTTTATCCTTTCGAATTCTAGTTCATCATTAGGTTTATGGTCTATGCTCATTTCTATTGCTTCACCTACAAAATGTGTTTAGTAATTGTATGTACAATTATTACAACTATAAGTGGTCGTAATCGAGAGATACCAAACAAAAAATAATAAATAGAAGGAAACTGCATTTGAACTTATATAACAATTAATATAAAAAATGTTCAAACTCTCTACATTCCTGCATATATTTAAATTAAATAAACTTGTTTTGTATGCATAAATAGCTCTTATGGCAGATTTTCTACTAATTTTTACATACAACAAAGTGGAATATCAACTTATTATCTTTAATAACCCATTTATTGGAAATCTACCGGCTTCTAGTGCTACCTATATAAAATAAATATTTTGATTCCAACCTAGGATAGACTATTGTATGTACTTTTAATATTGAATGTTTAAAACTCCTGTTTGCCAGCTTTAATACTAACCATTTCGACAAACAACACATCTCGAATCACCAGCATTGGCAACATATAATTCATTCCCTCTAAGCAATGCCACCACCGCTGTAGTTCCGCAATCAACTGCTGGTCCTTTTATTCTATTGGCTGCTAACAATTTGCGTGCCATTCTGAATTTTGCATCTTCCTCCTCCTCGTCTTCTTCATCCTCAGTTGAGGTGTCTTCAGAATCTCGTGGACTGCTTGATACCTCATCATACTCCTCGTCCTCAGAGCTATCGTCCATAGTTGTATCTTCGTCTAAAAAATGTATCGGTATAATCTTTTCACTAGTTATAAGATGAAATAAATACCTGGTCCTTCAAATGTTTCGTCTTTTTCATCTTCCGATTCATCATCAGAGCAATCAAGGGGAATTTGGCCAAATTCCCCTTGATTGGTTTTCCTTTTGGGTCTTTGAACGGATGGCGATTTTGGTACTACACCTTTGGTTTTCGTTACAGCTTTTCCTTTGCCTGTTAGAAGAGTATATTGTTGACAGTCATTTTGGGGTTAAAACAATGAATATTAACTAAGAATGGATTTAAACTAATAATTTTAAATAAAGAACGCCTGTAAAATTAATAAATAAAATGATTAATAAATTAATTTTTTAAGTTAAAATAGGGCGTTTTAGTCTAACTTATGTTAACATATGATAGCAAGAACTGCGGGGTAGTATGCACCACACAAGCAATCAAATAGTCCGGAACAACTGTTTGGAGGATGCGTGGATTCCTATTATCATCATCAGTTTTACATGCACTTTTTTAAACTATTGTTAAAACGAGAATTAGAACTTAGAAATTTAATAGAGCGACAAGAGCCAATTACTGGAAAAGAAAAAAAGTTTTAATTATGGAATCTCTAGTTGAGACTTCACATACAAATCAGCGAAAGATGAATGAAATTATCAGAATAAACAGACGAATCATCGGATGAATCATAAAGAAATATAAATTTTATCCGTATCATACACAACCACATAATTCTGAAAGTAAATTACGACCGACGACTCAAATTTTGATCATGACTTTTAGAAAAGTTAAGAGATAATGAACATTTCTTATATTTTCGGCCCTCTTTAGACCAATCAACTTTCCATAATAACGAATGAAAATCTCAACACTCGATCATCAGCACAGAGTTGTTACTGTTTGGGGTGGAATAATTGGAATGCGTATAGTAAGCCCATACTTATTTGATGGTCACTTAAATGGCACAATGTTTCTTTACCTATATTTTTGGAAAATATATTACTCAATATTAGGAAGAGGATATGGCTACAACTAGACGGTGCTCCTGCGCACTAATAGGAATAGGACGCGGAGGACTACAAACTTGGTTAGCAAGATCCTCAGATCTAACTAACGTCGAGTGTTTCCCGTGGGGATATATCGAAAATATTGTGTATGATATATCGCCCTGACATGATAGACCGAATAAGAAGACATAATTTTGAACACAGCTTTTTTTATATTTAAGTTTATTTGCTCAGTAAAATATGTACTTGCTATGCATTGTTACGCTTTTTTTTTAAATTAGCGCTCTATTTTAGCATAAAATATTTCGACTAAATGTAAATACAATTAAAAATATCTAGTTTAAATACGTGAGGTAGGCGCCTCCCTTAAATGTTGGTCTATATTTTCAAAAGTAGTTAAATGTTTCAAAAATGGCTTGAGTTAGATATAGAAAACACAATAGTAACTTGGCTGGATTTACCTTGCATGATTAAAATATGCAATAATATATAATGTATTTTGTTTAAATTATCACAACTTTGGTGTGTACCTTCGTTTATTGCCTCATATATATCAAAAACATTTTAAAAACTAGCTCCTAATGAAGCACCAGTGCTCTTAGCAAAAATATTTTGTGGCTTTTCGTATGTAAACCGATGCAAATGCGATGCGCCATCGTGTATATATGTACTTGACTATAGATGCACAAATGTTGGGTTATTAAATATGGCACAATGTCTCTGTAACCTGCACTGGAGAGTTAGCATATTAATGAATAATATAAACCCAATATTAATTTTAACCATTCACATTTACCTTTTTTCACTGGTACTTCTCCATTTTCATGGGGTGTCGTGGAAGAGCTAGAAACTTCCGATTTAGAAGAAGATTCGCAGTTTTGTGTTGATTCAATTTCTCCATTTTGAGTTGTAATTTTTTCATTGG
Source organism: Oryctes borbonicus (assembly GCA_902654985.2). Classification (NCBI taxonomy): domain Eukaryota; kingdom Metazoa; phylum Arthropoda; class Insecta; order Coleoptera; family Scarabaeidae; genus Oryctes; species Oryctes borbonicus. The sequence goes on along the minus strand of LR736858.1, from coordinate 1,135,542 downwards.
CAATATTATTACTTGGCGTACATACTTCTTGAGCAGCACCCGAACTATCAGGTAAATCTATATTGTTGTCATCTTTAGGACTACTATTGCTAACTTCTTTTGATTCGCTACAATCTGGAGTTTGTTGAACTGAAATACATAAGCTATATGTAAACACATCTACAAAAATTAAGTTTTTCTGATTATGGTACTAACTTGGATCGTCTTCTTTTGTATTTGTAACTTTATTTGTAGAACTTGAAGTACTGACAGCATCTTCACTAGATTCTGGTTTAATATTACTAGTACTAGATGCAGACGAACCTTTTGATGAAGAAGGTGGATCTTCCTTTGTATTTTCAGTTTTGGTCTTATATATTTCACCTTTCTTATATTTTTCGACAAGTTCTTCAATAGGCATCATAGCTTCTTTATATAACGAGTCCACATTTTCTTCTTCGCAGTCACTACCACTACTATCTTTGTAGGCTGCACATCTTAGTTTTACAAGTTTAGTAATTGTTTCTTTGGTTAGTAAACTGGCGTCGAACTGCAAAAATGCTTCTTCTAATGCTTTCTCGATGTTCCCGCTCTTATAGCTGTCTAATTCCTTCAAAAAGTTTGGCAATTCTTGAGCACAATATAGAGAAACTACTTTGCCACCATGCCCATCGTAAACGGCAAAATATGAGGTATCCTTATCGAAATCTATTATGCAATTATGTGCATCCTATCCATTCCAATGAATGAAAAAAAGTTATAATTAGACAACAAATTATCATATTATTGTTTGTTTGGTTACCTCCTGACTATTGCGCCAACCTTGCATAGAGCTTGTTCCACAATTTAATTTCTCGTTTGAATCATCACTTAAATGTTTTTCAGTATTGGGCTTACTCAAGTACATACCCATCGTATTAGTATTTCGTAGATATCGTTTAAAAATTGCAAACACAAAGTTATTGTTTCATTTGCTTCACCGGCAACTATTTAGTATAACTGGCCACAACGGAAACGATAAAAATGGTTCACGATTGGTGGTTCTTTGCGATAACCGTTACACATCCAATAGCGCCATCTAAGGTTATAATGCCGCGCTTATGTGTATTGAAAATAAATTACAGCATTTGTAAGTAGATAGTATACTACTTAGTTTTAGATATAAAGTCAGCATAATTATAATATAATAACGAACGCATTAGTATATTATAAAAAAAAATAATGACAAATATTCATCTTTTGCCCTTACGGTGCTGCAACCAATACTACACGTTCATAAATTGAATTGCATACATCTCCCACAAATTATCCGTATTTTCATATTTTAATGCTTCATCACCAAACCTATAATAATATATCTACAATTTTCAATTTGAAGAAAATATTATGAACTTTCAAATGACAACTAAATACAATAATTCAGACTTTAAAAAAATCCATAACTACTTTATGATGAGTTAATCTAGAATTGAAATAATAACGTAGGCTTCCACGGTCGGAGTCAGTTAATACCAAACGTGTTCCAGGTTTGCACTGTGCCATAGTTAAACGAAAACTTATCGTTTCGCCCACAAACACATGGGGCTTCTTCAGGAGAAAGAAAGGTGATACAGTAACTCGGTATGTGAACCATGCCAAAGGCGAAAATCAACTGCGGGAATACGAGACGAGCAGCATGCTTTTATGCCAGCGGTGGGCGGGACCTGTCGCTGATTGGTTGGGGGTCGCGGTTACTGTATCCCTGTTGACATTCTTAGTATGTTTAAGGATCTTTAAGGATCTCTATGGACTTTCTAATTTTTCGATTGTAATAGTGGAAAGAATTACAAAGTAATGAAGTCGCACTGAATAATATCTGGTGGCCAGTGTCTAGGTGGTTTTCAGCGATAGTTGAATTCGAGCGGAGGCGTGCTCTAATGCGATGTTCCTGCTTCTATCAGACAAGTTTTGACAGAGTGTCCTGTTTCATCGATATACACTAATCTACACGAGTAAAGGATTCTATAAACATCTCTACTCGCTAAGGGTGGAAATTTGTCTTTTAAACTTCTAAAACCTTTAAGAAGCATTTGAAGATCGTTTTGATGTTTTGTTTTTTTTTTAAATTTTACATTACCTTGTGGATACAGGGAAGATAAGCGATAGCTAAATTGGCGGTAGTGTTATCGTTAGCTAGTTTATTAGTTGCATGAAGATGTTTGTTGATGATTCTGTTGAGATCCTTGTTGTGAAGACTATTGTTGAGAAGGGACTTCCGTACGTGATTCGGGTCGGTAGGAAGATTGTTGGAATTTTTGTGTTGGATGATGATGTGAGGTGACATTAAGATACCTATCAGTGTGTAAACGGAGTAACCTAAACTACTATGGAAGTAGAACACTATGTTTTACTTCCATTGTGAATTTGACGATTGGGATGGTCTAGAAAATCAGGTAGTCTTTCCTGAGGCCAGATGATGAAAGTATCATCGACATATCGGAACCGTACCTTAGGCTTCAGATCCGCCGAATCAAACTTATTCAGTTCTAATAAATTTACGTCCCCTGCCCATTGTCAGATAACAAACATATAGAGCGGAATCTTGTTAACATGAAATGCGTAAATGTGAATATCTCGAAACAGTACATAATAGGTAGACTTTGCAGTGTAAATGACGCTTGTTTTTTGACTTGAATTTGAATTGCGCTAGTGCCTTCTATTGAAAAGGCATCGTTTCTTAAAGGGAATAGGATTTCAATGAAAATAGAATGGGTTGAAATGGATCCAATTTTGATGTTTGCGAAAAAGTAATTATTGTAATTATATCGGTTAACATTGTTTTTGTTTTTCTCATGCTTTTCTTTAGTTTAATTTTTTTTGTATTTGTAGATACACTTTACCTCATTTTTTGATAAATAGTTGACTCAAAAAACCTTTTTAATCTTAATCAACAGTAGCATTGGAAAGAATGTTTGTTTTAAAACAAAAAAGAAAAAAAGTACAAACATCAGTTTATTTTTTGACTCCTTACATCTTTGATAACTATTTTTAATTAAAGTAAATAAAAACGCCTTAACATTTTCATTTTTTTAAGACAACGAAAAGTGATTTATCCTACTCTAAATTATAATTGGAGTAAACTCTTACTTCATCTGACAACATGTCTAACAACGTTTCTACATGCGATGATGGATATGTCGGGAACATCCGCATATATACAAAATCTCCTTACTATTAGACGTGATCATGTGAAATGCTTTAATACGTAGAATGATATTTTTCAAAGAAAAAATTCATATTTGAAAAAGCATTATTCTCAAACAAAGAATGTTGATATATGTGCTTAAAATTGTAAAACATATTACTTATAGGTTTCGATTAAACGTTTAAATACTTTCAATTCGTTGGCGGAATAGTTTGTATTAATATTTGATAAAATATTTCATTTTTTAAAATATATTTCCGATCTGTTTTATATATTAGTTAGTTTACTAAACACTTGATCCCTGTTAACAGTAACAAAGCGTGTAATTTATGTTCGAGAGACTAAAAGTGCCAATCTAAGAAAAGACGTCTCTGAAATTTTCTTTAAATGTGCAATTATTTGGTTTAATAATTCATTTTCTGTGGACAATTCGATGTCAGTCATTTGTCATCGCATTCTCCATTTATTTTTAACATGCTTAGGTGCTCCTTCTGTTACTTACAGTTGTAGCAGGTATTATGCGTACCAGTTATAGAAGTTTTGTGGTTTTCTAGTATAATAATAATAATAATGATATCTTTATTGCAAAAATGTAGAAATACAAGTATACAAGCAATTTTATGCCTGTGGTAATGGGACACAGGTGGACAAAAAGTTTAAAACGGACCCGGAGGCTACCTACTTTCACCACCTAGGCAGTTTTGGAGGCCTTGAACTTTGCCAGCAGTTTGCAAATAGGGTTTAGGCATGCCAGATTCAGCAAGTGAGCTACAGTACGTTTGCATCCAATCATTATAAAAACAATATCTGTTCAAATTGATTTCTACTGGATTAAGGGTCACTGTGGCATTCAACCTCAAGAGCATGCAGACAGGTTGGCTAAGCAGGGTTGAATAGATGGTTACGTCTATGGACTTATATTTGCTGATTTAGAATTAAACAAAGTAACAAAATAGACTTTGATAGTATAGGAGTGGGAAAGATATGGGAAAAAAGCCATATGCTGCGCACATGACTCACTCTCCATACCTCTACCCCGCCACGAACGCCAGATCATGGTACATAGGATGCAATTTACCACATTACTACCGAACAATTGCGAGACTAAAATTTGGTAATGGAAGGTACCCGACCCATTTGCCACCAGTGTCCATGTGATGCTGAATAGTGTAGCTTAGACTACATTTTTCCTTAATGTTCCCGGTTAAAGAGCAATATCGACCTGTTAAACGCTTTAATTGTTGCAGAGTCAGGACTTCCGATAAATGTTGCATTTTTGTAGGGTCTAAATAATAAACAAATATGCGCTAATCTTATTAGGTTCATAAACAAACAAAGATCTATATTTAAGAATAACGTTTACATGTTTTTTGTCAATAGATCGTAAGATGTATTCATCCCCTTGGTGCTAACAATGAAAGCAAAATCTGATACAAAAGTTACTGCTGTCAATTGGGATTTGATCCCGCAGGCTACAATCAATAATAATAAATAAAATATATAATATATAAAATAAATAATAATATAGTGAAAAAAGTAAGACAAAATTGAATAAATCTTGGATACGGTATGGTTTAAATTCACAGAGAAAATTATACAATATTGTTTTAAATATGTTAACATTCGTAATATCCTTAATTGTATAAGATGGTAGTTTATTGAATAATTTTAATTTCATATAGGATAAACTAGTTCCCTTTAAACTTGACGATGAGTAATTGTTACGAAATCTAGTAGGGTAATTATTTCTAAAGATATTAAACTGAATAGATTTTTGTTTTTAAACAGTGATATTAGTATTTCGAAAATATATATTGCAAAAATAGTTAAAATATTGTAGCGTTTGAAGCAGTTTTTACACGTTTGGTTATAACCCAGATTAAGCATCGAGCGCATCATTTTCTTTTTTGAGTAATGAAAAAGAGATTCGCATCACTACTACCACCCCATAAAGTGTTGAAGCCGTTGAATAGCGTATCTAATCTATTTGCTCCTTCCATTTCAGGCGACTGTTAATCGTTACTCGAAGTAAGCGTACCACATTTTGGTTGGATAGGTGTATCCATTAACTATGATGGTGGTTGGAAGGTTGTCGTTATATTTTGTTTTGAAAAGAATGAATTTTGTTTTAGCATGATTTATCTTTAAACAGTCAAACCAATTTTGAAGATTATCCATATATGTTGTGGCGTTGTAAGCAACAGCTTCAAGAGTATGTTCCGAAACTAGGAGCGACGTTGCAAGACAGTGCAATACCCCTGATTCCATTCCATTTCATTGATCTCCTGTTACCTGAATAGTTTTTATATAAACAAGCAAAGGCCCAATAGCACACCACATGAAATTCTCTTATTATCTAGTTGCTGCACTAGAGTACAGCTTCTATGTAATCGAAAAAAGCTATGTCAATACTTTTATTTTTGAGGAAGCCATGTTGATGTATGTTAATTAGTTTTACTTACTTTACTTATAGTAACAAAATAGACGGTGGTATACAACTTTTCAAATAATTTGGAGAAATTTGTGAGTAAACTTATGAGTCTGTGATTATTTGTCTCTTTTTTGGAATTACCAGTGCGCGCTTTAGTAGATCCGGGAAAACGCCACTTCTCATTGAATCGTTTATAATACGAGAGTTCTTCAATAAGTCCTTAGAAAAAGGAAGAAAAATAAAGTATTTTCTGTAGATTTTTATTTATTTTTCGACATACTCTCTATAAAAAATAGGATTTCGGAAAGTCTTCAAAATAGGCATCTGGTTGGTCGGTGACTTTCTCATTCGATGTGAATTGCTGTCCGGTGAGCCATTTTTCAAATTTGGAAACAAAAGGAAGTCACTGAGGGCTAAATCAAGTGAATGCGGTGGATGTTACACTAATTCAAACATCAATTTCATAATTTTAATCATCGAAACTGCGTAGGTAATACTTTCCGGTTATTGCTAGTCCTTTTTACAAGTAATCGGTGTAGATGATTTTGCGTGCATCCCAAAAAACCGAGACCATCACTTTGCCGGCCGATTTCACCGTCGTCGCTTTTTTTGTTCTTTGTCTCCAGAGTACAGTAGTGTATTTATGTTTCGTCCATAGTTATGTATCGATGGAGAAACTCGTCAGGATTACGACAGAAAAGCGTCAAAATAGCCTCACAATTGCTTTTGTTCCCCACGGAGAGCAAACGCGGTACCCATCTTGCCGAGATCTTTTTCACACCCAATTTTTCGTGCAAAATGAAAACATTATACCTTGCCGATATGCCTATGGCGTCAACTATTTCGCGCAGTTTGATTAGTGGATTATTCAAAACCTTATCGTGGATTTTGTCAATCATTTCGGGGGTGGCCACTTCTACTGGACGTCCAGAACGATGATCACCTTATGTGGATATACGGCCACGTTTAAACTCATTTATCCAATTGTAAACAGTTGCTAACACAAGATTAGATGTGCCATGAGCTTCATTCAACTCAGCTTTGACCTCTTTCGCTATTAAGCCTTTTAAATATAAGTGTTTAATTACTGCTCGAAACGCACTTTTTCCCATTTTTCTACATAAACAAAAATTCTTTGCTTAAATCAACAATAAAAATGAAACTGTATGATGGATATAACTGAGACTTCTTTGACGGCTGTCTGGTGACTAATGTTCCTCACTCGTGTTATACTAAGATTCAATATATGTTTCAGGACATCTTTTCAAGAAGCAAATGGGAATGGAATCGATGCCAGCAAATTTAAATTTTTTTAAGGATTTTACAAACGACAAAACTCCTTCGTTACAAGTTGGGGAAAGACAAAGAGAATATATTGTGTACTAATTGTGCTATTTACGAAGATAAGATTGAATTGGTTGGCTAAATCCTTCAAATCTTCGACAGAAGGCAAGACAAGGGTAGTGCTTCTATTTAGATTTTTATTTATAGTATGCCACATATTTCTATTTTAGTTAGATGAATTTAATAATTTCTGATCATTACAATATTGCTTGGAATATAGCACTATAGTAGATATAAGTTGCAAGGCAGAAATAGTTTCTCTGAGATCTACTAGAGTTAGAGGTACTGAGCTTTTGTTTACACTCCTACAAGATATTTTCCTACTGGGAAAATGTGAATTAAAATATCTTATAACATAATATAATATAATAATATTAACAAAGATGGACATTTTTTCATTTACATCATACCGTTCATTATACGTATATATAAAAGGCGTACCTTTTATATAGTCTAACTTCTTTATAAGAAACTTGTATTGTCACCTTCGAGATCGATGGACACAATTTGGGGCTTACCTGTAGTGGCTGTTAAAGCACGGCTTACAATAATTTTGTTGTAGTTTTTTGAATTATAAAGAAGAAATTATCCAAACACGTTTGCACACTTTTGCTGATTCTGGCAGGTTCTCGAAAAACGATCATTGTACCATACGAATCCAGGATATTAAGCAGCTCCCTAGGTTTATTATTTTCTGTTAGTTTATCAACATTGATTAATTAATATGTTATTTTTCGAGTAACGATCCAAAATTTGCGCTAAGACGATTTTTTTGGTGTTTGTGCATGAACAATGTTATTGACATTCTCACAAGCTGTCGGTCGAATCTACGTGTAAAAATGAGTCTTAATAAACATGTGGTTAAAAATGTTTCGGATTCGAGATATTCGGTAATATAGGTTGTTAGGAAGAATAAGATAAAAAAAAAGTAACAAAAGCAACAATTTACGAAGTGAATGTACCAGACAAAATATTTAATCAGATTGTATTATATTCCACTGTATATATGTAGTTTAAAATAAAATCTGGAAAAGTCAAACAACTACTATTCGTGAGTTGTATAAGTAATAATTTAATTAATTGAAAAATGTATGCTTGCAGATATGTATTTAGTGTGTAAAGACAGCAGCCGCGTCATACGACTCATATAACAATACATCGACGACTTCATAGAACTGTAAAATCGTGGAGTGTGGTCCATGGTGAATACTATTGCTAACAACCCCAGAAGCAGTACTCGAACTGTTGCCATTAACGTATGGTGTAGAATTGTTGATAATTACTTAATAGGTCCATTTGTATCGCCCGGTGGCTTAACAGGTGAAGCTTACACGAACTTTTTGGCAAAATTATCCAATTTAATGGATGGCGTCAACCTACACTTTAGGTGGGAAATGTAATTTATGCACGACGGTGTACCTGCTCACTTTAGCCACCACGTATGAGCCTTTCTTGATTTCACTTGTCCTCATAGATAGATAGAAAGAAATGATCCGACACCCCGACTAGCTCGTTAGCCGGATCTGAACCCTTTAGATCTTTCTTTGTGCTGTTATCTAAAGAGTTTAGATTATGAATCTCCATAAGCAATGCTTGTGAATCGCTATACTAGTTATACAGAAATTGAAAACGTTGTTTGGAAGCGTAAGGAATAATGAATACTTTATCTCCATAGAAAAATTGAAAAAATTGTAACTTGCAATTAACTGATCGGGTGTGATGAGCGTTTAAAAATGCACTAAATTAAAAAAAATCTGCCCTTTGTTGCTTAAGCAGTTAAAACTAGCACTTGTGGCATGTGTAGAGTTATAAGAAAATAATAATCCAGAGCTATAAGAATTCTCATTCTTTTTTCGTTCTTCTCGCAAACTATAGCCCTCTCACCTACAAATAATCAATCATCTATTTAATCGATTTCCACTTCTTTTAGTTTGAAAGATATAGCGTCTTGAAGCTTGAAGGTTTTGTAACTTTGAGAGCTAGACGAGCTGTTGGAGCTGGAGGATTGTAAAGATTCTTTTGATCACCCTTTAAGTTAAATATCACCAACCGCTATTAGTACATAATTAGTAGTGCTTAGCTTTTATACACATTTGGCAGCAAATACAGCTATCATAACCGCTTTTTTGAAATCTGAACAAATAAACGCAACATATGTCGTTCCCTTTTTTTGTAACATCCTATATATGAAGACTCACACCGTGAGATACATACATTCTTTCAGCGAATATGGTTCATGGTTCAACATCACATATAAGATAATATAATTTTTCATTATATTGTCTTTTTTATCATAAATGCCTTGAAAACGTGTTTGGTAGTTTGCAACACAATTGCCGCAGTATTAGTTCTAATATGAACATTTTCTAATGAACAATATGAAAATGAATAAACTCGAATATGGAGTAGTTATAAAATTCTTAACAAAACAAGGAAAATTCCCAAAAAATTATTCGTGAAAAAATATTGGCTGTATACGAAGATGATTGTTCTTCAAAGGTGATTATTTCCGAGTGGTCGATATTGTTTAACCTAGTCGAGAATCAATGACTGATGATTCCCGTCCAGTTCAGGCTCTTGACGTAATCACTTTCGATTTATTGAAGAAAGCAAGTGTTTGGTGTTTGGTATTCGGGGATGCAAAATTAAAAAAGTGACAATTAGCAACTTCATTAGGAGTTTCGAAAACTAGGTTTTTCAGAATCCTACACGAAGGCCTTGGAATAACAAAAGTTAGCGCGGGGTGGGTTCCATGAATGCTTTCGCCATTCCAAATGTGAATCGCGTGAACAACTTTTGACGCATTGTGGGGACGAACTAGATTTAATCACTAATCGACTTGTTACCGCAGATGAAACCTGGATCCATCACTTTGACACTGTGTCAAAACAAGAATCAGCGCAGTGGCGTATTATGGGCTCTAACCCTGCCAATAAGCTTAAAATCACCCTTTCTGCAGGAAAGACAATTTTTGCAATTGTCAAGAAAATTTAATGATTGATAATTTAAATAAGGGTATTACGCTAACAGGAGAGTATTATGCAAGCTTAGTGCATCGTCTCAAAGATTGAAAAGGTGCGAAAAGCTGACGCTGCTCCACGACAATGTACCAATCCACAAGTCAAGATTTTTAAAAGCTGCCGTTGCTGAATGTGGCTTCATAGAAATTGACCATCCAGATTATACTCCAAATCTAGCTTGCTGTGATTACTTTTTGCAGAGAAACTAGGAAGGGATTTTTTTATAATGGATTTATAATGGGAAAGACAAAGCGAAAGAATGTGATTAACCATACTGTATAATTACACAGGCAATTAAACCGAGATATTTGTAATTATACTAACCGAACCCAACTGGATCTGAACTTGTACTATATTTGTGTAAACGTTTGAGCATACATAAAGAAACATAAAATATAAACACACAGGCGGCCTGCATAAAAATACTATAATAAAATTTACGCGTGCAACTTGGTTGCTTGCAGTATTTCTTTGCTGCTTGCAGCGCAAGAGGTAAGCATGTGTGTAGAGAGTTTTTAAAAGATGCGATGGCTACAAAAAATATTTGTTTGTTTGAAGCCATTGCTGCGACTGCGACTTTAGTTTTGATGTGGTTTTACGTGAAAACGTTTACTGGTGAATTTTGTACATCAATTTGTTTGTGCTGCTGATTGCACGATATAAGAAGAGACACGGCTGAACACTATTGCAATCTTTGATTGCTACCACAGTTTTACAGGGTTGCTGTAGCAGCACACTACTTTTGCGGTATCTGTGAATAGAATATGCAACTTTTGCAGCCGCAACTTTAAAATTGCCCTGTAAAAGTAACCGTTTGTGATCTTAGCTTATACTATCAATTCAAATGTGAAAAAACTGAAGTATCTCGTTTAAGATAAGCATGGCAGAATATCTCTGTATGCCTTAACAGTAGAAGCAGTAGGAAAGTAAAAACAGCAAAAAGGTGTTAGAATTAGATATAAGTTACTGAATTGGCTATGATGTCGTTTGATGTTATTGTACTTCCATATTTTAAACACAAAGTTCATGGATTTTAGACAAGACTTTTGATTTCAGGCTGAGAGATATTCCACGCTTGCGAAACTTATTTTGATTTCTTCATAAAGATGAGTTTTTGGTAATGGTTGGCGTGGAAATGCAACCTTGCTATTTCAACTGATGCAGAGACGCACCACCGCATGTTCAAAAAGAAGAAGAAAATGTGCCAGAAGCAAAAAGAAAAGACGATCGCGCGGAAAAGCTTTAAAACTGACTACATCGTGAAGAATTTTGGGTGATGCGTACTGAGGCGAGTATCGATTGAGTCGGCGGCGGCGCTTTCGCTTCAGTCGTCGCTGCTGGCGAATACGGGAGGCGGCATTTGTCAGCTAGATGCAATGCAGTGTGCCGACAGTTTATGTACTACAACCTACAAGTTAACATGATGATGGCATACGCGTTCGGCCCCTCGCGATAATACAGTGATGTATAATATGTAAAGTGTGCGTCTACGCGTTTTCGGATCTTATGCGTTTTCGCTCCCTTCCAATGCGTTTGCGAGGTACGAACCGTAATATACCAGCATCGAGCTTCTCCACACACGAGATTGTTGTTTAGATCTTTTATCTTTCCGCCGGAGTTGTCCGCAAGCGGCTAATCGTCATTTTTCTTCGCAAGTAGGAGATAAACAGGTAACTTTAGATTGATAATATGTTACTATTCGCGTTTTAAAATCAAAGCAATACGAAATACGAAGGCAAAACAATCATTTAAAAATTGCCGCTTTTTAAGCATCTCATTCAAAAATGACAAGTGCCTCTCTTGATCCGTTATTAAAACATCTAATATAAGCTTTATTACAATGATAACTTATTGCATTGTTTATGTACCTAATAAAGTTAATAATTAAAAATACACTGCTAAATAAATCAACAGTTAGATAAACGTCTGCTTTCTTATATATAGTGATATCTTAGGCAAATTAAAGGGATGCTGGAAATATTCCAGAAGTACCAGGAAAAATGGATTAAAAATGTGGTCCTCGTTTCGTATGCGCAAGAATTTTTACAATATTGCAGAATCAAATTTCATCGGATTAAATCAGTTTTGCCCCTCTTTCTTTTTCACACGCCAGGATTTCCGCTTTGTGAGGTTTCCGTATTTAAATATACATGCCTGTGTGGTTTTTTGTTACTTGCAGATACAATATCGGTGTTGTGTAGGATAACATGTAAGGTTTCGTTGTTGTTAAGTTTCTGTTTATTTATTTGTTTATTGTGGCGAAATACTGTAATATTTTAACAATAGACGACTGAAATTTTAGTAGGCAACTTTATTCCTCAAATTTTATTCTCTAAAATATTTCTAACTTCATGGTACTCTCAATTGAAGCAAACAGGAATACATTATGGATTTTTCGAATAAACCCTTGAATTGCAAGATCAATGACAAGAGTATACATCTAATTTATTTATTTTAATTTACTTACGAAATTGTATCGGTTGATTTGTGTATATCAATTTCATATATAAACATAATGCTTCTCTCAACTGTAAAATTTAACGTCTACATAAGAAGTAGCAACAAGTACTGCCATTTTCGTGTCATTGTTTTTTTGTATTTTACAAAGAAACAAACACGCATTCTGAAATCTTCCGTTACAGGCTCTTTATACCCAATCATATATTTTGGATTAAAGTAGTTTGCGGTTCTCCTACTTTTACAATACTACTGGCCGAGTGTAAATTAAATTAAGCTTGCACTATGCGAATAAGTAGGAATGGTATACTCTACTACGCTACTTGCACACGACCATGAGAAAAGCTGTAATACATGCAAGTTTATAATGCTTTGCAGATGGCGAACTTAAAAAGCATCATAAAATTGCATATTTTACGAGGGTGGTCTGGAAAGTTTCCAGCACAGAATCACGTATTATTTTGTCAAATTCAGTTTTATTTCTCAATAAAGTCTCCCTGTAAATCTCCAACGACGCTTCAATCCGTCCAAACAGTAATTGGTATCTTGTTCTGCAAAATTCGCGTTTACGAATGTGATTACCGCCACATTAGATGGAAATTTCTGTCCTCAGAGTGAAACTTTAGGCTTAGTAACCAGAAAATAATCGCTGAGGGGCAGATCAGGTGAATATGGTAAGTGATCTATCAATTCGAATTGCAATTCATGAATTTTTGCCATAACGACCACTAATGTGTAAGTTGTTTTGACGAAACAAAACTTCCTTTTTTCTTCAAATGCGGCCGTTTTTCCACAAATTCTTCATTAACACAACTCTATGATCATCAGTTACTGTATGAGTATGAGTATACAGTTGGCAATTAACTGATTTTATATGCTTTTTAGTCTCCTGTTCTAAAGAACACTCAGCGATTTACTTAATTTAGATACTGATTATTTACCCGCTTCTTATTCAACCATCTTTATGGTCTAATTTCTTTGTAAACCAGGTATCTACAAGTAAAAATGGATCTAGAACACTTTTTAAGAAGATCAACAACACTGATTTGAAAATTCAGATTTGAATTTTTCGAAGTGGCGAGGTTATCTATTATAGAAAGCTGTTTTTCTCGCCTACCTGCACTGTGATTTGTATTTCAAATTGGAAGCTTCGCGTAAGTGTATTGGAGGGCGTATTAATTTCTTTTGCTGGTTTCACAGAGCGTGTCCGGGCAGTATAAATTACGAACTTAAAGCTTTCACCACGCACTACTAAATCATGCTATCTTATGCTAAGCGAAACATTTGTAATTTTGTTCAGAGAGGATTTCTTATTCCAAAATAATGTTTAATAATTCCACTTTTTAAAAATATTCTTACATATGAAATTTGCGAATTACTTCAAATTTCATTTCAACTCAGACCAATATAATTGGGGAAGTAAGATTTAGGTGTGTTTTACAAATGTCGAAGTATTAACGTTTAAAGTTTCGGGTCTTCAAACTCGTCAAAGAAGTAACGTTTAAAAAACAGATTTATTTGCGTTGTTCTGTGTTATAAATGGCGAAAATAGAGATTACCTGCAGGAAGCTGTTTTCCTGATTGAGCTGTTTACTACTTTCACAACATTTTACATTTGTATAGTTGAATCAATGGCAGCACATAAATTCTACTTTGTACAATATGTAAACAAAAAAGGAATTTTGTGAAGAAATGGACATTTTATGTGAAGGTTTTCGTTGGATGATATTTTATGATTTTAGTCCAACACAATAACAATTCGCCGAATCGCTTCGTCTAACTTTTGGTAATAGAGTACCATCAGACAAGATGTTTACAACTGGTTTGCAGAATTCCGTTGTAGTTGTAGTTCTATCAGTGATGAACTTCGTAAAGGTCGGCCAAAATTGGTCGTTGCACCAAAGCACATCAATGGTGTGCGCAACATTACTGAAGAAGATCGGTATCTGCCTTACCATGGGATAGACTCATCTTTGCGCATATCGAAGATTGGGATTTTGCATTAATATTTAGGTGTGGAAGAGAACTATTCCTGATGGATTCCGTCTGACTGACCCAGCATAAGAAAAAGTCTCGTAGCAATTGGTATTGGAAAATGCTCACAAAATTCGCCAAACGGACAAAATCCGTATACAACATCACAAAAGGTGGTATTACCTGAACATATTCGCAGGAGTTGGAAGCTAAGCGATAATTAGCTGTTTGGGTATTTCCGGATGGACTCAATCTAACAAAAAGTTATTCGTTCACGAAGCACTTCCACTTGCTTTGGAGGACCGAAGAGTGGTTAACGCCGAATGTCAAATAAAAATGCGTGATCATCGAATATTATCATCTCGAAGCCCTCGAAAATCATGTTCTGGACTAGCTCCACCTCCTGAGTGGAAAAATTCTGGTTCAAATGCATGCAAAAGTCTTAATTATTTTTCTTTCTTTGTTTTTGTAAAGAGATATCCCTAGTAAAGTTAAATTTTAATATAAGTGACTTCAAAATGACATGTGATCGTTCTCCTTCCAGATTTGTTAATTAGATAAACTAGCCTTTTTGTAATATCTGACAGTTGATGCTCCAAAATCAGACTAGAAATGACTTTCAGGATATCCTTACGTACATATTTGATTTTAGCAAGCGGCTCGGTGACATGCATCCGTGCCACGTTCGCAGATGCAATTTTAATGAACTTAACAAGCTATAGGGTTACTATAAATAATATTCTTGGAAATGTCTCAAGTATTGACCGCTTTCGCTGATTCTCGTCGTAATAATAGTTGAATTATTTTCACTTAACTGTGTCGAGTAATAACCGGGATAGAATCACTGGAACTAATTAAAGGAGGTTGTTGTATGTAGTCCGTCTAATGTTAAATATGTATGTACCTGTGCATTGTATAGTTATCCTATTATTTAGTTATCTGAATAATGAGTATTAAAAATTTTAATGAGGTTTTTTCCAGTGACGTTTTTGTTAATACAAAAAATGTTTAAGGGCAAATAAACTGATAACTTAATGTATATGGGAACATTTTTAATTTTAATAAGAAAAATTACTGCACCAATTTTTAAACTTCAAAGTACGTTTTTACTTCACAAGAAAGGAAACTGAGCCGCACTTTAAGAAACTAATGACTTTTTGTAGACACTATAGGACCAAAATGCTCCAAAGTCGCTTCGGTTGAGAAACGGTTTTGGAGAGTGAAATCAGGTTTTGACGATCGGGAGGTTTCTGCGTTTCTCATAATCTTGTATTAAACGGTTATAAAAAATATCGATACATATAGGCGTTTAGCATTTTCTAAACTTGATGCGATAGGTGCATAAAGGTCGTGTCCTTCGTGTATAAAGGACACCTCTTTCGAATTTGAAACAACGTATGCATTAGAATATTTGGATGAACGTCGACCAGTTGCGCGAGAAATAGGAAAACGATGAAGAACCATTACGAGAAGATATTAAAGAAACGAGAAGAAAAATTGGAAGAAATCTGAACCAGCGATGTGGAAGGTAGTTTTATTGGTCTACAATATAAGCAGAAAGCAGTTGAATATTTACGGAATGGGCAGAAACGAAGGTTGGCATTAGAAGCGAAATTCCAGCGACAATTACGGAGGTGGGAAGACTAATTAGAAAAAACCGGTGCAGAAGGGGACAAGTTATTGATAATTTTGGAATATGTATGCTAGTTTAGAAATGAACGTAATTGTTCATAACTTAGATTTACGACGATGGGCCCTAAGGCAAACGAAGAGGTGTAGTTGGATCACTTTAAAGTTTTTCGTAGATGGATACTACATTTCAAAAGGGTTGATAGGATAGTTTTAAGAAAATTAACCAAGCTTGTAAATCACTCGTATGGAATTATAATTATAATAAAACATGAACGAACGTGGCTTTAATTTAGAATTACACTCAGATCGTACGATCTGAGTTGTTGGAAGTAGGTGCGAAGAAAATTGAATTTCAATGTGCATTAAAATATTAGAAAGATATAGAATTTGAATTAATTTTGACCAGCATTCGAATTCTGGTATTTTGATAATTTATGTTATTTAAATTTTATATTAAAAAAAAGGCTCCATTAATACTATTTAGTGGGAAATAGTTAAAGTCTCTAATTATTTCCAGTAATTTATATTTTAAATATATTTTTTGTAAAAAACACACTATTTGGAACCCAGAACTCTAATTTACATTGTCAATCCATGACGTCAGCAACGACCATTCGTTTGCCCAAATATTGAAAATATTAAGTCGTAGGATTGGTATCCTTGGGACAACGTATAAGTAAGATAGACATAAATATAAATAGTCTAGACAGCAGACATATTTTTGGTAAATCCGTCTAGAAATTTAATTTAAACCAACCTAAAAGTATTACGTCGATTTAAAATTATTTAAAAAACAATCAAAGAAGCATTTCGAAGAGAATAAAGCGTAATAGAAACTGAAACAAAAACAGAAAAGGGAAGGAGACATGCTTTAAGAAACAACATAACTAAACACATATATTGTAAACCATTTTTTGTGGAGAGACTTTCGGTTATTCATAATTTTTTTTGTTTGTACATTTTGAATATATTAATACACTGATTATGGCGATGTTCTTTAGAACTTATGACAATAAAACATATTATTATATACCAAATTCTGGCCACGAAGTCTTTTGCTGTAGATATTTAAACAGGCCATTACTCTAATTCTTTAAAGGAATTTGCGTCTATCAGTAACGGTGTACATATACCAACAATTCCTAAAACAAAAACTGGCTTGATTCAACATCTGGGTGTGTATGGATTTTGCGTCTTGAAAACCTTTATTAGAACATTTTCTGACCTTGTAATACTTAAAAATTGTAGTGTTGACCCCTGACACAGGAACCACATTATTAAACCATTGTCATTAATACATAACCAGTTATCTGCACGTAGATATTTAAATCTATTTGTATGGTATATGCTTGTTTTAAAAGCGGCTACTTAGAAAAGTAGGCCTGACCGTTTCGCTCATCCTATTGAGTTTGACTTTTGTAGCAGCAATGGCGGTTTTCCCCTCATTGTTGTCTTTGTAGTGAGCCTGGTTTAATTAAATGTTGAAGATGCAATAAATTTTTATGTTTTCAGCATTTTTATATGAATTATCATGATCAATTTATAGCACGTGGATATGCACCTGAGCATTCAATAGGAAGCATGCAATAGAATATGTGATACGCACATTTTGTAGGTTAACGTATACACATTTGTGATATATGTACACAAATCAAAGTTTATGTTGAGTAGGACCACGGCTGTACAACGTTAGAATTAATCCAAGGAATAACAGCCAGATGAGACATGAAGAGAAATAAAAGACTTAAAAATTGAGTTTTTTATTTTTCTTCGCGTCTCGTCTGGCTGTTATACCCAATAATATTTACTCCTTCGATTAAAAAATAGCATCAAGCGATAATTCAAAGAAATGAATATGTCTAAGTTATATTTTACATAATTAACAACATTAAATGTGACAATTTTAATTTAAATATTTTGTTGTATTATCTTCTGGGCATGCTTTTCATTAGTATGTCGATTTTTGCGGAATTCTTTCCCTTTCTTGTTGCAAGGTTATCCAGCATTATAGGAGGACGACGACGAGACTGCAGCTGTCCATCGACTTTGTTGGACAAGTCCTTGATGCAATTGCAGCCTGGAGAATTAGGAGGCCATATCATTCTTTCAATGTTATTGGTAACAATTACGTCACAAATACAAAATCCCTTCCAAAATTTCATGCAAATGGTACAACAACGTCCTAGACGACTGAACGTCATTCCATTTGATCTGGAGTCTTAATTGCTGCTTTTGTACAAGAATTACTCTCCTTCGATGCCCACTCCCATTACTAACCCTTACACTAGTCCTATAATCGTATACGAGTCTATTAATGACACTGTGAGATAAATTGTAGTTTCTAGCCACTTCTCTGTTAGAATCAGAAAATGGATTCTAACCATAAGCATTATTTTTTTCAATAAACTTTTAGCGATTTTGTATTAGTGAGCCACTTTAATTGAACAGCATTTTATATAGCTGAATACTATTTATGGTCATTTTGATAGTGCGAAAGCAAAAACGACTACATTTGCTTCGAATGGAATGCCAAGTGAATACAATGGCGTCAAGCTTGATGTATATAGATATTTTTATGAGCATCTAATAGGAGATAATTAACGCAGATATCTCCGATTTTCAAACGCTGATTTCACTAGTATTTTACGTAGTGCTGTAAGGTCTACAAACCACTCAAGCTTCATTAAGTTCTGGAAGCACGGATTGCGTAGCTATTTCTTCTTTTTTGCAGTTGAAATTGCTCTTTTTATGTAATAATTTTGCGAATGTTGTGTGGACGAATAAGACTTACGAACTATTATGAAAAACCAACAAATTATATAGTTCATTTATTTGCTGTAATTGTTTCAGGAATTCATAGATTTCCAGTGTCAATCGTATTGAGTATTTACATGCTAATTAATTTGTGTGAAGTGGAATGCACCGATAGATTGTATCGGTACATACATTATCCCACGGCCCCTACGACCATTATCTCTATTACGAAATTAATAATATAACATTTATTCGTTAATCCAACCAATGCGCAATTACGTCTGTACAAATGCGTATATGAAGAGATTATTGGCCTTTTTCGCTTTTGCTTCTGGTGTAATACACGTCTCTGTTCGTTAGGAAATCGATCCAATTTCTGAGCGCATATTTTAATGAAAGCGCTTCGCTGTTTTGATGGATATGCATAATTTTCCGGCATGGCGTGTCTAGTGCAAGTGATTTTTAAATCATCAATCATTTTGGACAGATTATGAATGTTATGTAAAAAGTAAATTGTTGTAGCGAAGTTGCAGAGTTTCTACCCTTATATTTCAGCACGTCAACAACGTAAATGTGATAAATTTAATTTTCAATAATACATTGCTAGAATTAAGGAATTAAAGTTGAACTGCTTCGATATTTAAAAATTGGGAGTTTTGTTTATTTTTACTTACATTAGGTTTTAAAATCACTACCCAAGGTAGTTGAGTTTTTTAATTTAAAAAATAGACACAAAGAAAAGAAAAATGAAGTTGCGATTATTTCAACGGAGTGAAATTAAGATACTTAAAAACTTACTGTAGGTTAAGTCAGGTTGTATTCAACTTGCTTAATTTATTTTATTCTACTTCAAGTAGCATTAATTATTTAACAGATCGCTGTTTGAAGTTCCTCTGTTGAATTTTTTTCCTTACACCAATTGACACGAGCCTTTTTTATGCTCGGGTCAAATAATGCAGAAACTATCGGGAAAAGATCTTCTTCATATTTAAATGTTCATGCAAAATTGAATTTATTGCAGTCTTGGATATGTTCAAGGGTGCATATATCTTACGGTAAGTTACATGTTGATTTCTTTCAATCAATATTTTTTTCTTTCATGTTGTGCACAACATCGATGGTTTTTGAAACAACAACCGGTTTTGGTAGACCTTCAAGTAGTTTATCACTAACTCCTACGACGATATTTTGCGAATCAGTTGTAAAACCTTTACGTAAAATTTCCAGTTTATCACAAAATTTCTTTTTTTTTAATGCTCACACTAGACAAACTACTCGGCCGATTTCTGTGCCGCCATTGATTCAAAAAATAGCAAACTTAAGTCGCCACCCTCGTAATATATAATAATTATTAAATTAATATTATTAATTTAGCTATTTTAGGTATGCTAACAAAACTATTAACTATCACTTCACTGACGCTTGCAGAAACAAACTGTTGAGAGGCACTTAACTTAACAAGTATAATACTAATACTGGATTTAGGAAAATTCTGCACCAGCAGCTTGTTTGGGGAAGCAGCATAATTTATTTTTAATTGCTTAATTCAATGAAGGGATTAGACGTAGTGATCCTCTGTTCACTCTGAAAGAAGATCCGATCTCTTCAAATTGTTTATTTTGGAAAAGTTTGTGCTACAGTCATCATTGTAAAATGGCTGTCGAATGAAAAAGGTAAAAGGGAAAGTTGTAGCTTTATGGTTATTTATATTAAAAACAGAAAAGGGACAAATCGATGAGACTATTACTGCAAAGTAGTATAAAATGCTCGAGTTATAATGTTTAGGGCAGTTATTTTTAAAATAAGTGGAAAGCGGGTGCCAAAGAAGTAGGAAAAACAAAACTTTATAATAAGGTATGTGAAAACGCGGTAGCTATCCAAGACACATCGCATAATATCATCTCTACTGCATTTATTGAACTTAGTCGGCCTACAGCAATATGTTGCTCAAAAGTTTCCCTCATGAAAAAAATTACAAGATATACTCGTACAAAGTAAGTTGCTTCTACGCTGCCATTCTATCGAAGAGATATCATTTTTCCACAAGAATGCGCATTAAAAACAAACGGTAGATCCTTTTGCTGTAGTATGCTGTACCAAACGACGACAGTTCACTGATTTTTAGTTCGAGAAAGTATATTTCTCTCAAAGCGCTCATTGGTAAGAGGACGCCATATTTCAAACAGTGCCACATTTGTTTTATAACTGTTGACGGTTGAACAATTTTTTCAATTCATGGTGGATCACAACATATTGCTAGACAGACTTTCTACATATGACATTCGCGGACGAGCTTGGAAATTGATAAAGTCGTACTTGCAACGGCGTACACAAATTATTAAATATCTTCACCGAATTAAAATTTACCTGTGGCGTAGCATAAGGATCTACTGACGTTCACCTCATTTGTAAATGATCTACCAAGACTGCCACCAGTGAACGAGATAGTTTTATATTCGGATGATACCAGCTATCTTTTTTATGCGAATTCTAGAGCAGCAGTAATCATGAAGTGCAAGGAAATGCTATCTAAGTTTCAGGACTGATGTAATAGGAATAAGCTACATTTCAATTTAGATATTACCTGTTTTGTTAATTTTACACTTAATATTTGTAAAGTAAACGAGAGCTTATTGTTGAAAACGAGTAAACTCTTAGGACTTTAGTCTTATTTGGAAAACACGTGCTCTCCATCCCTCTTCTCACCTATCTTCTACCTGCTACGCTATTTATCGACATCGCTGGATGATAAATATGAATATCTTGCTTCTTTACTATTAGGCCAATTTTCGCTGCAAGATTCTCTATGGAATTGCATTTTGGAGCGCATTGAATTTTTCTAAACGAATATTTATACAGCAAAAGGATGCAATACGAAATAGAGTTTTAGTTAATAAAATTAAATCATGTAGGCCATACTTTAAAAAATCAAAAATTTTAACCCCTGTATCTGCATTCTTGAGTTTTTTCTATATATTAAACACAATGTAACAAACCAATTGTTTTCATTCCGTTTGGTGATCAGCTTTACTTTCCCATACATAGACTCGACATCTTATTACATATAGTAATATATTAAAAATACCGCAAGTATTAAACAATTTAAAAAGCACTGAAAAGCTATTTAATAAAAAAAGGATTTTTACACTGTTGATGAATTCTTGGATTTCACTAAACAGTTACGTTTGTATGTTTAGTTTGTTGTTACTTGGTTTAATATTTATCAATTTCTATTGTTGCTACGTTGTACAAGATAAGTTTATGGTATTTTTGGTTTTCGATGTATTTGGTCTATTGTTTTTAGAATTTGGTTTTGACTTGTTTTATGCCACTTTACAAACGTCTAGTAGACAATAAACATTAATCACTTAATTAAAGACTGGACTATTCTTTTAATACCGTATGCGGCGGAGATACCGACTGCAATAAATGTAAGTTTACAAAAATGGAAGACGTGCTTCAAAAGTTGGCGTGCGAAGGGGAGAGTTTTCGTCTTTAAGAAAATATGCTCGAATACCCTTAGAATAACTCAAGGATATGTATATAACTAAAACATTTTAACGCTAAAACATTTTAGCGAATTAATATGAAAAAGATATACAATGCAACACGAAAAAAACGAATATTTCAATGGATTAGTGTCACGTTTTATGAGAAATAATGCTACTATTAAGCATCATCATTGTATTATTGTAATTTCACTAATGGGAACTAGCAATAACTAACACCTACTTGTTTCACGTAATATGCGCCTATATGATACACCAACCGTGGAGTTTTAAAATTGCTCTTAGTGGAACTATTGCCACGAATCTTTAAAATTATTCTTTTTAGCCTATAGACATTTTTTTTATATATTTTTTTAAAGATTTTAACCGTTTCATTGCATTGATTTTCTTTAATAAACTATTAGCTTACCAGTATCTTTTTAGATTTATAGAAATTAGTGTCCAAAATCGTTTAAATTGCACTAAAAAGGAACTACTTAGAAATTGACAGAAATGTGAAAAGGGACTGATACAAAAAGAAACGCGTTCTTGCTTATTTATTAAATGGTAGTTACAGAAACTTATCGTAAATGTAGCGGTGGAACCTACTGCACTAGGGAACACCACTGACTTCAGACGTCCTTAAATAAATAAGCGCATAATAAATAATTCATTCTAAAGTTGGAGCTGCGGACAAGTTCAACTTACAATTAGTTACCTACGCAATATAATGAAGTCGTCTAACTAATAATTGTAGTATCCAGGGGTTGAGAGTGGGCGAAACAAGCAATCGATGAAAATCATGAAACGATATCAAAATTATTATAAATCCTTAAACATTTTGAAATACGTTAGTATTTTAAGTCACACATAATAACAAATCGCCTTTTCCGATATAATGTGAAAGTTTTAATTTATCAAATGTGGATGTCGATTAAAAAGGAAAATTTAGATGAATTAAGGGAAAGGAAACATTTATCTTAATTTGTGGTTGGATTGTGTTGGTTCACTTGACGTGGCTATTTGTGGTTAGTAATATGTTTTGCTATCAAATGCGTGTATGTATTTTTATAGCACGTGCTTTTAACGTGATAAATACTTACAATTAGTTAACCCATATCATCTTATCGAATCATTCAAAGTACGCACGCGGGAGAGAGATATTTGGTCCTCTAACGTGCCTAACTTGTTCTTATTATTGAGGGAACGGGGAAATTACTACTACACGTTTGGTGGACATCTTCACTATGCCCAAGATCATCTTTTGATCGAAATCTTTCCGAATCGATGGATTACTGACTAATGTCTATACTTGAGCCGTCCGTACACCATGCCAAGGCATTTTTTTTTGGTTTAAGGATCACCGGATGCCCACTCAGTACAGATTTCAATGATCACCATAAGGATCCTGTCCTTTACAATGTGCGCCTGATAATTTATGTTGGGATCTCTAAAGATTCTGAAGCGCCCTGTAAGATCTCCAGGCTGTTATCTCTTCACCGTACAAAGAGCGAAGGCACTCGATATATAGCCTGCTTCCGAATGTGGATGTGAAGCGATGTTAATCTCAGCAGGTACGCATCTCACCTGTTGAAACATGCAAGTTTTTGAATTTGTTGAAACCGTCCTCTGAGTTGTTTTTGGCCATTAGATTGATGAGGTATAGGGGATCCTGGGCCTGATTATTGCGGTATTTGACCAAGTGGTAATTTCTGGCTTGAGACCCTAGTTCTTGCCAAGTAGGTTACAGCATACTAGTGACGCCGTAATGGAACTTGGACATGTGGTAGCTCCATATTAGTTTTTTGTCGAATGTGACTCCCAAGTATTTAACCTGATCGCTAACGCTAATGGTTTCCGATGGAGGGTGTTTTCAGCCAAAGAAACACACTCCGTCGATACAAGAACCCTTGTCCATTTTTTTCTCTAAATTAATTAATTTAAAATTTATTTTAAAACACGATTGTTGTAGAAACCGCTAAGAATAGGTATATGGATAATGTACATGGTGTTCTATTTAACAAAATCGAGAAAAATCATTTTGAAATTGGTAAAGTCAGCAGTTCGCTGATGACCACCCTGTACATCTAGCAGAAAAAACAATTCACTAATAGCCTATTATACTACTTTAATAATCTGAGGACAAATGGAGTGTAGTTAGGAATCTTTAATAACGTAAAAATATACAAGGTGTTCCATTTAAAAAGGTGAATTTTACTGTAACACCTTTTTTATAAAACACTCATTGTATCAGAAGATATTTTTTTAAAGATGCGCAATTAACATCACATTACATCACTAAAATATCTAGCACACAACCAGTATAATAAATGACGGCTGTATTATTGCGTCACCCTGTGTAAATATGTCTGTCGAGATATAATTTTAATATTTGAGTCCTTTCGAATTACTTTTACGTATAGAATATATTACTGCAGTTTAGCGTGTTCCTCTTCGACTTCTAAAGAAAACGTAGGTATATCCTTTTGCAAATACAGGATAATTTCAAATTTATTAATTCGAAAATGCGGGTTCTGTTATCTTTTCAACCATCCAATGTTTTATGTCCTAATAAATTTATCTATAAAAAAGTCGTGAAATTTTTCGGGTATGTAAAATAATCGATTTGTGTGAATGACCGCGAGCAGCATTAAATATGTATTAATTCGCGGTTGTAACACATTACTGGCCTCCGGACACTATTAACTAGAGCTTTTTTACATGCATTGAATTTATCGAAGTCCCCACACTATTAATCAGGTGCACGTTTTTATCAAATGAAAGCTGCCAAAAAACATACAAAAGGAAATCATTGCTCCGACAGGCGATTATAACAAGAAATTTCTTATAGCACTCGAAGAGATAATCGCATTTAGTCGACAGTTCTCTTTTTGTATTCATTTGAGGAATACCAATAAGTTTTATTGAAATTATTGCATAATGTAGTGGAATAAAAAGCAGTAACGGAATTGCTGAACAATTAAAATTTAGATACCAGAACTCGATCGATTTATTGTAGTAATAGCTTGTGTGCAAACGTTAATTTATTCTGCAAAAAGATGAATGAAAAGCTCAACGCGACTGCACTAGTTAAAGAAGGTGTAAAGAGGTGCGGAAAAAAAAGCGCAGAACGCAGATTTCTAAGCATGCAAGCGCAGATAAAATGCACTAAGGAAGTTATAAAGTACACAGAAATAATATTGCAACTACGTAATGTATGTAGATATGCGTATCATGTGTTTAAAAACTGGAAATATGCGTTTGTATTGAAAATTAGCGACGAGAGAACAGAATATTCTGTGCAAACGTCGGAGTACTAAGAAACGTGTCGGTTTCTAAAAATTTTTCCAGTATTTGATATGCTAGTTCATTTATATCACGAGATGTTTCGTTAGAATTGCTAATTGTTTGGGTAAGTAATACTTCTATGAAAGGGAACGTAAATGTGATGAACCTCAAGAAAATTAATGAAACGTTTATGTGGAAGCTTTGTAAGGCAATACAGAACTGTTTTTAACGTTCGTTAAGAAAATGTAGATTGGCTGCGGAGAACAAATAACATATTTTTTTTTATTAGCAATGTAACTATAAGATAATGACCATGACGTTTTAATATATATTTTTTTACTAACACTAGGCTAATCACTAAACAAGCTATGTATTTTTTGCTAAGTAACTACGTTCAAAGGCCTTATGATCAGAGGGAGCATTTCCGCGCGTCGCACCAGGAATGTGCCCACAAACAGATAGTCGATCGAAGAGGCATGATGGATATACATATTCGTATATAGTACATGTATACAGTGTGTCCACGGATTTGGTGCAAACTTATACAATAGTGAACGTTGATACATTTTTTTAACTATTTTATGTTTAAGTTTTTTTATACATATTTTTAGATATAAAATAATTTAATAATATTCTGGTTAACTAAAATAAATTCTTTATTATAAATATAAGATTTTATGAAATATTTTCTAATGTATATAAATTCGAATGTGATAAAGAACAACAAATAATTTATTCAACGTAACCTCCACCTACTTCCGCACACTTTTCGACCCTATACCTAAATACTCTGTAAACGTTCCTAAATGTTCTTATATCAATCTCACTAATTACTGTTCGTATTTTATCTTTTAATGCTCCTAAGTTCGCACCAAAATTATTATTTTCGTACACTCTTTGTTTAACATGTCCCCAAAAATAAAAATCGAACGAGCGAACTGGCCAACGAATAGGTCTAAAGCAACCGATCCATCTTTCAGGAAAGTGGTCAAGTCAGATTCTAATTAAATTAGTTGAATACGCAGGGCATCCATCCTGATAAAAATAGACTGTATCTCTGTTAATGTCCTCCAACAGTGGTAAAACAAAATTTTGTTACATATCCAAATAATTATGTTGAATTAAATTGTTTTCGAAAAGAAAAGGGCCCAATAATTTTATTGAATAAAATTCCACACCACACATAACCATTAGTGGTAAAAGTAGCTTCATCCGAAAACAAAATTTTCTGATGGAAAAATTGATCCTCCATAACATTTTCTCCAACCCAAATAGTAAATTCTAATGTAAACGCATCGTCCCGGGGTTCTAGAGTATGAATAAATTTGGGTTTGAATAGGTGAATCTTGTTTTTCTTAAAGACTTTTGCAGTAAGCTCTTGCTTAAGCCCAACTCCGCCGCTCTCATACGTAATGATATTTTTGAATCTTCTAATACAGATCCCATAGCTACAACAGTTAATGCATCATCTTCATTGTATTGTTTCTTTGTTTTCTTCTTACTAACAACAGAGCCAGTTTCATAAAATTTCTTAATAAGCTTTTTCAAAGAAGTAATAGCGATATTAATGCCGGGGAATTTGTTGCTGTTCGATATGAAATATCACCAAATTCATAACACTTAATTAAACAAATTCGTTGTTGTAATGTTAGCATAATTGTAATTGCTCGTGACTGCAAATGTCGTGTCACTTAAATTTGAAAAGATGTTAACAGAATTTCAAGGCAATACGATTATCAACAATAATTTGAACTTAGTTAAATTTTTCAAAGTAACCAAACACGTTTTCAACATTTATATGCATACAGAAGGTAATTAGAGCATTTTAGTATGATTTCTAATGGTTTTAAGGCAAGCAAAAACTTTCGTAAAGAATAACTTTTTTTCATAAAATGTAGAATAAAAAAGTTTTTCCCCCTGTGCACCAAATCCGTGGACACAGTGTATATGACAGTAATATTGTAGCACTGTGCTCGTACAATAACACAACGTAATCATAAAATAAACAATTCATATTATTTAAAAACGTTGTAAAACACGTACATTCTTAACAGATAAACTCGTTTACTTTCCAAGCACATGGTAGTTTCTTACCTTTCCGTACGTTTAACAAA
This sequence comes from Oryctes borbonicus, assembly GCA_902654985.2. Taxonomy (NCBI): domain Eukaryota; kingdom Metazoa; phylum Arthropoda; class Insecta; order Coleoptera; family Scarabaeidae; genus Oryctes; species Oryctes borbonicus. The sequence continues at coordinate 1,107,877 of LR736858.1, read as the reverse complement.
GTTGATTACATATTTATTACAACGCAAGAGCTAAATAAAACCAACTGCAGACTTATGTATCGCCGATTGGCGGTCGCCATTAATTCTAACTTTGCCCATTCAGCAGTTTGATACGTGCATACATACGTAGGTACCTACTACAACTGTCCGGACGCGCGGAATACCAGCTCTACTTATGATTAAGTATCAAAAAGGTTGAATAACTCGTGTAACATAACACGTGCAGTGTTGTGCCATTCTAAATAAATTGGTGTATGTGGAACTATAACAGCCAGAATGCATTTATTTTTACTTTTTACATTATATTTTGTTGTAGAAGAAAAGTGAAATAATTTGCCATATTTCTACGTAATTTGTATTGTAACAAGTGATACGCTAATACTATTCAATTACCTTATTAATTCTTACGCGCATCAAAAGTTAATTGATAATTTTCAACGTTTTCTCTAATATAAACCAAACAAGTGTATGTACTGTTACGTTACAAAGCTGCTATTAGCGCCTATTATCTGTGCTTCACTCAAGTGCCGCTCGAGTACCTGTGTCCGAAAGATTCCTGTCGGGTTTTGCTCTCCCCGTCCCTGGCATTTTATTGTATCCCCAATGTCAATGTTATCCCCACATTCAATGACAATCCTGTGGGAACGGCAATATCACTCGTATTCGATCCATTTTTTTCACGTTGTAAATACTTGTTTTTAATATACTATTTGAATGAAAACAATAATTTCAATCGTATCTTTATAATATTCTCCCAAATTAAATATTACTCTGGAAGAAGTCGTCAAGTCATGTCTATATCCGTAATGTTCAAGGTTATACAGTCAATCTTTAGATTGCGTACTTACAATGGCATGTTATCCACTGCAATATGATATTTTTAGAGAAATAAAATTCAATTGAAATCTAATTGAAGTATTGTATATTTGAAATGTGCATCCTAATTGGTCATGATTTGACAAATGCTATCTGGAACAGGAAAGTGAAGACAAAAGACGACAGTTGCTCTGTTTAGTTCAAATCGCTGTCGGATAAACACGCGTTTAATATGCAAATCATATTTCAAGGCTAAGGTAAAGTCGAATTTGATCATTCAAATTTCAAAAGCTCTTCATGATTTCTTTATTGAAAGTTTTACCACGGCACTAAATTCAAGAGGCCTTAATATGGTTTTAATCAAAACTTCATTAAAGCATGTTTGTTAATAGAAAGGTTGTGGGAGAATTATTTTTCAAACATTGTGGTGCATTATTTCACAAATCCGCTTCTTACTACGCCTACAGTCCAAGATAGATCAAAATAAAAAAAAACGACTAAGAATTAACTAAACATGTTATTAAAAGTCAGATCATTGCAAATAACCATTTTAACAAAATCTAGCATAGTTAAAATATACTTTATCTCTATAAGTGGATATTCAAATTAAAATAAAAAATCTTGATATGTAGATCCTAATAGATTTTTTAATTTTTACTGAATTTCTTCTATACAACCGCTTTCGGGGTGAGCCTTTCTTCAGGTATTAAGAATTTAATAGTCTACGAGTCTACGACATCAAGAAGTGATTTAACTTTTTTTAAAGATGATTTACTAAAGGTTTAATGCTCCAAAAGTTATTTGAGAGAGTTCCACTCTCAAATAATTTTTAGAAATGTTACTAACAAAAATATCAAAACTTTACAACGTTACATTTTTGAAATATGTTAAATCACTTCTTGACATACATAGATTGTTAAATTTTAATGCCTCAATCAATTAGGACGTGCATATGGAGATTTGTTATTTTCTATAATTAAAGCTTTGGTTAAAACCATTTCAGGAGCTTTTGAATTCAGGCCTACTCAGATTTTTAATAAAGACTACCTTCAGAATTTCTTCTGGGAAATAAACTCTTTGAGCCATCATGAATTCAAACTAATTGGTTCTATTTAATGTTCGGGTACGGGTTCTAGGATGGTGTTCTTATTTCGAATGCGCCGCATTGTATTAACTTAAGATACAAAAAGTAATAAAACCAATATTTCTTTATTGCAATATTTTTGTCGCGCTAGATTTGTAAAACGTGCGGTGTTTTGAAATGTTATTTCAAAACACCGCAAACTTTAATTACGTCGATAAAATCGAGAAGAAGAAAACGATTCTTTAGGTATACAGCTTTAGAATTTATCAAATTCAAGCTTTCAAAGTGAAACTGCATTTATTTCCGTTCGTAGCTTTTGCGGCGGCACTACAATTACAGCCAAAAGCGCAAACAGCATGCAAAATGGCATTCATTAAAGTTGCGCAACTCCAAAATTCTAAAGGGTTGTTAAATTGCTCAGTAATTAAATCCTGAGTTCTCATTTGTGTCTAATCGGAAGAATATTGCAGCGGAAATCAAAATAAAATTGCAATTATTTTTGGTGTTTTTTTCTGTAGAAAGGTATAATATCAACTTATCTTCAAGAGTACGGCTGCGATCTCCTAATTTAAATTAATGCATATTAGACGTCACCTTTTCGCCGCGTCAAAAATAGAAAATAGAAAACGAAAACAGAAGCGTAACAGGAGCTAAACTAAACTCCTCTCGTTCGCTGCGACAGCACGTTTCCCCTTTCACGAGAGGCGTGGTTTCAAATTTTAGTGGCGAGCTTCGGCAAACGGAGCTTAAGACTTTACACGGGACTTTGAAATACCTGATACATCGGAATTAAGTGGAAATTTATGGCCCGCGAGCTCTCGAGGATTTCACTCGATATAGTCGATAATATGTGGTGTTCTTATTCTTGTCTCGCACGTTGGGATTGCCATCGCGTCTACCCCTTTCTTCGCACTTCTCACGGCTTTCCTGCGATATTTATCGGACGTCGTTGTCCGATCATTATTACAAGTTTTAATCAATACCTGAGATACCATTTCCGTACCAAAGCCTGCGAAATATCACATCGCGCGTTACATTTACCCGTAGTATCGTCCTGGCGTTTTATAAATAGAGATAAATAGAGGTGATGTAACCGTTGTTTTGCTTACACGGCCGAATTCGCCGAGGATTTATCGGCTCGGTTGTATGAGGATGTGCATATGGATGGTGATTTTACCTAATTTCGGCGACTAATACAACAAATTTCGTCGGGGAACGCCATAGGCGGAGTTAATTAGATTATTTGGTCGCTTGCGTCAATATTTGTGCTCTTTTATGTACGGCGTGTGTAATCTCTTAGGATAAATATTTGCACGAGTCGCATTAATATTATTTGTTGTGACCTGTCGCTAATTTATGGTTTGCCGTAATTTTCCTTGCGAAAATTCCGAGATCCCTTAAGTCGTAATTTCTTCATTTAACGTTTAAGGAGGTACATTGCAAAATGTAGTTTTTGACATAATTCAAAACGCAGTATTTATTTCTTTAGGGGTCTCTGGTAATATAAAGAAACGTACAAAATTATTAAAAAGTTCTACAATAGTATCTCCGATCCTTTTCAACATAGTAGCATTTGCAAGAATATATTTCATGTACGACACGTGCAGTTAAGATATGCTATTTGTAAGAAATCAACTCGAAAACTGCCTTTTGCAATGTAGCTCCTCGTTTCTAATACATCAAGTTATTGAGAAGAAAATATAGTTTTGAAATTGATACAAATTTTTAACAAATCAATAAACAACATTCTTTCTTCCACGTGTTAGGAAAATTTGTTTCCCAGGTTTCAAGCTTCGAATGTTGCCATATCTTTTGATAGTTGGAACAAGGAAATTCATAATCATCATTTAACTACTATCAACACAACAAATTTACAAAACCCAATATTATTTCTATCCATAAAATATTTATGTTAATATTGCACCAGAGAAGTTTCTGCTGATTGTATTTTCTTTGACGGTTTGACTTACAATGAAATCATCGACTGTACCTGATAAGAAAACGTTGGCAAAGATTTAACTCTCTTTAAGAGTATTGTAATGATTTGCCGTCCAAATCTTGCAACTACGGGTATTAACATCACCAGCCACACTAGTACGCTTTATTAATTCATAAAATTTTGTTCAGGCTTTGGAGGTTTATCTAGATTTCTGGCACAAAGATACAACATATGTCCAACAAAATTCGGCAACATATCAAAAGTTATTAAATGATCCAAGTTGACTCTGTCTAAGGGTCGGACGAAAAAATTCCACAATTCTTTATTGATTTAAAAAGTTTGCTACCGGCTTTGTCATAAAATAAAACTACAAATACATAGCATAAATTTTTATAAAATTAGGAACGCACCGAACACTTTAAAATACTTTTTAAGTTAATAAATGATTGTGAGATTTAGACCAATTTCTTCGTCCAACACCTCACAAATTATTGTTTGATTCTATTAGAAAAAAGTAAGTGTGAAGCTACACCACACGATAACCTTCAAGTTATGTAGTCCTTGATAAATAATGCAAATCCTACAATTGTGGGTACTACGAGGGTAGCATCATACATTTTCAGAAAGATACACTAGATGGCGCTATTAAAATTTGAAATTACTATTTTCAAAGTTCTACATGTGTTATTGTTGAAGCAATGACAAAAGAGCAATTTTTTAAGAAAATGGAAATTTGACGAGAAGATTTGCGATGTATGTTTTTAGTAAAGACTTGACACTATAACAATGTCTTTGTTCAACTTTTGGTAATAAAGTGCCATACGAAAAGACATATGTCTACATATGGCTTGCAGAATTCCGCCGCGGCCGTGCTTTTGGCAGTGATGAATTTGGTGAAGGTTGATCTAAATCGCTTCTTGGTCCAATAGTCATCCTTGCTGTGCGCAACATAATTGGAGACGATCGACATGTGACTTACTGCGAGAAGAGGCATCCTTAGGCGTATCGAAGACCAACCGTTTTTGCATGAACATTTAGATTTAAAAAAGATGCGGAAGCCATCCTTAAATATTATTTGACGCGAGTACAAAGAAAGACTCGTGTCATTTTGTATTAGGAAATGCTCCGAAAATTCGATAGAGGAACTTCTAAATCCGTATACAACTTCGGAACAGATGACGAGACTTTGATTTTTATTACTTCTGGAAGCTATTGAAGTCCTCAGTCCAACTTGAAACTTCTGTTACATTAAGCTCAGTGCTTACTTTCAGCTATTCAGACGGATGTGGCCAATAAAATAACTAATTCTTTCAAAATTGTCGATTAACTTTCTGAAAGACCGGAAGCCATCATCGTTCTACTCCTAAATTATTTGGGTGAGGAATACTGCATATGGCCAAACTTGTAAAGTCTTACTACATTGAAGCAGTAGTTGACAGAGAGGAGACACATATCTTCAAGAGCGTGAACTTCTACCAAACAGTTTTAACCCGCATCATTAAGTATTGTGTTTAGAGTAGACAGGGACTGTTGATATTTTGCTGTGGGGTGATATGGACAATGCAGAACCATTCTGTGCCATCTTATCGTATAATCCAAAACAAAAGACGTGGTGTGGTTAATACGGGAATCATCGTCTACATGCAGTCCAACATACTTAAGATCTCTTGAAATAATTTGTTGGAAGCAATTGGATCAATGAGGAATATTTCCAAACTATTTCGTTTACGCTGGTTGGTATTGGTAGAATAATTTGTTGTTACAAACGATCTGAATAAAATAGGAACCTGCAATATTGCGACCAATAATACCACAAATTAACTTTTTGTGGACGTTGTATATGGACTGCTTCCATACAATGTGGATTGTTATCAGCGCAATAGCTACAATTGTAACGATTAGCGTGTCTGTTCAAACAAAACGTCGATTGATAAAATTCTCTTTTCGGCATCATTATTCCGCAAAATTTTCACTCAATTTGTGAAGCAAATGAATTTTGTACGGCTGATAGCGCGAACGTTTTGAATTTAGGCTTTACTATTGACTGAGCATTGAATCCTGATCTGACTGAAAATGCAGTTATGGTGATATTGAGCTGATTATCTCATGATTATGAACTTCAGGGAAGACTTCACGGTATTCTAATATGGCAGAATACAGGAAAATGGCGACGATAAGCAACAACTAGGCCTTTCTCTTTCACCACCAATCACAACAACCTTATTTTGGTTTTCTGTTGAAACTAACTTACAAAAAATTTCTTTTGTCGCTATTTCCTAGAAACGAAAACTTTGGAGAATACAAGAAAAGGGGATGCCTTTGGATACCATATAAAAAAGAAAAACTCTGTCAGCAAGAATTTGAAAAATATTATCTGTGAATGTAATGAATTGAATCAACATGTAAGCTTGTTATCTCTTGCGCGAAAGGCGGAGGAAGAAAGTTCAGAAGGTACGTAGCTTTATGATTATAGCTAAATATGATAAAAGCGTTATCCTGGAATACATAGAATAAATACAAGTAGGTGATAGTATTTGTCAGCAACATCCAACTAACCAGAAAACCAATGGACGTTTGCAAATATTCCGCATAAATTGTGATCAAAAACAAACAAAGATGTCATAAAAACCATAAGCACTCCTAAAGTAGATAAATCGATTTTGATGTAGAGCAGAAACTTTATGAAAATCGTCCAGGTAGGAAAATTATAACATTGATAATTGATTTTAGTGCTGAAGGTATCGACTACACACAGAAAAAAGATTACTGGAAGCAAGTAATAATTACTTGGAGGAAGTAAACGGTACTTTTATGGACATGTAAGAGAATATGTTCTCCAACTAAGAAAGTCGGTGTCTTGAAAAAATTACTAAATTCAAGAATGCGGTTGCTCGTCCAAAGTAAGTGAATAGGTAGCTTTTATCTAAAATATTATTACTTTCATTCAACTACAACAGATATTTTTAAAATAAATTTATTCTTTTGATATAAAGACTTATTACTTCACTTGTATTTTCTTCACTTATCATCAATTTGTCTTGCTGTATCGAAGCCACTACTCGAAAACCCATTTTCACACGTTAGGTCGCTTTTAGTAGGCCGAACTTATACCTTACTTGATACGTGCAAACAATCTACTTTTTGTTGTAAGAAAAGCTTATTTCATCCCAAATTAAATTAGTGGCTTCAATTAAACAAGTCATACATTTTATTTAAAGCAGCATGTGTTTGGAGATAATATCCTACTCAGTTGGATATAGTAGATTTATTAGAGAAAAAAAGTTAACTCTCTTAGAATAAGCCAACATTCTAAATTCAAGAGAATACTCTCTTCCACCCTCAAGAAATTCTACTTTCTTGCATATAGACATTCTTTTTCTGTATGCATTGATGTATGTTTACGTAATTTGTTAAAAAGCAAAGAGAATTTTGGGTTAATAGGTGAGAAAATGTTATTTCTACGTATTCTGGGAAGCTTTTCTTCATTGAAGATTTTGATGATAACAACAAAGGATGAAAAAATTTAATATACAACAGTTCGAGGAGAAAAGAATATTTATTACTTTACGACACTAACAAAAATCATTACATAGGAAAGAGGCACGCAAGAACTCCCATCAACAAGGAAGCTATATCTAAGCTTTAAGATAATTAATAATCCATTTCGCCCACTCTCCTTCTTTTTTTTTGTTTATCTCTTCCTTCACAAATAAAAGTACGACGTACTCCGTCGTTCATTTTGACGCTCCTTACTTCCTCTTCCGTTAAAGCGCCCATCAATTGTTTGCGAGAGTAAAGACATCAACTACGTAGACAGGAGTCGCTTCGCACAAAAAAAGAAAAGACTCTAACGAGTTTATTTACTTCAATTGCGGGAAGGAATTGTGTCCAACGTATCTAATAATATCCCCACGCTTGTACATATCGCACTCGTACGCTTTGAAGGTGTACACGGACTGAGCAAATTTTTACACGTGAATCAATACACTCGCATCTATAGATGGTAAGTAGTAAATTGGCCTCTATGGGGCTACAAGTCATTCTAGAGTAGGCATTTGAATGGCGGAAGTGGAATAACCTCATGTTATGTCTTTATTGTGTCTGCGGCGTGTCTCGTTTGAAAGTAAGGTCGTTTATTCTTAAACTGTTTGATTGCCTTGTAAAGCTTTTTATTTCTTAACATCCTATTGTTTAAAACCTCCACATTTCAATTTCTTTTGAAAAACTGTTATACCGGGTGATGCAATAGTGCGGGTTTCTTCGATAGCCTGCAGCTTTATTTTAATTTTCAATCTCGTATTTCTGCAAATGTATGATTTTCTACTTGTAAAGGTATCCCATTTTTTTGAAATGTGGCAAAAAAATAAAACAAATAAAAAATCAATAAACGACAAAAACGATAATAATAATCTTAATAACATCTATAATAATAAATAAATATCAAGGGGAGCGGTTTGGGTCGCGCACATCTTATATATGGATTTAAAATCGATCGAATTTTGCCGGAAAACCAAATAATAAAAAACTATAGCTTGGCTTTCTCGATTACTGAATTTTTATAATTAGATGATTCACACCTTTATCTACCTCATGAATGTATTAAAAATATCCTTTGATCTTTCTACGTTGGTCAACACAAGCAAAGCAATACTGCGAAAGACGTCTATTATTAGTTGTTTTATGTGATCTACTGGTGGAGTTGTGTGAGATGCTACATTCTTCATGTAGCCTCACAAGAAGGAGTCGATTAACGTAAGATCTACACTGAATGAAAAAGGTACGTAAATACAATAAGTACTCTTTTATTGTATTTACGTACCTTTTTCGTTCAATATGGATCTTACGATAATCGACATCTTGTGGGACCACGTGAAGAATGTTAACCTAACAAATTTTTTATTAAAATTGGTCCAACGAACGAGTATATCATTTGACTTGATAGCTGTTTATTATATCGATAAACACATACTTTGGTATATACATACATTGTATATAATAAACGGATTCATTGATATAAAGAATACATTAATGTTCAATGGAAGCTTCCTTAAGTTTGTTTTCTATTTTAAATTACAGTAGAAAGCAAAAAAAATTAATTGGATGTAATCGAATTATAGGTCCATCTCCATAATATTTGATTTTGCTAAACTATATGAGAATGTATTATGTGTTTGTATTGATGATAGTACCGGTTCAATTATTGTTCCAAATCAATATAGCTTCATTCCAAGCAGATTCACAGTTACAAATTTGGCGACTATACCACGAAGTTTTGGATAGAGAAGGTGAGGTGGATGCAATTTTTACAGATCTGTCCAAAGCTTTCGCATGATCAATCGTGAAATGTTATTGAAACTGAGCTCCTTCGGTTTTGCTATATCTGCGGTCAGTCTCCCCAATTCATACCCGAAACAAAGAAAGTATCATCGTACCTAAAATGGATATTGCTCCAATGACTTTGTTCTCACATCTGCCATCCCTCAAGGATCTACTGCTGGGACCATTGCTGTTTGTACCTTCTACTTCTAAATATCGACCTTCCTACTCTCGCTCACGGAGATGATATTAAATTCTTCTCTAAAATGTCTTCGATTTATAACACAAGGAAACTTCAAAGTGATCTTGGTAGCTAGTGAAATGGTGTGAATGTTATATGCTTAAACTGAAAAATGAAAAATGCTGTGTACTTGCCTGTTCTCGTTCTTCTTCACCTTACTTAATGCCTTATTAGATCAGAGGTACTTATTTGTCATGTAACTTTGAATTTAAAAATTTGGGCGTACTTCTTGATACCTGTCTCATCTCTAATTCGCATATTAACAATATACGTTCTGAAGCCACGAGATCTTTTTATTTATTTTATTATGCGAGTTTGTAAATACCTCAAGGATCCTTCTTTGTTGAAATTATTCAATTTTGCTTTTTATTGAGTAAACTAGAACATGCAGTTCTAATTTGGTATCCTTTATATATCTGTAACCTTCTGAGCCTAGATCATATCCGTCGTAAATTCCTTTCATTTAAGATTGATGAAACTTACCTTGAGAGAGGTACCCCACAGGACGGATTCCTAGTAAGGCATGACATGCTGGCCTTGAGCATCAGAAGGAATGATATCTCTGAGAAATGTTGCTCCGAAAATACACCAATTGATCCCTTAGAACGAATGAGTTTTCTTGTGCCACGCTTAAACTCAAGATACAAGCGACTTAATTCTTCTAAGAAGGTTAACACACGGGACGAGCTCCGACATGCGCTGTGTATTATTATTATTATTGTTTGTATTGTATTTAGCCAATGGTATTGAAGACGAAAAGGATACGCCTTTTTGATCCATTTAAAATTTATGCTCTCAAGTTTGCGTCCTTTGATTAAGAGAAGGAACTTCCATCCACTTGAGAGTAAATTGTAATGTTCTGAATCTTCCATTATAAAATGTAATTAAACATTTGATGATAATGGAATGCTAACGTCGAAAGGACTTGTGGAAGAGATTGTTAAGAATTTTAACGAAAACCTTGGAAGCTTCCACTGTTCTTCCTCTGACATTCCAGTCATTAAAAAAGTTAAATAATTCCCACAAAGATGGTTACAAAACCTTAAAGTATTTTTATAATGTGAATTTTCTCATTACAGAACGTTAAAGACGCATATTTATTACAAGTTGTGAACTGTATAAATCTAATCTGTTAAAATATTCAGACAACGCCTTACATGATAACATTTCTGAAAAGAAATAATTGATAGTTCCTACAATTACTATGTACATATACGTTACACTTTTAGCTCATTTATAAAGAATTACCACTATTGGTCGGTATCTAAAACGAACAACTACTGTTCCAACTCTGTACTCGTAACACTTTATCTTTATTATTATCTTATTTCTAATTATGTGTTCACTAAAAAATTAATAAAACTTGGTATAATATATATGCCATATAGTTGATATTAAAGGATCGCCTTCTTTAAACGAAGAAAGAATGTTCCAAAGCACGTTCCCTGCACGATTCGAAAAGCAAGGGATGTTTGTAATCGATTCTAAAACAACTCAGGATTTTTGTGTGCAGTTCCTTACTGACGGAATAATAATGTCTTCTTCGCAAGGCATTAGCTTGCAGATTTCGCTTTCGACAACGCGACCGAGATATATCTCCGGAGACCAATTTCGAAACTCGACTCCAACGATTTTACGATTTTAATTGCCGAGACATCCATGAAGATGTTTTAAAATCGAATTTTGGAGATAGAAAATAGAAATTCCACCTATATTAGAAGTTGCTACATCTATTTTGGGTTATTTTTAATAATTTAGATTGGTTTAAAAAGACTTTCTTCTACCTTTACTACCTCATTTACGAAATTCAGTTCTATATTGTGAAGCTTACTTAATAAAATGTTTATCTTGAATGCCTTTACTACACTTTATGATATATGAAAATACTACAAAATAAAGTATCCATAAATTAGCTTCATTATCTACTTACAAAGCAAGGCTTTCGATCTAAAAATTCAGAGAAATATGAAGCTTTGGAGTAAATAATCCATCTAACGTATATATGAGGATAGTTAGAAAAGCTTCAGGCTTGCACAAGATGAAGGTGTTGCGCATCAAAAACGTTCTGGTAATACAATTGGGCATGTGTTGAAATATACTAGTAGTTTTTTTCAGTCGATGTTAGTGTTCCCGTAAAAATGAAAAAAAGTCGAATGTCGGGCCGTTATTAAATTCTTACAGTTGAATGGCTGAGATGGATGCTGATCATTTGCCACGGTGACATTATGGGCAACTGAATTTATATGTCGTCGTATCAGTTTGCTTAACAATAAGCAACAATAACAAATACTACTGATAACATCGGAGAAGTTCGCCAGATGGCGCTGGATGACCGCCGAATTGAGGTTAGAGAGATAGCAGGGTTTGTGGGCATCTCAAAAGGCCGAAGACTGAAGATGTGGGGATAAAAAAGCTAACCGTGCTTTGGGTGCGGTGCGTGCGTGTTACTCAAGACCAAAAATGCATTCGAGTGATGCTCACTAGAACAGAGCATTTGAAGGGCTCTGTTAAAGCAGTTTAAGCGAAATAAGTCGGAATTTTGGCGTCGATTAATAACTGTAAATGAAACTTGAATATGTCAAGGTACAGTCCAAACAGGGGACTGCGGGAAACGCAAAGACTCTTCCATAGGTACAATAACGAGGGCGAAAAAGAAGTCGCATCAGAAGAAAAGGGAAGTTCTGTTCCATTAAGGCCACGCACTGTCTCAGACTTGTATTGGGATTCGAAATGATGGACAATGCACCCTGTTTTAGGCACAAGGTTTCGCTTCGCGAACAGGGGAGTCCATCACATTTGTAAATGTTTAGTTTGCAAACCAAAATGCCAACTACTATTTGGACGGATTAAAAAGATGGGAGCATCTCTGGGAAATGTGTCCTGGGATACTGTGTTGTAAAATAAAACTGAATTTGACAAAAGAAACTTGGTTCTGTACTAGGCTGGACATTTTTCAAAGTACGCACCTATTTAAGATTCAACAGTAACCAGTTATTATTCAAACGTTATTACCAAAATTATTTCTGATTGACAGCTATTAGCAAATTTGGATTCGGAATTTTCACGTGTAAATAACGAGGACTGACAGGAAACCGGCTTGGCTCCTCTTTATATCGGCAAATACCTCTAAGTTTCGCTGTCGTCATCACCGAAACCGACGTCGCCGACTCTGTGATATCGTTGCCACCCCCTGCAGCTGTCACGTAGCGGGAATCTCATCGTTCGCACGGAAAATCTTCTGGCACATAAATTATTCCGGATTCCGTCAGGTTGTGACCCCTGAACTTGACACGGAAACGTCGCGGGCAGGTCGAATGAGCGATGGTGGATTGGTGGTGGTAGCACTAGTAGGTAGTAGTTGGTTTTCCGCAAGTTAAGCCGAGGTGAATCGATACTTTTTTGACGCTACACTTGGTTGCGTTGCTTATACGAACACCGGTAATAGGTAACCTGTTTTCGGCAAGGCGGAAGGCTTTAAATTCAAGCGAAAATCTTGTATATGCAAACTGCATCAATTTATTCATAGAATGATTTATGGTGTTTAAAGTCAATGTGCAAACATGTTATACAGGGTGTTACGAAATTCGCAGACACGGACTATTTTACCATTTTTTCTGACCAATATTTTTTGATTTATAGCAATTTAAAAAATGAACTCAGTAAAACGCGTTAACATTTTTTATATTAGACAGCTGAAGATGTATAACACAAAACACTTTATAAAGTTTAGTAAGGATGTCTTCTGGCAGCAGCTAAAGTGATCCAAGAGGGTTTCACAATTATTTATACATGCGAAGAATAAATGTGCTAAGCTGCTCAGCCTTCTCATAAAATAATTTTACCACCGTCAGAGTATAACCATGTATTAAATAAACGCAATAACATGGTAGAGTATTTAACTATTTCAATAGTTTCGTTGGTCCATAAATTTATACAATAGATCGCAAATAAATTACCCGTTAAAACAAAGTAATTTTAGAAGAGATTTTAACAAAATGATGGAACATACATCATTTCCTCTTTTAACAGATTTTTTGCAATCAGTACGAAGTATCTCAATTTAATAAACACTTCTTTTATCTACTATGAGCAAGAGCATATTCATCATAACGTAGACACATGTTTGTTCGGTAAGAAAGGAAAAAAAGCGGATCTCGGCTCGTGGGTTGAATTTTTATAGAGGGCGCGAATTTTTTTTAACCGCTCGTCAATAAAGAAGTAATTTCCAGCGATTTATTTTCGCACCATACTCTGGTCTCATCCCTCGGAGTATGATAACTTGGAACACGTTTGGAAACAATATATTAACTGTTCAAGGCAAAGCCGAAGTATGGCTTATTGAGTTTTTTTCGTGAATTCCTTAAGGGTTTCTTGTTTGCTGTTTCTGGTACTGAATATTAAAATCCAGACACACTTTTGAATGTATATATCTAATATAAACATTCATATTTATTTAAACAGTTTATATTATAAAGGCCACATGCGCCATGTAACTTTAGCCTTTCTAAATTAAAGATTTACCAAATGAGCAAGTAGAAGAAAATTCTTTCCTTTAGCAATTTAGAAAAAAAAAACGGAGCCTCTTCAGATCTATTGTGGTTCCTCTATCGGTAGATCAATCACCTTAGTTTTGCCTTCTTCACCAGACTTAGCAGCCTTGTGAGTAATATCTCTACTTAGGTTTCGGCTTTTGGATATTCTGAGTTGATTCCTGAGAGCCGCATGCCAATGCTAAGCAGTCACACAGCACATGGACTGCAGTCTTTTCTTCCACCTGACAGAATTTGCATGCTGTCTCCTCTGTCAGACTTAGGTTGCTCATCTGTTTCCCTGCCTCTCTTTATCACCTCTAGACTGTCTCACTGAGTCACAAATTTCGGCTTCGACTCCAGACTCCGTCCTTGAACCGTCTGCATACTAAGTAGATTTAGTTTTAATAATGGGCCCTTCCCTCCCACCTGGTATTAACGGCATCACTGGGCTTGTTTATTTTCAGCCCTACCTAAAGTCCTTTAACAGTTTCTGATGATCTGCACCATATAGGTGGTTAACCAGTAAAAACAATATATTTAGTTAGTAATATAAATTACTTGAAATTCTTGCGAAATGCCGATACTTTTTTTGATGTAGTCAGACCACGGGCACGTATGGAGATTCCGATAATCCATGTACCATACAAATGCATTTATTATGCACGTATCTAAGAGATCTAGTAAATTTGAATGAAGAAATAATTTGTGAAAATTATTGCTTGGGAGTTAAGGTTCCAAAGTTTACTTTAAAAAAGATTTCAAATACATACAACGGATCTCGTGTGAGGTGTTTGGTGCCCAACAGATATTTACTGATTATGAAACCATACCAGTGCGAAAAACCTATCAACAGCATTGTTGCGTGCATGTACATCGCTTATTTATAAGTATAATCGTTAAAGAAAACATTTTATTATTTTTTTTTATTTAGTATTCATTGATAACCCATATCTGTTACAATGTTTATTTTAATTTATATTCCTTTATTCAACCCTCTTTTACAATACATTGTATATTTGTGCATTTTTATTTCTACTTATTCCTAGAATACTTTATTATATTTGTATGAGCAGGTTGTACCCCTATTTAAGTATTAGTGTTTTTCCCTGTATGAAGATAGAATTGCGACCCGCTCGTCTTTGGTATTCTTTCAATACCTATGAATTGTTTGCAATGGTTAAAATCTTCCGAGGTTTCTTGGGAAGAATTTTTCTTAAGAGCAGCAGTCTGATTCTAAGTAACGAACCTAACAGATCGTCTAATTTTTGTAAGCAAAGTTGAATTTGTATTGAAAGTATTGTATTTAAATAAACATAGTATTTAAATCTGTACGGGAGTTTTCTATCAATGCAAGTTCTGATCCTTCGATTTACTAGTGTGAAGTACAACTACAGTCCGCAAGTAAAGCTCCTCTGCTTCAAACAGCGCCACATCGGCCGCAACAAGCGCAAACCACAAATTGAAATAGCACGGTCAAAAACTCCATATCGAATTTGTGATGGACTTTATGATTTACAACTACTTTCAATCGCTACCAAATAATAACGAATGCCGTCATAGCATCGCAAAGGTTTTCGTTGCCGTTAATTTTAAGCGACAAAGAAAGTGTCGTTGTTGTAAAGTAAAATTCACTAGCGTACTACAAAGAAAAAAACAGATTTGGCTATTATAACATACATGATTTTAAAAGAATTTTGTATAAAAATAAGATTTTGTAGCAGCTGTCAGCAATAGCAACTTGTTCTGATTGGAAGTATACATTTGTAGAAACAATCTGTAACAAAACCCGCTCTAGAAAGGCATAAAACAATTTTATTTGATGGTTGATTAACAATTGTTTCTGCAATATTTATTGCACTTCAAATCTTTTAGATATAAAATATAAGGTGAGAGCTCCTTATTGTTCGTCGAGTTTTTATTTAAACAAAACGACATGACACGTTTAGTTTAGTTTCAAACGTACAGTTATTGTTGCATGATTATTTGATTCAGATTGACAATCTGGAAGTTGTTGAAGACTCCATATTTTTCGAACAATTTTTTCTTCATCAATACTAAAGTACCAAACGGCTACGCATAAAGCTTTCCACACTTCAAGTATCAGTTGCTTCGTCAATAACTTTTGTATTTTTTAAAATATCAGATAACTGTTATGCATCTGGCCAATAAATTTTGAGGATATACATGTTGATTTAATCCTTTTCAATTTAGCTTTTGTACAATTTTTGAATCAGAAAATAAATCATTTAATAAGTTGGTTCAGTGAACACTTGCTGCAAAAGATATATTGTGTTCAGCGAAGAAAGCAACAAGGTTTACTTCCGCTGGCGAAACTTGTGTTTCTAACTGTATGTCGGTGGAATTTTTAACAAATGTGTAAATTTTTGAATGGTTTTGAATAAGTTTAGTTTTTTGCAAGTATTTCTTGGATTGTTGGTGTTTTTTCTTTATTATTGTTAAATCTGAGATCATTTCCTCATTACAAATATTGCATTTAGCTTTTTTGTCTAATAGACCAACTCGCAACCACGAAAATTTTGTTTCCCATTCTATTCGATACAATGGTTTTCTTATCCAAGAATGTAGATTTTCACTGCCGGTTTTATGCAGCAAGAATTCCTCCGGGTTATTCAGCCGTGGTTGGTGAGAATTTCTTGCGAATGTTTTGTTTACAGCTGCGGTAAACATCATCAGCGAGGAGGTGGAATTATTCGTTTCGGTAACTTGGTACTCAGTTTCTGGCGCGCGGCTGTTATTTGCGCTTCGTTGTCTATCGTAAAACCGGGTACCAGATCTTGTTGTTGGCAAGATTCTCTCCTTTTCGGTTGACGGTTTCAGGACGCTTTTGTACCTCTATCACCTCTCGTTGTAAGCGGGTGTGGTAATGAGAAACCGTGGACAAGACTTCGGTGCGAAATTAATATATATAATAATGTAGTTGCCGCCCTGGAGGGCGTGCCACTGCTGATTTCCCCGTTTAACCTAGACGGTAGTTTCGCTTATGTTCTTTCAACCTGGTGTTGATGTTGCGTTTTGTAGTGCCGATGTATACTAACCCGCAAGAACATGGGATTCTGTATACTCCGGTTGATGTTAGGGAGCTTTTGGGGTCTTTTGCCGAGCGTAGCTGATGGCATAATTGAAGAGTGGGTTTGTACATGGTTATCCTGCTCTAGTATCTTGCCAATTTGATTTCGTAACGTAATTTCATTTAAGGTAGGTACCCTGTTCCTTGCCTATCTGTGGAAGGTTGATGTTGGTTGGCGGTCCGTTGCGAGTTGCACCAACGTCAACATTCCACAGGTAGGTAAGAGACAGCGCCAGTATGCCACGATGCCTATGATGCCATCAAACCGTCTTTTAAATGTTAGTTAAATTGTTGTACAACAATTGCTTAATAGATGTTACCCAATTAAGTACCTTATACATATTATTACATTCTATAATAGATTAGTAATTTCTTAAGATGTCGATAACTTTACGAGATATAATATCATTGCGACAAAATTGTCATAGGTTACGCTGTTACCTAAGGCTCATTACCAATTACCAAATTCTGGTAATTACCAGGTATCTGGCAACATTGGCTCTTATCCTGTACGTCTCCGCACGTACTACCCTAACTCTACTTATGAACGTTGGTGTATGCATGTCACGTCACGTTTTAATATAACATCATTCACAATCTGGTATTTATTTCTCTAACAAAACGCGGCAACATCATTGCGAAAACAGAAATGTTAAACGCACCCCAAAATAAACACGATTACTTTATATGTACATATCCGACTGAACGGTATGAATTTGTTTTAGCCTTAAATTCATCTTGTTTTAAACAGCCCCAGGGGAAATTATAGCGCAGACATTTTCCAACTTTTGCCCGAATCTAAGTGAATGCAGTTACAGCTCGTATAGAAGAAGCGATACATATTTTCGGCCGTAGGCGTGTAATTATTTTGATATTGTACAGATGCTTCGGCCTCAATTAAACCCCGAATCGAAAACGAAACCGCTAACAGATAAAATATTCACCTCTATGTTAAGTTCAATTAGTTTATTGAGGCGTGCGAAAACAAGTGGGTGTGTTATTGTTTCGTACATTTACGCCCGCGTGAATGTACGTACAAATGAATAAACTGTTTGGAAAGGAGGTGAGAGATCGTGTGTAAACATTCAATTAATAACGATTATTATTTCTGCTTTTCTGGCAAACACCTCCAAATATTGGATTATTGTTTTCGTACAACGGGTAAATACATATTATAGAGTCTACACAGCTAGGGCGTGAGTGGAAGATAATTCCCCGAACAATTTACACCACTATTCTGTAACACGTTCGTAATGGGTTCTTGTATACATTCGAGCTAAAAATTTTCCGGCAATATACCTATTTCGTTAGAAGCTGGTCCAACGTATGCGTTTTTCGCCTGTTGTAGATATCGTTACCGTAGAATTACCAGGTTTTTTGAACTAAAAATATGTTCACTCAACACTTTAGCGAGTATGTCCAACTTACATTGGAACTTAGAACACCCTAACATTGGTTCAATTATTTTTGTTAAATCAAACCAATATTTGTATTGATTGTGCTCCCAAACATATTACGTTAATTCAATTACAGGATTTGCTTCACACAACAGACACAAATAGAGTTCCATAAAGACATCCTTCGCTATTTAGGTTCGTTTGTATTTATCTTACTTTCCGTTTCCAAGAATACTTTTTTCCACACGTGCTCATTTTTGATTCTATGCATGCATTTTTTTTTACTTTCTGCTTACATTTTAATCTAGGTTGGTTGAGCATTAATTTTAAAGTTGATTCAGTTCAATGGGTTCGACCAATTGTACGCTGCTGTTTTAAACCATATGGATTGTTGAGTGTATTTAACAAGCAAAGTTGGTTGAGTCAACAATTTTTTTTTCTCATTACAGGTACATTGTTAAATATAGTTCACATAATGTTCGTTTACGAGATTTAAGTAATACTTTTGAGTTATCCGAAAATCATTTTCGGAGATTATTTGGCTTAAATAGGAAAATAGCTTGGAGTTTGTATCAAATGTTGTCGTTTCATATTCTTGTTGAGAGAAACACTGTTATTCCAGGAATTGTAAAAGGCTCTACCGTATTTAATTTCTTTGCACGTGGATCTCATCAAAGTACGTTGCTCGATCTTTACTAATCTCCTGGAAACGGAGAGAAAAGAACCTATTGAATACCTGAATACAATTGCCATTATCAGATCAAACAAAAATTTTCGTGGGGTAATAGGGTGACTGCCCTCACATAACTACTATAGCACCATCTGCAGATTATATTAATTTTCTAGGTTTAGTAAATATTAATCGAAAAGGGTGCAGATTATTCCAGTTTAAAAATAAGTGATATCGATGTGATAAAGGTAGAGAATTCAAAGAGCAACATTAGAATATAAAATTGTAATAAGTTTACTATACTTTTGGTTTTTGGGTTAGAACTGTGTCGTAGCTCTTATGAATCGATGAAGCGTGACGGTTGCTAGGAGGTTTAATCACTTCTGATTTGTACGCGTGATGTAAGGAGTAATCTTCGCGATTTAATTTGTTGGGATCTCTGTAGATTCAAGGATTTTTCCTTTATGGAAGCGTTCGAATAACAAGCTCTGTTATCTTACAACCTTAAGCCTGCGTTGGTACAGGTACTATTCTATACGCTTTACCATGGAGGTCGAATCGGATGGTTGTCTTTCTTTCCTAGATGTTCTCATACAATAGCGTCCTGACATTGTTGGGACATTCCGTTTACCGAGAACCCACGCACACAGATAGATATCTCAATCATTCAGCTCAAAAACCCCGTATTATCAATTATCCTATCCAAAGAGCGATTTCTATATTTGAGTACAATTTGCCAACACCACCGAAATTCTAATCCGTAAACATTATTCTAGGAAGAATTAAGCGCTGAACTAATCCTTCTTCACAGCAAATCCCCTCACGTAGCCTTAGTTTCCATAAACAAGTGTATTTACTTTACATTCAAAGTGCCACTCATCGCATCACTAAGCTTCTCTCCAGGAACAACATAAAAACCACAGACTACTCTTTCATCAAAAACCGCAGTCATCCGGAAGCATATGCTGTTTAGCAGATTCTATGTTCTTGCGGTAGTTTGTGCATAGATGAAACAAAGCGATTGGTTGTTGCGTGTAGCCGGGTCCGTGCTGGCTAAGCATAGACTGAAAACTGGCCACCAAATCCTATTTAATTCTATCTTGTCGCATCTTGTCTCGTAATCCTTCCTATTATACGCACATTGATTTACACCAGTGGAATAACATAATAAAATTGCAACCTTTAGTTCACGATCAACTCTCCTCCCCAAAATATTATAATTTATTTCTAGATTCCTGGTATAAAAGCGGTTACAGATCGTTTCATTCAACCAATGAATTATGCTTTTTTGCGGCAAGCCTACTTCTATAAAATGTGCGCGCTGTAATGACTATTCCTATTTTCAACATTGCTTTGACGATTTTCATTATAGAATGATTATGAATACACACATTGCAAATGCAGTCTTCTTGTTGTATTATATGCGTTTCAGAATATTTTATTTTGTATTTTTTTTATTCGTAAATTGCAAAGATCGGAAATTCGTCGAAGTTTCAGGGATAGCTGTCGCCCACTAAACATGAGATTCCGTCGAAACGGAGGGTCCTACAAGTCTGCCAAGTTACAGTCCGATCGGTGATACCTCACCTCAGGGTGTTCTCTTAAGCGTGTAGACACAATTGCCAATTATTCCTGTTTACAGCTAAGACAAGGTTCTTTTTTACTTTAGAACTTCTAATAAGGGAACATACATTCTAGCTGTCTCATCACTTGCTTACATGGCACTTGATACTGATTCCGCCCTTTCATTACCAACCTAACCTTTTTGGCTGCCAACTTATATACACAGCATTCATTATTATTACAATGATGTATATCTCTTTATATAGTCTCTATGTCTTCAACATAGGTTGTTTCTCTAACAAATGTATAAAAGTCCTTTGAAGCTACACGTTAAAATATGTAACTTAAAATCGTCGAAATGTGACTTGCATTGTTTCTCAAATACGCGCGTCATACAAACTTTTTTTCCTTTTTAAATATGGAACAATTGCCATCTTAATAATTTAGTTGAATTTGATGGTAATTAAACAATACATCTCGTAGTACTATTCCATTACAAATACACGTTTAGAAAGTATTTTCAAATGCAAAATTAGTGTATAATAATGCAGTAATATAAAAATAATTTAGCTAGCGCCCATTTCTTCTTACCGCACATTGCGTATACAAAATAAACAAACATTGTGAGTATGGGACGACGACATCCCCTTTTCGTGACGGAAATGGAAGTAACACGAAGTTCACTAAGGCGTTATCTGTTGATGCGAAGTGGTGTGAAATCGTGTTAAGTACAACGAATGGTGTTAATGTCGCAGCGTATTGAGTGTCACGTTTATAGCCAACTATACGTTCATGCACGCCTAGGACGTAATGAACCTACATGTTACATATATAGGCATCATATATACCTGTTTAGAGGTAGTGCCTATTCGCGAACTACCCGACTAAACATGTAAGATGACAACGAGATAATAAAGCATTATCTTAGACGTTGAATGATTATGCGAGCGTATTTACCTCTGTTGTCGGTTGTACGTTATCCTGACGCAGAGTAAGTTGAATGATGTGTGAAGGTGGAGGTATTAGCAGATGTATGTATGTGTGTACATGTATCTAAAGTCAAATAACAAAATTTGCTTGAATAATTTCTTCTTTAATTGTAATGTCGTTCTGTGATAATTAGTGTTATTTTTTTACATGGTTTTATTGAACATTTTGCAATAAACCTAATGTTTCTCCTGTAAAGATATGGGCAGATTTTATAATAGCAGCACCATAAGAGTAATAGTAGCAAGTATTTTCCTTAATTTCTTCTCTTTCTGGTGTAACGCATGTTTATAAGAAATATTCTTCAATCGTAGGCGATTACAGTGGTTACAACTGGCTTTTAAGTAAGCCTACAGAAACGTCAATGCTCGGGATAACCAGTAGGCAACACAAACCCATTCTTATGAGACGATTAAACATGAATCTGTCTAGTCTCTGCTAATTTCGTGAAGCGTACTCGTTTCTGCAGGCTTACTTCTAAGTCATATCAAATTTCATAAAAATAATGTAAATACCCTTGTTAAATTGCCTGATTACGACGAATACATTTGAACTTTTTAGAAAGACAATGAAAGATGTAAAACATCTCCTGTTATGATTTTTATACCGTTGCATCCGTTCGAATCAATTCTTCAAACATTTTTTCCACTCCCAAAGTGGTATATCCAAAATATAGTTTTTGAAGCCTTCAACAGCTTCTTGAGGTGATAATAATGGCTGTCCATGCATGTTTGCTTGACAACCGGAATAGAAAGGAGTTGTTGGTTGATGAATACGGGTAATGAGACATTAATTCGACGTTTTTCTCCTTCAAATGATGAATTGTTTGACGTGTTTTGGCATTGCCACGATGAAGGATGATGCGACATTGTCGATGGTTTTTCCTAATTTCATCGAAGACTTCTGGGAAATTGTTTTTCCAAAGCAATACTTGCCATATGTCCACTACAACGAAAAAAACAACTTTCATCATTTTCTTGGAAGTGTTGACTGTTGCTTAGATTCCGACTTGTACAAATATCTCCAAGTTTCGCCACTTCTTGCAATGTTGTATTCGGATTTTGAGGTTCCTTTGTAGATTTTGTTGAGTATTTCCGTACAGCAATTGACGCGAGCCTTTTTTGTGTCGGAATCCATCGGGAACAGATTTTCTTCATACCTAAAGTTGAATGCAGTGATTCGATGCATTGTTGTTGTCCTAAGTCTTTACTAAAATCGTAAAAAATAATGTAAAGAATAATGATAGCAAGGACTGTGGCGTAGTATGGTAAACAACACATAA